>OZ030022.1:55925000-56382500 GCA_964023405.1 Apodemus agrarius
TCAAAAGTGTCTAGCACACGCAACACTAAATAAATAATAACTATTATTCTAAGAATGGTAATTATTACTACAAGACAGAGTCTTACTGAAATATAGAATTTCTTTCAGTCAAGATTATATTCTGACAAAGAAAATTACAGTGAATAACAAAAACATCATTAAGAAGCTGAGAAAATAGCATATTTTATAATACTAGTTTGAAAATAAAATCAATTTACTGTTTGCAACTTGAATAGTATGCATTAAACATATGTAGGAAAGATATTTGACTATAATATTATGTTTGGCTAACATATCCAATTATTATTCACTAGTTACTCTTTTAATATTACCAGAGAAACTCTAGTCACATAGTTTGAACCAGAAAGAATTTGAAACATTATTCTTATATAATTAAGTGCAATGTAAAGTTATGAATTCATCATTTGAGTTTCCTTTATCAATTTACAATGCAAATTTAGAGGTTACTAGAAAATGTGAATGCATAACTTAAACCTGATTGTGGCAAATATAATATGTCTGACTCTTCTGATAGAATATGATCTTTCCTGATGAGTTATCATACACATGGGGCATTCTTGATATTTAATAAAATAGACAACCTTTGATTGCTGAGAGCTGTCAATTTCATAGGCACTATCTCTTGGGGTATTTGACTTCATCAGTAAATAAGGAACAAGAAAGAAGTAAGAAATAACAAGGATATTGCTATTGTCTTCATGTATGTGTTTAGGACTTGTTGCTATTAACTGCCTTAATTTAATTAAAGTTTTTTTTTGTTAAAGGTAAAACTAACAATATTGCCATCCTCATATGCATGCATGCTTATTTATTTATTTATTTATTTATTTATTTATTTATTATTTATCAATTTGAGACAAGATTTCTCCGTGTATACTTAGGTTTCTTAGAACTCAGCCTGGTCATGAACTCAGATAGCCACCATCCTATCACTCCCTAATGATGGGAAAAATGGCATACACCACCATCACGTTGTTAGATTTTATAAAATATATTTTCCATAATTATGAATCTATTTATTGTTTCAAATTTGTATAGCATATTGATGTATATACATACATACATATAGATGAGGTTCAACAAAAAAACATTAAAAACAAAAATATGCCATTTTTTAAAACACTAGTTTATAAACTGTAGAATTAAATACTAACACTGTATAAATTAGTAAATATATGTTACTGTGTTAGAAATCATGCTTGTGATTTTTTTTTTTTTGCTTTATAATGGTCAATAAAATTGTATTATTTTTCCTCTATTTTTAATAGATATTTTCTTTATTTACACTTCAAATGTTATCCCCTTTCATGGTTCCCTCCCCCCCAAAACTCCCTAATATATCTTGGCCTTCTCCTGCTTACCAACCCACCCATTCCTGCTTCCCTGTCCTGGCATTCCCCTATACTGGGGCACTGAGCCTTCTCAGGACAAAGGGCCTCTCCTCTCATTGATGTCCAACAAGGTCATCTTCTGCTACATATGCAGCTGGAGCTATGGGTCCCTCCATGTGTCCATGTTGTTTGGTGGTTTAGTCCCTGGGAGCTCTGGGTTTACTTGTTGATTCATATTGTTGTTCCTCCTATGGGGCTGCAAGCTCCTTCAGCTCCTTGGGTCCTTTTTCTAGCTCCTGAGGAAAAAACTTAGATAATTTAAGTCATTCATATACAGTGATTTTTAAATAGTGAGATTGAAAAACTTATTTTCACAGCCTAGTCCTAGCCTGGTAAATTTTGTAGTTTGGCAGATATCCACTGAGAATAAAATAATCACGGAATATGTTGCATCTAAATAATAGAGACTCACATAGAGATTCAACCAAAAAATTAACATTAGTTATTTGCCGCCACGACTTGAGAATGCTTCAAAGGATTTGAAGATATCGTTCATTTGTTATGATGTTCATCTACCATACACAAATCTAGAGGTTCAGTCCTCAGTTCTATATGGAAACAAGCATGCCTGTGAATGCCTATAATCTTAGCACTTGAGAGGTAGAATTAGAAAGATCTGTACCTCACGCTTATCAACTACATGGTGCTCTATAGGCCACATAAATTTTCAAACATGTGTATGCACACTCACATACATATGCTCTCTCTCTCATACACAAACACACACATGAATTTTTATGTGTACACAGTATCAGAGACACTGACCATCTAAAGGAATGCATCATTTTATAATTTCTACTATGGAGGTCATGAAGTAAAATATCATGCAAAAGTATTTTAAAACTTGGGGAGTAGGATGGGGTTGAGGAGATGACGCCATGGGTAAAATCATTTTACAAAGTTAACTTGATCACTGGGACCCATAAGGAACCTAGTGTGTTATTTCAAGATACCCAATGCAAGATGGGACACCAAGAAATTAGAAAAACATAGTTCACTGGAAAGCTAGCTTAGAAAACAAAATAAACCAAAAAGCAGAAACAAAACAAACAAAAATCTGACTCAAAACAAGGTTGAAAGCAAGAACCAATTTCTGAAGCTTTTCCTCTGATCTTGGCACTAAGCACAGTACACCAAACACACCCATATTCACACTTGCAAGCACATACACAAATGCACACACTGACATCACAAACAAGCACATATGCATATGCTCACACACAAATTTTGATAAGCACACCATATACATGTGTACATACATGCCCTCATTATTTTTGAAATTGAAATGCACTTTAAGCACATGTATACTTGGATGATAAAGATTACTATTTAATTATTTGGATTTAAATATATATTAGAGTTTTCTTTTTCCATACGTGTTTGTATCCTATGCATACCAGGTATCCATGTAGGCCAGAAGAGGGCATAAGGTCCACTAGAACTGATTGGGAACCACCCTCTGATTTCAGTGAGTTGAACCTCAGTCCGCTATAAGAGCAGTATGTGCTTTTAACCACTCAGCCTCCCTGAGAACCCCAGAAATAATCTTTAAAAATTATGTATTCAAAGAATGAGGATTTGTTGTTTTGGTTTTGGTTTTGGTTGTGGTTGTGAATTACCTTGCCTAAGCATTTCTTAAAAATGGCTAAATAAAATAAGCCATTTTAATAAGCAGCTCTGCCTATAGTCAGTAGCCAAATGAGACCACTCCAAAATATTAGAGACAGAAAACTATGTATATAAATAAATGCTTTTAAGAACAATTAAAATAAATTATTCACTCCACATTATCCGTGGAAGTTTCTATTTATATGTATATATTTTTGCATAAAGACCACCACCACCAACAAAGACACAAATAACCATGCAGGAATGTGAGTCCTTAGTTGCCACTTGTCATGGAAGCACAATGTGCGAGTCCTTTGTTATTTCTTAGATTTTGGTAGAAAATGATGATCAAAGTGTCATGGATGCATTGAATATAAACTACCCATAAGACAATGTTTCCTCACGGTCTATGATATTAATATAATAAACTACTGTTGTATTAATGTTGATATACACTGTTATCCAGAACTTTGTATGGAGTAGGCCAAAGTATACGTGCCATCAAAGCTGTCAACTCAAAAACAGAGGGGAAATAAAAATCTCCAAGGCAACTTACTAGCTCAATTTATAACTAAAATTTGAATCTAACATAGCATATGTACAACTCAGAGCATGGTGCCAAGGCAGACTCATTATTAACTAATTGTTTTCTAAGAAAAACAGATGGTAAAATAATTTATATTCCTGTGAAAATTCTCTTACATTCCTATTTCTAGAAACTGTTATTCCAAGACAGAAAATCCAAGGAGAAATAGTGAATAGAATCCAATATCAAGTCACTGGAGAGAGATAGGACACATCTGTCCCTCTATCATCACGAATAAAATTCTACATTTCAAAATTTATTATTTTAGGTATCAGACCATTTAAAGTACATCTAAATATTGTTTTGAATTTTCCTTAATATTATATGGAAACCATGGGTAAAGGAAGCTATGTAGCTGGTCAAGAAACACTATAAATGGTAGCTCTTTGAAAGTGTGATTCATTCATCAGAATGTACATGTTATATATACTTGAAACAAATCAATATTTCAAACTTCACATTCTACCAATTCAACAGTCCTAGTAGCCAAGTAGTTAATGTGTAAGAATGCCCTTCCTCAGAGCCCCCTGGTCCTGGAAAGGCTCAGTGCAGCAGTGTAGGGGAATACCAGGGCAGGTAAGCCAGAAAGAGTTGATTGGAGAACAGGGGGAGGGAAGAAGGCTTAAGGGACTTTTGGGGAGGGGGGATCCACAAAAGGAGAAGTCATTTGAAGTATAAATAAAGAATATATCGAATTTTTAAAAAAGAAAAAAATTAATAAATATATCTTTAAAAAGAAAAAAATAAAAAAGAGAATTCCCTTCCTCACTCTTGCTAGTCTATGCAGAAAATCTGTATTTCTAATTTCTTTACTTTGGAGCTCTGGAGTTTTGTAGGTCTTAATGCCTAAAGGACCAAAGATTTAATCAAATATAGAAATTCCATTTCCGTTATTAGGGTTATCCTTCAAAGGAATATCAATGTTGTAAACAGTTTTCAAATGAAAAATTGAAATAGCTGTGTATGTAATCTTCCTTTATAATGGTCATATTTGTATATATAAACAATTCCTTGTGTTCCTCTCTCTTGTCATTCCCCACTATAATATATTTACTGCTCAGCCTTGTAGTTCAATCACACAGCTGAGGACATAGGAGATATTATGATGCAACTTGGTAACAAGAACTTACTTGTTGATGATGTATTTTTCCCCTTAAAGGTATGGTTAGTCATGTCTTCAACTATTGAATACAGACACCTCTTTCACCAATGTTTAGGGTCAAGTTTCTCCAATGAGAGCCACTATCATGGAGACAAAAGATTAAATAAAAGGCCCTGTTTCTATGAAATGTGAGTAGCTTTAGGCATCTACAAACATCAAAAATGTCTCCATCCCAACACCTATTCCACCAGGGCTCCCCACTCCTTGGGTCCTCAAGTCTTTCGATGTATATCCTCTCTCACTGATGCCAGACCATGCAATCCTCCTCTGTGTATGTGTCAGGAACCTCAGAACAGCTAGAGGATGCTGCCTAGTTGGTGGCTCAGTATCTGAAAGATTTCCAGGTTAACTGAGACTGCTGGTCTTCCTATGGGGTCACCCTCGTGCTCATCTTCTTCCAGCCTTTCAGCTCTACGGGTCCCCAACTTCAGTCCATTGGTTGGGTGTAAGTATCTGCATCTGACTCATTCAGCTGCTTTTTGGGCCTCTCAGAGGGCAGTCATGTTAAGCTCCTGTCTCTACATTCTACGGGGGTACCCCCACCTCTTACCTCCCAAGAGCGCCTGTTTCCATTCTTTCTGCTGGCCCTCCAGGCTTTACTTCTGTCTTACCCCCAATATCTGATCATCTTCCAGTCATTTCCCTCCCTCCATCCCTCTGCTCCCTGTGATTGATTTCTTCTCCCTCCTAAGTGGTATTGAGGCACCTTCACTTGGGCTGAGTTCTGCGCATAGTATCCTGGGTATTCTGTTTTTCTCTTTATTTTCTTTTTATTTTTCTGGCTAACATCTACTTATTAATGAGTACAGACTCACCTTGCCAGTCCTGTAGCTTAAAATTTGAGAATTGTTAAGTTTTGAAAGGAGATCTCCAGTGACATGCGTCTCCACTAATATATTAGCATTCACAATTTCAGGGACATTATGGATGACTATGTCCTGATTGCTGACTCTAGCCCAATTAATTCCTTGAAGCAGGTCCCTCAAAGTTTTTGTGCAATGTAATGTCCAGTGAAAAAAGAATCCTAAGGTCATGTAGTTCGTGAAATGCCAGGATGTGAACTTCCCAATGTTTGGGCATGGCCTACTTTCTAGCACCTTACAGAGAAGCTTCCCACATTGCATATGCAACTTACATTGATTATCTTTTTTTTTCCTTCTGCCTTTTTACTGCCACATAAATCTTCCCTGAGCTCCTTTGATATTTCAGGATTTGGGGGTAATTTGTAAAGAATTTACTCCAATGCTTCATGAAAATAGCAAAGCCATAAGAAATTCGGTTACTCAAAAAGCTTGTTGTGAAAACACAAAGCATGTTGAAGTAGGAAATGGAACTGCCAAGTATCTTAAAATCTTGTGTCCTTAAAATTCTTCATACATTTGCAATAGACCCACTCTCTACCAGTACTTCATAATGCTTATGATGTATGAAGCATTTCCTTTTAATGGATAATAGCAATTTGATAGTCCCACTCTTACCCTATATAGATGCTTTCTAGTACTTGATTTTTCTCCCTGAAATGTCACTTATAAAACACTGTAGTCTATGTCAGACATTTAAGGAGAAACCTGACATTTAAAAATACCCGTGTCTTTTCTAGTCACCTATTGTCCCTCTTTACTTTTATGTCTTTTCTTTATAGTATAAATTAATTTAACTCAGTATCATTGTCTAAGCCATACATACAGTTACATTATTCTTTTCCAGTAATAGAAGGGACTATGTTTTCACATTAGGACAGTTTCTTTTAAACCTGCATTGACCTTGAAATTGCTGTGTAGCTGAGGTGATCTTTGAATTTCTAATCATCTTGCATCCATTTCCAAAGTCCTGGATTACAAGAGTACTGTACCAGGTGAAGTTTATGCAGTAATACTATTACTAATCATTCCTTAGTGCATTAGACTTCATTCAAATTACATGAATGAGCTGAAGAGGGTTAGAGGTTAAAGAGGCCTAACTGAAAACAAGAACATAGGACTGTAAGAGGCAAAGGGAGTAATTACAGATGTTTTTATTAAGGCATTAAAGAATATAGTCATTGAGAATACCAGACTTCTAGAGATGCTGTAGGGCTCAGTATGGGGTTCTGAATGACCACACAAGTGAATCCTGTATCAATAGACATTAAGTCAAGCTGATGCTGTTAGAGGGAGGTGGGGATTTGATACTTGAAACTAATTCTATGGATATTGGAAGAAAATACTAAACAGCAACAAATCTGAAGGTAATTACCTCTGGTCTCTCTAGTTAAGTGAACTTGGTTGCCTGACAGTTGGTCATGGTAAGATAATGCATCACTTCTTTTATATTAGCACAAAGAAGGCATTGCCTCATTTACTGGTTTGGCTCATTTGATACATTCACAGGCCTGGCTTTCCTAATATGGTTTTGACACATCCATGTGTCCATTTGGCCTTAATTTAATTTGATAAGTTTGTATGTGGTAATATATCATTTGCATAAATTAGTTATCAGTCTGTAGTTCATGGTCTCTACTGGACAGATGGTGGTTATTTACTTTCACAAATAACATATTCACTGATTCTGCCTTGGCACTTACACACAAAATGGAGAAAACTACTGTCATTAAAAGAACTCACTCTGGAGAGGACACAGCTGAAGACAATAGAGTTTAGCTTAGAGCAGCATATAGCCTGGTTTCTGTAAACAAACTGTGTGTGTGTGTGTGTGTGTGTGTGTGTGTGTGTGTGTGTGTGTCCATGTACTTGGGAGAGTTTACTGTTGTGTATGTACATGCGCATTTTTATTTGTTTTGTTTTGTATCTAGGTAAGTTGTCTCCTTAGCCTGGAACTGATCTGAATAGAGCAGGATATTTCAGTAGCCTCAGTGAACTTTCTTTTTCTACAGCCCTAGTGCTGTGATTACAAATAAGAACAACCACATCTAGATTTCTCACGAAAGTCCTGAGGACGAATGCAGTTTAGGTTCTCATGAAGCAAGGCAGGCCATTGACTAAGTCAATTTTCTCACAAGGCCATAGGCTTCTATTTTTAAATACATTTTGAAGCGATATATTTTTTCTTTAAATTATATAATAAAATGTCTTCAACTAAATCTTCTTTTTTCCTGTTTCTCTTTTCCCCACTCTTAGAATATATATATATATATATATATATATATATATATATATTTTTTTTTTTTTTTTTCAGGAACTGAACACCAACCACTGTCAATGCTAAGCCATGCACTCTACTACTGTGTTACATACACAAGTCCTTCTTGTTGTCCTTGAAATTTGTTAATCTTCAGATATATTTTGTTTTCTTTGAAATGAGAAATATATATATGTATATACATACATACATATATATATATATATATATATATATATACATTTTAAAGTCTAAGAATATTTGGGTGATATCTCATCATTCATCCATTTTGTAGAATATTCAAATTGTTCTTCACTGCCATCTTATTTCATGTCCAGCTTTTTTCTTAAGCCACAATTCTTGCTTCTTTTTTTAAAAGACATTATCTGTTAGTGTTTATACATAAGATTTGAATTTTAAAAGACATATGAGATAGAAGTAGAAATTGGTTTAGAAATTCAATGTATGAATTGTATTTAAAGCAAAATATTATTAAGCATGCTGCAAATGGGTATAAACAAGATGAAAATAGAGTCAATCTGATTAATTTTTTACTGAGCTTGGGGATTGAAGAGACTAAAATGTAAAGACCAGTGACAAAAGAGAGGGAAGGAGGAGAATAGAGTTTAAAGGCAAAAATATATGCAATCAGAAGAGGTGAGCAGCAGAATGATAGGACGATTGGACAACAAAGAACTT
Source organism: Apodemus agrarius (assembly GCA_964023405.1). Lineage (NCBI taxonomy): Eukaryota > Metazoa > Chordata > Mammalia > Rodentia > Muridae > Apodemus > Apodemus agrarius. Next base: position 55,933,585 of record OZ030022.1, read on the forward strand.
ATTTTTGAAAATTCTCCAGAGGAAAGGTACTTATGTTCGTTACAAAGACAGCTTGTTCAGGTTCAGAGAGGCACAGAGAGCCCGATAAGAGTGAATTTAAAAAAGGATAGAAGAAAATGGATTGGTCAAGTTGAATTTTTACCTTTTCATTTATGAAAAATTGCTTCAAAATAGTTTGGAAATATGGGAAATAGTATTGAAAGAAGCAAAATAAGGACTCCAAAATGATCATAAGAACAAGCAAGAGCACGATGAACTATAATGAATAAACATTAAGACAATTGAAAAACTCATAAAATAGAAAGGCAAAGACTATCTCGAATAAGTCTCCTGAATGAGAAAGGAAGAATTGAGTGCTTGTGTGAAGAAATACCTGTGATTAGATTAATTAGATTAAATTAACTAGCTTAGGTTTGTGAGGATAGGTAGAACTTTGGCCTTGATCAAATTTTCAATTAAGTTTCCTATAAAGGTAACAAGGTGTTTATAATTCTACTATCCTATAAGGTATTTAGGTTCTTCACAATTATATTTCTGAGTGGAATTTTTGTGTTTCCTATACTTATGATTTATTTATTTTTATATATCTTTATTTTCTAAAACATTTTCAACTTTAAATATTCTATTGCGATATTCTTCCTTTCCCCAAGTTGATCAAGATTCTTTCTGCCCTCACAACATTAAGTTCATTATCAAAAAGCAAATCAAAAACCCAGTGCAACAACAAAACTTCCAAGACCTAGAAAACAAATCACAATGTCACCCAAAACCTACAAAAATATATAAACATTCCAAAAACTCATAAAACATCAACAAAAACTCACAAAACTGTAACCAAATAGAAACATACACAAAGATTTCTGAAGTTCATTATTTGGTTGAATACACCCGAACATAAAAACTGGTTTAGAATGGTTGATTATAACCCAATGTGTTTCCAGTCAGAAAAATTATATTCCATGTCCTAGTAGGTAGAAATGACAGTTTCATTTTTTTTTATTCTTTAATACTTTTTCTTTGAGTTTGTTTATGTAGTGGATTACATTGATGGATTTCCATATATTGAACCATCCCTGCATCCCTGGGATGAAGCCAACTTGATCATGGTGAATGATCGTTTTGATGTGTTCTTGGATTCGGTTGGCAAGTATTTTGTTTAGTATTTTTGCATCGATATTCATAAGAGAAATTGGCCTGTAGTTCTCTTTCTTAGTTGGATCTTTGTGTGGTTTTGGTATCAGGGTAATTGTGGCTTCATAGAATGAGTTGGGTAGTGTTCCTTCTGTTTCTATTTTGTGGAATAATTTGAAGAGTATCGGTATCAGGACTTCTTTGAAGGTCTGATAGAATTCTGCACTAAAACCGTCTGGTCCTGTGCTCTTTTTGGTTGGAAGACTGTCTATGACCCCTTCTATTTCTTTGGGGGTTATGGGTCTGTTTAGACAATCTATTTGATCCTGGTTTAATTTTGGTATTTGGTAACTGTCAAGGAAATTGTCCATTTCCTCCAGATTCTCCAGTTGTGTTGAGTATAGGTTTTTGTAGTAGGATCTGATGATCTTTTGAATTTCCTCAGTTTCTGTTGTTATATCTCCCTTTTCATTTCTAATTTTGTTAATTTGAATACTGTCTCTGTGCCCTTTAGTAAGTCTGGCTAGGGGTTTATCTATCTTGTTGATCTTCTCAAAGAACCAGCTCCTGGTTTTGTTGATTCTTTGTATGGTTCCCTTTGTTTCAACTTGATTGATTTCAGCCCTGAGTTTGATGATTTCCTGTCTTCTACTCCTCCTGGGTGAAATTGCTTCTTTTTGTTCCAGAGCTTTCAAGTGCGCCATTAAGTTGCTAGTATATGCTCTCTCCTGTTTCTTTTTGGAGACACTCAGGGCTATAAGTTTTCCTCTAAGCACTGCTTTCATTGTGTCCCATAGATTTGGGTATGTTGTGCCTTCATTTTCATTAAGTTCTAAGAATTCTTTGATTTCTTTCTTTATTTCTTCCTGGACTAAGGTATCATTGAGTAGAATATTGTTCAGCCTCCAAGCGTATGGGGATTTTCTGTTGTTTTTGTTGCTATTGAAGAACACTCTTACTCCATGGTGATCTGATAAGAGGCATGGGATTAGTTCGATCTTTTTATATTTGTTGAGATCTGTCTTGTGTCCAATTATATGGTCGATTTTGGAGAAGGTACCATGAGGGGCTGAGAAAAAGGTATAGTCTTTTGCTTTAGGGTGAAATGTTCTCTATATATCTGTTAAATCCAATTGCTCCAAAGTTTTGATGAGTTTCTCCGTGTCTCTGTTTAGTTTCTGTTTTCCTGGTCGGTCCACTGTAGATAGTGGAGTATTGAGGTCCCCCACAATCATTGTGTTAGGTGCAATGTGTGCTTTGAGCTTTAGTAAGGTTTCTTTTACAAATGAGGGTGCCCTTACATTTGGAGCGTAGATGTTTAGAATTGTGAGTTCCTCTTGGTGGATTCTTCCTTTGACTAGCAGGAAGTGACCTTCTGTGTCTCTTTTGATGACTTTGGGTTGAAAGTCAATTTTATCTGATATTAAAATGGCTACTCCAGCTTGCTTCCTGTGACCATTTGCTTGCAAAATTGTCTTCCATCCTTTTACTCTAAGGTAGTGTTTGTCTTTGACTCTGAGGTGTGTTTCCTGTAAGCAGCAAAATGTAGGGTCCTGTTTCCGTATCCAGTCTGTTAGTCTATGTCTTTTTATTGGGGAGTTGAGTCCATTGATGTTAAGAGATATTAAGGAATAGAGATTATTACTTCCTGACATTTTTGATGTTATTTTTGTTTTTGAGTAGTTATCTTCCTTTGAGTTTGATGGAAGAAGTTTACTGTCTTGCTTTTTCTTGGGTGCCATTTCCTTCCTTGTGTTGGAGTTTTCCTCCTATTATCCTTTGTAGAGCTGGGTTAGTGGAGAGATATTGTGTAAATTTGGTCCTGTCATGGAATATTTTGATTTCTCCATCTATGTTGATTGAGAGTTTTGCTGGGTATAGTAGTCTTGGCTGACATTTGTTTTCTCTTAGGGTCTGCATGAGGTCTGCCCAGGATCTTCTAGCTTTCATGGTTTCTGGAGAGAAGTCTGGTGTGATTCTGATAGGTCTTCCTTTATATGTTACTTGGCCCTTTTCTCTTACTGCCTTTAATATTCTTTCTTTGTTTAGTACATTTGGGGTTTTGATTATTATGTGACGGGAGGTGTTTCTGTTCTGGTCCAGTCTCTTTGGAGTTCTCTAGGCTTCTTGTATATTCATGGGCATCTCTCTCTTTAAGTTAGGAAAGTTTTCTTCCAAATACTTTTTTTTTACAGTCCAGACTTTATCCCACTCCTGTCCATCCTCTAACTGTTCCACAGCCCTAGCCTCCTCCCCGGCAGATCTCAAGTCACTTGAAGGTTAGGTGAATCTTCTCTGACCCAGCAGTGCTATATTTGTGCTGGGGACCTCATATCAACTGTTGTATGGTGCCTGGTTGGTGGCTCAGTGTCTGAGAGTTCTCGGGGATTCACGTTAGCTGAGAGACTACTCTCTACAAGTTCTCTCTCCCCTTTGTGGGGTATTTCAGCTAATGTCATCCCTATGGGCTCCTGGGAGGCTTTTGCTTTCCTGGTATCTGGGACTTTCTGATTGCTACCTATATTTCCCCTTCCCCCAGTGCTACACAACTCTGTTCAATTTCCTCTGTACATCTCTTCCTCTCTTCCCATACCTGATTTGGCTCTTCTTTTTCTCTTTCCCCTCTTCTCTTCTTCCCAAGTCCCTCCCACCTTTTACTTCCATTGATTATTTTATTCCCCCTTCTAAGTAGGAATGAAGCATCCACTGTTTCGTCGTCCTTCCTCTTGAGCTTCATGTGGTCTATGAGTTTTATCGTCGTTATTCCACACTCCTTGACTAATATCCACCTATCAGTGAGTACATACCATGTGTGCTCTTTTATGGCTAAGTTACCTCCTTGATTAATATCCACCTATCAGTGACGACATACCATATCTGTTCTTTTATGGCTCAGTTACCTCACTCAGAAAAATATTTGTCATTATATCCATTTGTCTGCAAATGTAATGAAGTCAGTATTTTTAATAGCTGAGTGGTAGGTACACTATTGTGTAAATGTACCACATTTTTTTGTATCCATTCCTCTATTGAGGGACACCTGGGTTGTTTCCAGCTTCTGGCTATTATAAATAAGGATGCTATGAACATAGTGGGGAAAGTGTCCTTATTACATATTGGAGCATTTTCTGAGTGTATTCCCAGGAGTGGTATAGCTGGTATATTCATGTAGCATTATATACAATTTTCTGAGGAACCACTAGACTCATTTTCAGAGTGGTTGTACCATTGCAATCCCACAAGCAATGGAGGAGTGTTCCTCTTTCTGCACATCCTTGCCAGCATCTGCTGTCACCTGAGATTTTGATCTTAGCTATTATGGCTGGTATGAGGTGGAATCTCAGGGTGGCTTTGATTTGAATTATCCCAAGGACTAAGGATGTTGAACATTTCTTTAGGTGATTCTCGACCATTCAAGTTTCCTCAGTTGAGAATTCTTTGTTTAGCTCTGTACCCCATTTTAAATAGGGTTATTTGATTCTTTGGAGTCTAACTTTTTGAGTTCTATTGGATATCAGCCCTCTATAAGATATATGGTTAGTAAAGACTTTTCTCCAATCTGTGCATTGCAGTTTTGTACTATTGACAGTGTCCTTTACCTTACAGAAGCTTTGTAATTTTATGAGGTCCCATTTGTCAATTCTTGATCTTAGTGCATAAGCCATTGATGTTCTGTTCAGGAAAATTTCCCTGTGCCCATGTACTCCAGTCTGTTTCCCACTTTCTCTTCCATTAGATTCAGAGTACCTGGTTTTATGTGGAGGTCCTTGATCCACTTGTACTTGAGCTTTGTTCAGGGATATAAGAATGAATCAATTTGCATTCTTCTAGATACTGACTGCCTGCTGAACCAGCACCATTTGTTGAATATGCTGTACTTTTTTCTATTGGATGGTTTTAGCTATTTTGTAAAAGGTCAAGTAACCCTATGTGTGTGGGTTTGTTTCTGGGTCTTCAATTTGATTCCATTGATCTGCCTGCCTCTCACTGTACCAATACCATGCAGTTTTAATCATGATTGCTCTGTAGTGCAGCTTGAGTCAGAGATGGTGATTCCCCCAGAAGTTCTTTTATTATTGAGAACATTTTTCACAATCCTGGTTTTTTGTTATTTGGAATGAATTACAGAATTGCTCTTTTGAACTCAAGAACAATTGAGTTGGAATTTTGATGGGGATTGCATTGAATCTGGAGATTGCTCTTAGCAAGATGGCCATTTTTACTATATTAATCCTGCCAATCCAAGAACATGCGGGATCTTCCCATCTTCTGAGGTCTTCTTCAATTTCTGTCTTCAGGGACTTGAAGTTCTTATCATATAGACCTTTCACTTACTTGGTTAATGTCACACCAAGGAATATTGTGACTATTGTGAAGGATGTTGTTTCCCTAATTTGTTTCTCAGCCTGTTTATCCTTTGAGTAGAGGAAAGTTACTTATTTGTTTGAGTTAATTTTACACTGGCCACTCTGCTGAAGTTTTTCATGAGGTTTAAGAGTTCTCTGGTGCTATTTTTGGTATCACTTAAGTATACAATCATATCATCTGCAAATAGTGATATTTTGACTTCTTCCTTTCCAATTGGAAAGGTATACCTTTGACCTACTTTTGCTGTCTATTTTTTTTTCTGCCTAGGACTTTGAGTACTATATTGAATATGTAGGGATAGAGTGGGAAGCCTTTTCTAGTCTCTGATTTTAGTGTGATTGTTTCAAGTTTTTGTCCATTTAGTTTGATGTTTGCTACTAGTATGTTGTATATTATATGTACAATACATAAGTCTTAGAACTGGATCTTAGAACCTGGTGATCTGAGACTGCTATAAGTTCTAAATTTGAGTCTCTAAAATCAAAATCTGGTGTTTTTTTTTTAATAGCCCTTCATTGTAAACATCAATATATTTCCTTTTTTCTTTTGCTTCAATGACCTGTCACTATAATTAGTATTCCTTCAGCTTGTCATGGCACATAGCAGAAATAAGAAAAAATGTTCACTTCATCCAATAATTTGACTACTTTGAAGAAAATTTACGATGCTGACATTTACAAATTAAAGTAAGTTAGTTTTCTCCAGGATATATAACTTCGGCAACATTATAATATACAATTTAATAAACATAACTATTTTAAAATACTCTGCTCTAATCTATTCTTAGGTTAATAAACATTTGACTGTAGATGTAGCTCAGACAGTAATGTGTGGCTATGTTTAGTACCAAGAATCCACAAAAACATGTCAGGCAAGACTGATCAGCTTGAATGGTAAAAAGCTTTATACTGAAAGCATGATGACGTGACTTCATTATGGCCCACAGTGGAAAGGAAAGAACTGATCCCTAAATCAGTTTTCTGATCTCCTCCACACAGGTATATGGCCACAAACTAAATAAACAAAGACATTGAACAAATTCTCTGCTTAATTATTTATAAAATGTTAGTGCAGCAGACAGAAAATTGGGAGTTTCAATGTATCAGTGCTAAATGATCAGCTCTGAAATTTTACATTCAAGCAACAGTATACAAAGTGAGAAGTTGTATTTATTATACATTTGGTTATAACAATAATGTACACAGATATACACAGATGCACACATACCCCAGTAATTTTTAAAAAAAGGAAGGCATGGATTTTTAGAGAGTAAGGACTGGCTACATGCAAGAACAGGAGGGTGAAAAGGAAAAGCAAATGATATAATTATATTTAATTAAGAAAAATAAATAATAACCAGACATTATGGCATATGATTGCAATCCCAACAGTTAGAGAGTAGAGATAGGCAGATACCTTGGATCCTCAGCTAGCCAGCCTAGACTAAATACCAAACTTAAAATTCCCATGAATGTATAGAGACTCTTTTGTGTACTCTGTGGAGGTATCACCTATCAACAAAATCGGATGGCCTGTTAGCAAAGGCAGGAAATAGAAGATGGGAGTCCCAGAAGAGAACTCTAGGAGATATTCAGGCACTGGGGGATTTGGGATGTACTCTGAGGAAGTGGGTCTCATGAAACTGAGGAGAGGTAACCAACCATGTGGCACACATAGATAGAATAAACAGGTAACATAAATTATAAGACTTGGTACACCAGCCCAAGGCATTTATTCTTGAATAGTTAAGTCTCAGCGTCATTATTTGTGAACAGGGGTGCTAGTAGAAAAAAATGGAGGTTACAAAGGAATAGCTCTGTCTCAAATATCAATCCACCTGGCTCCTGAGGAACACAACTCGAAACTGGTCTCTGACCTCATTCATGGCAATACAAATGAAAATACACAAAATAAAAGTAAAACTGACAAATATGTAGACACTTCTGCTGAAAGCCCATTTGTCTGACTTTAATATAAAGCCCAGTACATTCATTTCACTACTTTAAACTAATTAAAAAATCAATAGTTTCTTTTAAACACCAACTTCTTCAAAATATGTTTTTGTCCTACTTTAAGAACCTAGTATTAGAAAGTGTAAAGGCTTGAAATATGTTTTGTTATTCTGCAACAAATCCTAGACTTAGCAGGTTATGTGTTAATAGCAAGAAAATGAATGGATGAGTGGGATGGATTCTGGACTCTCAGGTTTGATTTGTTTCTTTAAAAGCATGAGATTGAAAGGAATAAATTGGATGGTCTTTCCCTCAGTCTCTGCTCCACACTTTGTCTCTGTGGGTATATTGTTCCCCCTTCTAAGAAGGACCAGAGTATCCATACTTTGTTTTTCCTTCTTCTTGAGCTTCATTTGGCCTGTGAACTATGTCTTGGGTAAGAGACTGCCCCTTGTAGGGATCTATCCCATATGCAAAACACAGATACTATTGAGGATGCCAACAAGTGCTTGCTGACAGGAGCCTGATAGAGCTGTCAACTCAGAGGCTCTGCCAGTGCATGACAAATACAGAGGAGGACACTCTCAGCCAACCATTGAACTGAACACAGGGTCCGCAATGGAGGAGTGAGAGAAAGGACCCAAGGAATTGAAGGGGTTTTACAGTACCGTAGAAGGAACAACAGTATGAGACACCCAGTACTCCCAGAGCTCCCAGGGATAAAACCATCAACCGAAGAGTACACATGGAGGGACCCATGGCTTCAGATGCATATGCAGCAAAGGATGGTCTTGTTGGACATCAAAGGAAGGAGGGGCCCTTGGTCCTGAGAAGGGTAGATGCCCCAGTATAGGGGAATGCCAGGAAAGGGAAGCAGAAGTAAGTAGATTGGTGAGCAGGGTGAGGGGGTATGGGTAAGGGGATTTTTGGTGTGTGGAGGGAACAAGGAAAGGGAACAACATTTGAAATGTAAATCAATAATGTATCTAATGGAAAAAGAAAAAGGAAAATTATCATTAACATTCAATACTGCATGTGATTAAGTAATTAAGTTACTTTGATATGATTATTTTGTCACTGCATTTTGCTATTATTAATCCTTTAATCTGTCCCTGAAATAAAAACCTTGCAGGATTCTTTGTATATTTCATAAAGCTATATATATTACAATATTATCTGACTAGAATAAGCAAATTCTTTCTAGTTCTTCTTTGTGTAATGACTTTCAGTATAGCTCTATGCAAGAGAATAAGATTTTACAGGAAAAGAATTGAAACTTATATTGCTCTTTCTTCTCCATTGTAATGGCCTGGTGACATTATATTTGATCACAGTATTAATGCTCATATGTTTTTTCTTCAGAATTATAAAAGCCACATTGACATTCCTCAGCCTAAAGATTGTTTTCTTTGAAGAAATGACAGTGCTGCTAGCCATAGCTTGAATGTAGATTGTAAGAATATATTCAGTTTTTCTTTCACTTAATAGCACAAAGCCTATTGAATATTTAATTAATTTCCTTATAATGGTAAATGGTGGACAACCTTCCCTCAAATAAAAGGCACCCTTCTTTATTATTCTATGACACTACTATGTTTTCTTTTAGTTGCACGGTTTGCTATTAACAGCGATGTTTAACAAATTCTGTGGTTAATTATTCCTTATTTATAAAATGTTAATTCTGAAGACAGTAATTTGAGTGGTTCTGTGTAACAAACTCATGGAAATCAGTCTTATTGTCAAGGGGCAGCAGAGGTGCTTAAGTAAACAAATTATATTGCCAAGTCATATTTCTCTCTCTCTCTCTCTCTCTCTCTCTCTCTCTCTCTCTCTCTCTCTCTCTCTCTGTCTTTACCTCCCCCTTTCTCTCTTTCTGTCTCTGTCTTTCTCTTTCTCTGGATCTGCCAGGGAAGCTCTGTAACTAAACTACCTTTTTATATCTTTTTAAAGTTTCTATTGTGAAAAAGATTTTCTGATGTTATCAAGGTTGGCTCAAACATGTTATCCTCCTATCTAAAGTAATACATAGTTGAGATTTCAAATATATGTTTGTGTTCTAATTTTAGATATATGTGTTTTCACTGAAAGGCAATAATGAATGTAGATTACATTTATCAGACTCTCAAACAGATAAATACTGACTTTTACACACTGTGGGTACTCTGGGGACAGAGTAAGCTAGTACAGAGAAGGTACAGATCACTGTTTTTATTGTTATATACTGTTAATTTATGAATACATGACCAATAATATGACTGTTATTAGAAAACACAGATTTTACTCATTCCATCAAAAACCTATGTTGAAAATAAATATAAACTTCAGTTGGAATTCCAAATAAAATTTATAATTAAATGAACACTGAATGGTCAACAAAAAATCCAAAAGGTAGGAGGAAAATGATGAATTTTTTAGTTCTCTCCTTAGTGCAAATGTAGGCAATCAAAATTCAAAGTATATGTAAATACATATTATAAAACTATTTAAGGTACTTCAGTATTTATTTTATTACTGATACTTAGTTACTAATGAGCTTATCAAACTTTAATTTTTAATGAAGAAAACTATTATTTAGGCAATAAAAGTATTACTGTCTTGTAGATAAGATATTTATGAATGATCCCACCTTTGGAATGACTCATTATTATTCTGAAAGTCAAGTCATATGATCTTATAGAAATTCACCATTAAAAAGAGTGATTCAGCTTATAGAGATGATTAATGTTATGAGGTCAATAGCTTCATATCTTATATTCATTTGTTTGTTTTGTTCAGTCAAAGCTTAAACATTGACAAATTATCAGTCTCTACCCTTTTTCCATATTAATCAGCAACAATTATTTTACTTTTTTTAGTCTTTTCATTACAATGGAAGTCACTTAAGTGGTTTTCTACAATGAAGCTTTACTTCTCAAGCTGAACATAAAACTATAGATTCCTGAGATATGCCAATATAATTAGGCTGAAAAAGGATATTTTTACAACATTTCCTTGGTAAGGATGGATTAAAAAAAAGAATCCTACCCCTGAATTTTATTGCACCAAGTACACATTTGAAAATATAAACTCATGTGTGAGATGTGTATTATTTTACATTTTGTACGACTCAGCCTACAGACTTCTCAACATTTTTACCTGCTGAAAGGCTAGAAAATTCAATTTGTCACTGATAGTGAACCATTCTTTTCATTTTTTTTTCATCCAAGAAACTGGAAAGCTTTGATGCTGTAGAGTATTGCAGATGATAAGCTGTATTTTGTGTGCTGTGTCCTGTGGATAACATCAGTGCATTTGTTACATAAGCCATTCTGGCCACTTGTAGGAAATATGTTTTAATTCTGTTATTTATTCAGAGATAGCTTTTCTGCGAATGATTCTGAGGACATCATGCAATATAGTTCTCTCCTGCAGGAATAGTTGCCATCTTAGTCTTGGGAATTAATTGCTAAACCATTTTCCAGTTTTCTGTGAGACAGTGATGTTTTATTTTCTGTTGACACACCCTCTTCTCTTGTTCCATGTAACTTTGCTGGTAGTGATTTCAAAATCACTATTGCTAAATCCAACTGCAATGTGACACCTAATACCTCAGAAGCATCAGCAAAACCAATTAGAGTTTCTTTTTAAAGTACTTATTGTTACACAGCTGTGGAAATAGCTCAGTAGTTATGGCTGCTTTTCTGCAGGACCCTGGTTCAATCCCCAACACCCACATTGTAGCTCACAACTGTCTGTCATGCAAGTTCCAGGATATCTGAAGTCATCACACCAATGCGTATAAAATAAAGTTAAAAGGGGCACTGGGGGCGGTGGCTGGAAGGAAGGCTCATCTGTTAAGATCACTGACTGCTCACCCAGAACCTTAGTTCTATTCACAGCAACTACACAATAGCTCACAATCATCTGTAATGGGATTCAATGCTCCTTCTGGTGTGTCTAAAAAAACAGCTACACTATGAGTATGTGTGTGTATGTTTGTGTGTGTGTGTGTGTGTGTGTGTGTGTGTGTGTAAAATAATCTTTAAAATAACATTAAAGTATTAATTGTGATAATTTGCTTCTATTTATATTATTTGCTTCTATTTATATTATTTGCTTCTAAGTTATTATATTCTGTTTTATTTCTAGGAAATATTTCAGCATTTCTTCAGTTTTATTTATTATTGGTTATTTTATCTAATTACAATTCAAATGTTCTTTCTCAGTTTCCCCTCAACAAACCCCCTATCCCATACCTACCCCCTTGCTTCTATGAGGGTGTTCCCCCACACTCCCACGCACTCCTGCCTCACTGCCCTAGCATTTCCCTATGTTGGACCAAGGATTCCCTTCTCAATGAAGCCATATAAGGCAATTCTCTGCTAAATATGCAGCTGGAGCCATGAATCCCTCCAGGTATACCCTTTGGTTGGTGGATTAGTCCCTGGGAGCACTGAGAGGGGGATGGTCCAGTTGATTGATATTGTTGTTTTTCCTATGGGGTTGCAACTCCTCCACTGGAGTCCTTGCTCACTCTGAGGGTTGGCTGTGAGCATCTATTCCTGTATTGTTCAGGCTCTAGTAGAGGCCCTCAGGGGACAGCCATACCACGTTCCTGTCAGCAAGCACAGCTTGTCAAAAATAGTGTCTGGGTTTGGTGTCTGCAGTGGAAGGGATCCCTAGGTGGTGCAGTCACAGGATGACCTTTTCTTCTTCAATTTCTGCTCCACTCTTTGCCCCATGTATTTCCTGTAGACAGGAAGAATTCTGTGTTAATATTTTTAAGATGTAAGTCAGCTGGGATTCAGTGTATCTGGTTTTATGCAGAGGTTCTGAATCCACTTGGATTTGAGCTTTGTACAAGGAGATAAAAATGGATTAATTTGAATTCTACATGCTGACTGCTCCTTTCAGCCAACATCCTTTGTTGAATATGCTGGTTTTTTTTTCCACTGAGTGTTTTTTGCTTCTTTGTCAAAGATCAGCTGACCATAGGTGTTTGGGTTTAGTTCTGGGTTTTCAATTCTATTCTTGATCTACCTATCTGTTTCTGTACCAATACTGTGTGGTTTTTATGATTGTTGCTCTGTAATACAGTTTGAGGCCAGGTATGGTAATTCCCCCAGAAGATCTTTTATTGTCGAGAATAGTTTTCACTATCCTGGATTATAAATTGATTGTGCTGGCTAATTTCTTACTTTCAATTCATATAATAATTGATGGGAATTTATACCCAATTATTAGATTAAAATAACCCTGACACCATGAAATAGTATAGGAACACTTTTACTGTAATCACTTTCTAATTTTGAATGTATGATGTAGTAGAATAATTTATTTTGAAGAATATTTTATACAACAAGCAAAAGCTATCCTTTCAAATGGTATAAAATCTAGGACATAATCAGATTAAAATTTCTTTGAAAATATGATTTAGCCTCCAAAAATTTTTGACATAGTAGTAAGTTACTATGATGACACTTAGAAGATCAATCAGAACTTGTAATATTGATCTCCAAACATAATATCAATTAAATCCATTCACAGCTTGGTGGGAATGTCTGTACTTGTTCTCTACAACCGATAACGTGGCTTAACTCAATAATATATATGGTTACTTTTGCTCATCAATTTACATTTCTTTCTTAAAGTAAATCAATTTTTAATAGCATTGTGTTTTTAAATCATAAATAATATCCAAGTGTTGTCAGTATGACTAAGATAAAGCGTTTCATTAGAGTGACTCCATGAGTCTCCTTTCCTATGCAAACAATTGTGCACACCTTTATTACAATGTTTTTATACTCTTCTTTTCTTACATATGTTTGTAATGTATATGCATTTGAAGACAGTCGTGTACTTTTATACTTTTGTAAATTAATTTACTTTGTTATGTAATGCCCATTTAATCATCTATACCCAGAAACATTTCAATAAAAATACAGATTTGTAATCCCAGTACTAAGGATGCTGAAGTCCAAGGATCACAAATAAGGCCAAATTATGCCAATAATTACCTATCTCAAAAACAGAGAATAATAAAAGTTTAAATAAATGAAATAATAAGTATTCAGGTAGGTTATAAAGAATGGAATAAATAATTCCCGTATGTGTTTTAATAACAATGGACCTATATTCATAAGTTCTTTTCCAAAAATTTTAAGTCAAGACAGAAATACTTTCATTAATTTTAACCAAGTTCTACTGATGTAATATCCATGTATTGATTTGCTTCATCTGTTAGCAGTTTGTATGGTATGCACATGGTATAAGAATTTGTCCTTGAAGGTCTTATAATATATAGAAACTTCCTTCAGTCTTAAAAAGTATGAGGAATTTAGTTGGTTATTTTAGTAATTAACTGATAATACATGATCATTTAGTATTGAACTCCTAGCGTAACAGAAGGAAGGGTCTTAGCCATGGAAACGAATCCTTGTAATAGGTTTCACACTCAGAATGTTTTATGAGTACTTCTAAGATAAATTTTTATGCTTATTTCACACTACTTCTCCAGATAGATGATAGATAGATAAATAGATAGATAGATAGATAGATAGATAGATGAAAATATTTTAATATCAGCATTGTCATAAGATTTATTTGAACTCTGCATAATAACATTACCTAACGAAACATTGATTAGATATAAGGGCTTCTTTTTTAGCTTATTTTACTTTCAAGTTACTCCAATTTTGCTTGCTTTCATATCCATTTGTATTATCTAGTTTAGTCTTTTGTTTTTAATACAATATTGAAACATAAGCATCAGATAATTGTTTTACTTGATGCATTCCAAGAGGTATGCAAAATTGAACCAAGTGTTTGTAAGTGCTGTTTAATATAATTTTGAAAAACACCTTTAAATAATCATAATAAAATTTGATTTATATTTTAAATGATCTTGATTTTATATTTTCTATACTTCAAAGTAATTTTCTTCAAAAGCAGCAAAAGGTATTGTATACATGTGAAGGATCATAAAAAGAAAAATCTCAATCACCAAACAGTTTTTTTTGTTCATATGAAACACTGACTCAAAACAAACTATTTAGAGAAATGAAAATGAATCAATCACTCAGTGAAACTAATGTCTTATTAACAAAAATTTATAATGTAGAAATACAAATCTTCTATACTTTGAACATTATATATTTCATTGGCATATAGCTATACTATCTGCATATATCTACATATTTTGTATATTTAAACTTTCTATAATGTAAGGACATTATATTTTCTACTGTGCACTCATTGCTTTGTTTATTAAAATCTGGGTTGTCATTACTTTCAATGAGACTCATGTTTTTTTAAATTTTTATTTAACCTTTATTTTTTACACTCCATATTTTATTCCCTCCCATTTCACCCTATGGCTATTCCATATTCCATACCTCCTTCCCCCATCTCCATGAGGATAGCCCCACTCCACTCCCAACCTCCTACCCCACCATACCTCCCCACTCCCTTGGGCTTCCAGTCTCTTGAGGGTTAGGTGTGTCTTCTCTGACTGAACCCAAACCTGGCAGTCCTCTACTGTATATGTGTTGGGGCCCTCATATCAGCTGGTGTATGCTACCTGGTTGCTGTTCCAGTGTTTGAGAGATCTCAGGGTCCAGGATAATTGAGACTGCTGGTCCCCCTATAGGGTCACTCTCCTCCACTGCTTCTCCTAGCTTTTCCCTGACTCAACCACAGGAGTCAGCAGCTCTTATCTTTGTTGTATATGAATATCTGCATCTGATTCTTTCAGCTGCTTATTCGGGCAGTTATGATGGACCGATTTTGTGGGCACTCTATAGCTTCAGGAATGACACTCTTATTTTTCAACAAGAATTGGTTAGCAGAGTTTAGGGTAATGGGGGGGCACAAAAGAGACAATCTGGCTAATAATGGATACGGAATGCAATTAGATAGAAAGATTAGTACTAACAATTTTAAAAATTGATAACTTTTTGACTACAGTTTGGGCTATGTTGCTTTGTCTGCCATGCACCCATGCAGGAGCAATCTGAATTTGTGAAACACACACACACACACACACACACACACACACACACACACATACATGTGCACAGTTAATTTTTGACATGCCATGACTAGCTCAAAGGATCGACACTCCTAAAACTTCCCCTGCAACCCCAGAGTGGATCAAAGAAGTGGCTAGTGTCCACTTAACTGATTAATCTTTACATGACTGCTTGGCTTTTTCTACAGCAGCTCTTAAGTTTGATCCTTCTCCCCCAGTGATGTTGATAGTCTGCCTCCCTTTCTCCCAGTTCTGTGCAAATCTAAAGGTCCCACCTCAGTCTGCCTGCCCATCCATTGGCTATCCGCTCTTTATTGACTGATAAAAAAGCAATTGTGGACAAGGACTTTTAGCATTCACACAAATTCCTGAATTTGGGGGCAGGATTAAGTCCAAGCATTGGAAGAACTCTGCAACAGTTGATAGATATTAATCAAATGTTTCAAAGGAAGTAGCAGATAGGATTTTTAACGTTTCTAACAGTAAAATGCATATGTCTGCTATGCCATGCGTGTCCAACACATATGTGGCCATTACATACTTCAAAGGTAAAATGAACACTCTCACTGCACATAATGAATACATTTCCTTTATAATTTTTAATTAAAAGTACAAATATAAAAAGGATACTAGTGGAACTAGCACCATTTGTTGAAAAGGCTATCTTTTTTCCACTGGATGGTTGCGGCTCCTTTATCAAACATCAAGTGACCATAAGTCTGTGGGTTCATTTCTGGGTCTTCAATCCTATTCCATTGATCTACTTGCCTGTTGCTGTACCAATACCATGCAGTTTTTAACACAATTGCTCTGTAGTACTGCTTGAGGTCAAGGATATTGATTCCCCCAGAAGTCACTTTATTGTTGAGAGTAGTTTTAGCTATCCTGGGTTTTTTGTTGTTCCAGATGAATTTGAGAATTGCTCTTTCTAGATCTATGAACAATTGAGTTGGGAGGTCAACATGCAGAAGAATGCGAATTGACCCACTCTTATCTCCTTGTACTAAGATCAACTCCAAGTGGATCAAGGACCTCCACATAAAACCAGACACACTGAAAGTATTAGAAAAGAAACTTGGGAAGACCCTGGAGGACATGGGCACAGGGGGAAAGTTCCTGAACAGAACGCCAATAGCTTATGCTCTAAGATCAAGAATTGACAAATGGGACCTCATAAAATTACAAAGTTTCTGTAAGGCAAAGGACACTGTCAGAAGGACAAAACGGCAACCAACAAAGTGGGAAATGATCTTCACCAACCCCACATCCGACAGAGGGCTAATATCCAATATAAACAAAGAACTCAAAAAGACTGCAAAGAACCAAATAACCCTATCAAAAAATGGGGTACAGAGCTAAACAAAGAATTTTCACCAGCCAAAATTCAGATGGCCAAGAAACACCTTAAGAGATGTTCAACATCATTAGTCATCAGGGAAATGCAAATCAAAACAACCCTGAGATTCCACCTCACACCAGTCAGAATTGCTAAGATTAAAAACTCAAGAGACAACAAGTGCTGGCAAGGATGTGGAGAAAGAGGAACACTCCTCCACTGTTGGTGGGATTGCTAAATGGTAAAACCTCTCTGGAAATCAGTTTGGCGGTTCCTCAGAAAATTGGGTATGTCACTTCCAGAGGACACTGGCATACCACTCCTGGGCATATACCCAGAGTATTCTCCTGCATACAATAAAGACACATGCTCCATTATGTTTATAGCAGCCTTGTTTATAATAGCCAGAAATTGGAAGCTTTCCAGATATCCCTCAAAAGAGGAATGGATGCAGAAAATGTGGTATATTTATACAATGGAGTACTACTCAGCAATTAAAAATAATTAACTCATGCAATTTGTAGGTAAATGGTTAGATCTGGAAAATATCATCCTAAGTGAGTTAACCCACTCACAAAAGAATACACATGAAATGCAATCACTGATAAGTGGATATTAATGAGCCCAGTAGCCCTAAATATTCAAGGCACAATTAGCAAGTCAAATGACTCCCAAGAAGAAGAATGGATAGGACCCTGGGCCTGTGAAGATTGGATCCAGTCTTGTAGACCCAGAACAGAGAAATCGTGTGGCGGGGGGAATGATTGGGCAATAGTTGGGGGACACAGGAATTATGGGATGTATAGTGGGGGGGAACTGGGAAAGGGGAAAGCCTTTGGAATGTAAACATAGAATATAGAAAATAAAAATTAAAAAAAAACAATACTAGTGGACCTCTGTCATCCATCTTCTACTTGAATATAGAATGAGAGGTGACACTCTAGCCGCAATACAGTGGGCCTTCTTGAGGCTCTCAAACTGTATTGGTCTGGACTTCCTAGATTCAAAACCCTATATCATGGAAGGTACAGCTCTTGACTTACTTTATATTTATAAAACATGTAATTATTTTATTTCCTTTTACACATTATCACTGTTGAATTATTTACTTATAAAGCTATTATATCAGTAAAATACTTTGCAAGTTTGGCATCAAATAAAGGTACATAAGTTTATAACCTGTGTAGTTTATAGATTTATATTATATAACATGAATATAGAAGTGTGGTTTAGAAAAATAACATTAAGTGTGAACCAAAGTCTGTGAGGTAGATCTCTAGAGCCTCTTCATTCAATGCAAATGCCATATTCACACACTCAGCTCCATCTTTATAGTCCCCATCCTATAGCCCCTGAAAATCACCTTTTATTTACATAGCATTTGTTATCCTGACACTGTTTTTTATCTGACTATACTATTCTTAGGTTTCATGCTTATACTGAGTATAAGAATTTTTGTTTGTTTTGTTTTGTTTTCATGGATGTAAAATATCAGATGTATTTAAATCTTACATAGGCTTTATTCACTCCTCTTCTAACAGACACCATTGGTGCTTTAAATAGTGCTGCAAATTTTACCAGAGATATGCCTATTCTAATTCTGGCACCATTTTTGCATATACTCAGAAAATTTTGTTTGTAGGGTTAGGACTAGAAATGGAAAAATTACAAGCAATTCAGTGTACATTGTGTCCTAAAGATCTCAAGAAGAATGAACACTACCTGAAAGACTTTCTACCTAACCCAAGATTTTACTTTTGTCTGAGAAGGTGGTCTTACCTTCTATAGATACAGATATCTTATCTTTATTCTATCTATAGAGTTCACACATCACTTGGTCTTACATATAAATAAATAATTGTTCCTCAAGGAGGAACAATCAATAAATCAGTTTGAATCACTGCTCTTAGAAGTTTAGCAAAGTGCATAATCTTAATAAGTCACTTTCAATATGTTGTTTTGTTTGTATGTATATCACTGTATATTTTGTAAAAGGATGTTTTACTTATCTCTGAATCGTTAGTGTTTCAGCTACAAAAGAGTGATGAGAATCTACCTGAATGGGTGATTACTAAACTGTCATATATAGATGAAAGAAGGATAGAAGAAATGAAAACTTTGTATATAGTATCAAAAAGATTTTAGATTATTAGGTGTTCATCAAAGTGTTTTAGAGTAAATAAATAAATCTGACCGCTGATATGAAATGTAAATACAGGATAAAGCATGTTCGTCAGCATGTCTTTACAGAGATCTTTTTAGAAGTTATTTATTCTTTGTATAATAAAGACACTGTGTGGTTGTTAGTTTTTTTTGTAACCTAGATAATAGAGAAGAGGTTCTCACAAATGCCTAGCACCAAAAATATTTACATTATGATTAAGATCAATAGCAAAGTTACAATTATGAAATAACAATGAGAGTAATTTTACGGTTGTGGGTCACCACAACATGAGGAATTGTATTAAAGGATCCCAGCATTAGGAAAATTGAGAACAACTATTCTAGTATCTTCTGAGAAGAAAACATCAATCAAGAAATTGCCTGTCATATTAACCTGTAAGCAGGTCTGTGGAACATGTTGTTGGTTCATATTTAATTCATAAGCCCTGGCAAGTTCAGCCAATGCCACTTTTGGGCAGGTTGTCCTAAGTTATATTAAAAAAGCTGAATTGGTGAGGCGTGGATACCAGGCTAGTACTTAGCATTGCTCTATTGTCCGTGCTTCAATTGTGACACCCAGTTCTCAGCAGGGCTTCCCTTGATGATGGACAGTAATATATAAGATAACATAATAATCCCTTTCCTCCCTAATATGTCTTTGGTCATTGGATTTATCACAGAATACGACAAGCTAGAATACATTTCATGTGCAAACAGTACCAAATATCCTAAAAGCAGAACTTTAAAATCAAACCATTTGTGGACAGATATTTTGGAAGTGTCCAGTACACAATTTCCATTAGCTTTTCCAAGATATTCTCTGAGGCCATTTATATTCAACAATGTCGCTGAATAAGACTCAGATTGCATTTCCTCTAATCAAAATCTTGTGGTATCCATTTCTTAACATACATAATTATATGATTTTAATGGACTTCTTCGTGATTACATTACAGGATCATCCTTAGTATATGAAAAAGGTTTTTTTAATTAATATTTTTTACTTTTCAATTATTAAGTGTACATATATATATAATTCTAATGTTAGAGGAAAATCTACAATTATTCTACTATATGTACTGTGGTTTATGCTACATTTTCTTTGTAATTATCCTTTTATCAAAGTATAATATCATTTAACAGTATACATGGAGTCTTTAGTAAAAAAATCTATTTTCAATATTTTATGATCCATGAAATGTTGATATTCTGAGAGTGTATATTATCTTTCAGATATCACATAAAATATTTTGGAATTAGTCTTAAAACAGTAAACAGAATTCCCACACACCACCTCATGCTATGACAAGGTTACTTCCTGAAGAAATGTAATGATCTTACAAACGGTATGAGCTTGATAAAAACTGGTAAGGCTTTTAAATATAAATAGCAATAGCAATTCTGACTGGTGTGAGGTGAAATCTCAGGGTTGTTTTGATTTTCATTTCCCTAATGACTAATGATGTTGAACATTTCTTAAAGTGCTTCTCAGCCATCCGAAGTTCTTCAGATGAAAATCCTTTTTTTTTTTAGCTCTGTACCCCATTTTTAAAAAGGGCTATTTGGTTCTCTGGGATCTAACTTCTTTAGTTCTTTGTATATATTGGATATTAGCCCTTGTCGGATGTAGGGTTGGTGACGATCTTTTCCCAATTTGTTGGTTGTGGTTTTGACCTTTTGATGGTGTCCTTTGCCTTATGGAATATTTGTAATTTTATGAGGTTCCATTTGTCAATTCTTGATCTTAGAGTACTATTGGTGGTCTGTTCAGGAACTTTCCCCCCTCTACCCATTCCAGAAGACCCTGTTATACCACTCCTGGGCATATACCCAGAGGATTCTCTAGCTTGTAATAAGGACACATGCTCCACTATGTTCATAGCAGCCTTATTTATAATAGCCAGAAGGAAAGAAACTAGATGTCCCTCAAAGGAGGAATGGATACAGAAAATGTGGTATATTTATACAATGGAATATTACTCACCAATTAAAAACAATGAATTCATGAAATTGTTAGGCAAATGGTAGGAACTGGAAAATATCATACTAAGTGAGTTAACTCATTCATAAAAGAACACATATGGAATGTAGTCACTGATAAGTGGATATTAGCTGAGAAGCTCTGAGTACCCAAGACACAACCCACATATCAAATCATTCCCAAGAAGAAGGAAGGAGAGGGCCCTGGTACAGGAAAGTCTTGATGCAGCATTGTAGGGGATTGCCAGGACAGAGAATTGGGAGGGGGTTGATTGGGAAACTGGCAGAGGGAAGAGGGCTTATGGGACTTAGGGAGAGGAGTAAACCAGGAAAGGGAAAACCATTTGGAATGTAAACAAAGAATATAGAAAATAATAAAAAAATAGCAACAGCAATTTCAGAAAACAAGCAGTATGCTAACGCCCTGTGGTCCAACTATGGTAGTCAATAGTTGTCAATGACTTCAGTAGAATCAAGGAAACTTGGATTTGAAATTAGCTACGACTTCTGATGAATTCACTATGGATCAGTAAATATTGTGGTTGGTTAAAAACTGAGCACAAATTGTCTATGAATTATCATGAAAGCATAAGATATAAGAAAATAGGTTCTATATTTTAAACACCACATGTTATTTACAAAGACAGTAAAAAATGTCTTCTTAATGAAACCTGGTTTCAGTGGTGTATGATTTGAATATAGATTCTACATACCGGTCCTTGATTTGAGTACTTGATCCCTAGTTGATGATTCTATTTAGGGTGGTTCTGGAAATTTCTGAACTTTAGGCCTAAGTAGAGGAAATAGCAGTAGATGATCACCTGGGTATTGTTCCTTGACGTGAATTATTTTCGTAGTTCATGTTCGAATGTGGTATTAAGATTTGTCTTAAGTTGTATCTATAGGACCTTGATGCTTGGCTCTAGATCATCTATCCAATTAAGTATGGATAACTAAACCTTCAAATACTGAGTCAAAATTATCTCTATAATTTTCAATCTTAGACAATTTGGTTATGAACTATAAATGTAGGTAATACAAACGTATACATTTTCATCAGAAAATCATATTTTATAGTATGTTATCTAAATTTTAAGCTTGTGTAATGAAAGTATTTTAGATACATTTTAACTATTCTATTGGCAGAGTATGTACACAATTCCTAAAAATTGTATAAAGTACTAATTCTTAAAGTTTCACTTGAAGAAAAATGTTTTATAAAATATTCTTAAATTGTTCTATTTATGACACAATCTATGATAAAGGTACATAGTAATTCATATTAAAATATATAAGTATTAAAATATATTTAACCAATTTACTTAAAATGTAGGTATTAATGGAAAGTTTAAAACAGTAATCAATATAAACATATGTACACATAACTCAGCCTAGTGATTGTATAGGATTCTGTGGAGTTTTATACAACATTTATTATGTTCAATCAACTATTCTTCAACTTAACATTTCATTTACACATTGTCATCATGCCAAGAGTTACTTTTGCAAAAATGGTACTCAAGAATGTTCCCCACTTTCCCCAAGGAGCATTCAAATCTTTGAAACTTATGCATCTCTCCTCTGAAGTGCCCAGCATGTCATCATTCTTTGGCCTACATCACAAACTTTCATCTCAAAATAAAGATGTGATAAAAGAAGTGGTTTTTGTACTAGGTTCAGTGGACTATTTATATAGTAATAAATATGGAAGTAGCTATTCCCCTCAGAAGGAATTTTATGTCATGAATTTCAGTTTGTGAACAGAATTGATGAATATCTATATGCTAAGGACCTTAAAAATTTGATGGAAACATTTTGCCTTTTTACATTATGTTTTGTGATACAAATTTAATAAAGTGAAAGGCTAACCATTTTAAGCATTAGTTTCTTTTCTACTTTTTATAGAATCTAAGATGACAGAAGCATGCTTATGGTTGCCCAGGTAATATATCCCCACAGTTCCTCTGCAGAAATGACACTACTATCTATAAACCAAGGTTAGGCATAATACTGTATGGTTGCATGTTCATTACTGATCAAAACTATTTTTCACTGAGCTATCAGTCAAACTGTCTTCAGAATGCAATCTTGTTCTAAGAATAGAATATGAGTTTAGACAATGATTTACATTAATAAATAATCTACTTCAGACACTAAGTGCTTTAATTTGCAGTAGAGGTCTTTGTGGATGAAAATGTAGCTACAGTAATAGAATCATCAGCTCATTATTTGGAAAGGTCAGGAGAGAGTTTCTTTTTTCTTTGTTACCTCACAAATGAGATATGCAGGCCAAGCTTCCTTCAGAATTATAGGTAATAATCCTTAGGAATTAAGGGTCAACAGTTACAATGTCTGAATTTGTTTTCATCACAGCCAACAGCTTTATGATGATCTCATCACACCCAGTTTTCTTTCCTCTCATTGTAAAGGTGACTCCATGAATTGTTTTTCAAATCAGGACGCTTCTGAGAATGATATGGATGCAATTAATAACTCCATTGATACAATATGCATAAACCACACCTCTAGGACACAGCAAGGCTTACAATAAGCCCTCATAAAGCATCTCCCTTTAAAATTATGTTCCAGAAACCTCAACCCTTTACCTTCCAAAGCATGCTGACTTTAGTTATAACACTAAAAAAGATCAAATATTAATAAGATCTGAAGCATAACTATTGTGAAGCATCTTGGCCTTTTAATTTAGTGATGCCTTAAATTAAAACGATGAAGCTGTCTTTTCAATCACCTCAAAATGACATTTGGATCAGTAATATACGCTGAGGTAATGCTAATTAAAATGCATTCTATTCTACCTATTAATAAATTTCGTATTCTGTCAGGTTCTCAGAAGTTTCTAGCGATAACGTGCTTTGTGATGCATATTGTTTTATTTTATCTAATTTTACTCACTGCTTCCCCTCAAGCAAATGCGGCTGCCCGCTGAAAGCCAGCTGATGGCTCATCCAATTAATTATTTCTGCTTTACTTCAAATCTTATCTCTCCCCAGATTTTAGTCTCAGTGATGGTTGTCTCCACTTTTCTAAAATTTCATACAAAAAAACTAAACACTAATAATACTACAGCTAAGTCAAAATATTTTAAGAATAAAGTAACATTTAAAATAACAAAGTAGTAAAAATACAAAAATGTAGCTTATCCCAGTTTTGAATCTGCTAAATTAAAAACTTCTAATTTCTCTTTCTAATTTCTGACCAAAGACTCTTTCCCACTTATCCATTAGAAAACTAAGTACCCCTTCTCTCTCTCCCTTCTTATATCCCTCACGAAGTAGAAATATTTAGTGAAAGAATTGTTTCTATCTTATAGCAGAAATACACAAGCTTGGGGATATGTGTCAATGGAAGCACACTTTCCTTACACATGTGAGACACTAAATTTAACTCGTAACACTGGTATCAATAAGGAAAGAATGGATAGATAGAAGACATGAAGAATGAAGAGAAAAATGTGGAAATAATGAATAATGAAACAAGAAAAACAGAGTAAGTAGACATTTTAGTAGAAGTGGTGACTCATACCTATAATCCCAACACTCAGAGGAGGGAGCACAGAAGATTTCTGTGGGTTCCTGGATAACTTGGGCTACAGGGTAAATTTTATGCCAGTTTAAGTTAGAGAACAAGATTCTGTCTCAATAAAGCAAACATAAAGGTAAATATAAAAACATGAACTTACAGAATATCCACACCTCTGGAAGACATCCATCTGGGTAGGCACCACTAAGTTCAGTGCTCTGGGGAATCCCTCCGTATGACTGCTTGTTTGCCAGGAACTGAATATTGATACCCAACCAAGAGTTTCCAAATAGAACAAAAGCTCAAAGGAGAATGTAGTACTGGAGAAAGGTGCGAGCAACTTATTATCTTTTACAATTAAATTAGGAGGCATAGCAGACAAGTGAGGATTATACCAATAACATAGAGGGTGTATAAGCAAGAACAGGCAAAGCTATGTTGAAAGACTCATAATAAGGTTTTAACCTGGAGGGATAACTCTTATTATTAGCTGTAAGCATTAGAACAAGAACAGAAAGTCTGAAAGCTTAATAGACTTTCTCAGTGACAAGGAATATTGTATTAAATTTAGCCAACAAGAAGAGCAAAATGGTTCATTTACCTCATGTTCATTTTAGATACATATCACATAATGTCGTTAATATTTAAAAGTAAAATAGGTTAATAAGCATAAGTTAATCAGAATATAGCTCTGTTTCATGAAGCATTATTTACTTGAAAATTCTATTTTGTAATCAATTGTGTACATCATTTAATTTTAAGTAAGAAATCATATTTGTAAATGGAATAAAATCTAGGTGAAATGCACATGCTAGAAAACAAATATTCATATCAAAGAGAACTTGATAAAGCAACAAAAACAATTTCAAAAGGCATTGTTTATCTATGACAGTGATCTGTTTTAGAGTAAACTAAAAGAACACTTCTATGATGAATTTGAGATATATACTAAAGTATGGGAAGAAAAACTTATGTAGCAGATTATTGCTACATTCATTTAGCAAAGCAATTGTTTTAGAGTAGCTATAGGAATTAACAAATTTTAATAAATGCCATTGCTTATAAAACCATGCATCTACTATTAAAAGAGATTTGTTAGTCTATCCAGTCCTGAGTGTATTATACAATACAAATTTATATAAAATATATTTATATGTATACACATTTATATTTCATTTTTTTTGCAGATGTCTACTTTGGCTTGTATCATCTTTTTATCCTCTCTTCCTCAGTTATCTCTCAGCTTTGTGAGGAGGGTGTGAGACATATGTCCCATTGAGGGATGAACCTTCTACAGTGTTTAAGTCCTTTAATTGACCTGTTGTACATCTTTAATCACTACTTACGACGACCAAAGAACACTTCTATAATGACAGTTGAGATATACACTAAATTATAGGTAGTAAAAATTAGGTAACAGATTATTAAAATGTTCATTTAGTAAAATAATAGTTTTAGGGCATTTGTTAAGTGCTAGGACCTAGTTCCTCATGGGTATGGGGTCTTGTTAATGATCCCAGCTACAAGGTTCAAATTATGGTGCAGGCTTCAAATCCAACTAAAACGTGGTTTGTTGCTTATTCCTATAACATTCCAATCACTATTGCCTGGAGGGAAGGGATTCTGTAGAGACAAGGCACAATTTTATGAGTATAGTAGAATATCATTATTAGTAATTTTATCACTAATTTTTGTGCTTGTTTTCATTTTTACTTTGTTTTACCTTAGGTCCCTGGACAATCTAATCTTTGGTTCTTCACCCAAACAGTATAATGTGTGGGTCCTATCTCATTCAGTGGAGCTTAAGTCAAATCAGATACTAGTTGGTTACTTGTAGTTTTGTGACTCTTTTGCCCTAGCATGTTTTACAGACAGGTCACCATTGTAGATCAAAGAATTGGTAGATGAGTCAGTTGTTTACATGTATCTTTTGGTAACATGTAGAGTACCTTCCTGTATCAAAGTCACTAGAACATATGTTGAGGGCTCTATGTGGACAGCAGCTTAAATTCTCCATGTTTGATAAGTTTTGTAGACTTTTGTCTTCAGCAATGGAGACTTGCCTTCAGTTTGTAAAGAAACATATGGGCTTAGTAACAACTAATCTCTATGGGAATTTCAGATTTCCCTGCAAATATAACATACTAGGACCTTTGTGCTCCCAAAAGAGATTCCCATAGGAATCCTTTAGCCAACAACTCAACAAAATTAAATGTAACTCAATCTTGGTACTAGAAGCTTCTTTTGGTCATAAAAGATATCCTGTTGGGCTGTGTCTTTCCCATTTTTTGGTGATTTTTTTATTTAGATGGTCTTCATATATACATATACATTCCAATTCATTATATTAGGAAACTTCTGCTATATTGGATTTTGATGCTACTCTTCAAGCGCCCCTTAATTTTGCTTCTCCTTATACCCTTTTCTCATCTTCTCTTCCTTCTACCTTCCCAACTTACCTTCTTGTTAAAGCCCACAACATCTATCTAGAATTATCTGTTCAAATTCCCTTCTCTACCAAAACATTTTTTATCCCCCCAGCTCTTTATTCTCGCCCTAACCTTGCTGGGTATATGGATTTTACCTTTTACAGTTTATATCCACATATCAGTGGCTGCCACAATTCTCTTTCTGGCTCTGGTTACATCACAGTGGAAATTCTGTTACTAGTCTATTCATTTAACTCTGAATTTCATGAATTCATTCTTAACACTTAATAGTCTACTAAGCAAACATAACACATATTCTTTATCTATCCTTTTGTTCTTCTACATCTAGATTGTTTTCAATTTCTAACTAATATGAATAGAGTGGCAATGAACACAGTTAGGCTAGTGTCTTTGTAATAGGATGAATTGCCTTTTGGGCATATGTGCAAAGGTGGTATAGTTGGCTCTTGAGACAGATCGAGTGACATTTTCCTGAGGAGCCACTACACTGATTTCACAATACTTTTACAAAATCTCAGTCCCATCATTAACTAATTAGTGTTACACATATTCCATGTCCTTGCTAGCATGAATTGTTATTTGTGTTATCAATCATCCATCATCATTCAGATGGGTATAAAATATTACAACCCAAGAAATGGCAGAAATCTTTATCATTATCAACAGTTCAACTTCCTTTGAAATTTAAGTTTTCTATATAATAGGCTACTGACCTTCATATGCTGGCATAAGAAATAAGCATAAAATCATTATATTATTTAACATTTTATCAGGTAATTTATATCTAATATGTTCTCTTTCTGTTTTCATCCCAGAGAACATTCATTTTAATTTTTCTTACTTTTGGAAACTACATATACATTGAGGTCAGTGAGTAACCTCTAGTGTTGGTCCTTAATTTGTACCTCATTTATGAGTGAATCTGTTACTGTTTGCTACTGTGTGCACCAGGCCAGCTGGTTCCCAAGCCTCAGGGGATCATAGCTCCATCGTTCATCTCACCAGTATAATTCCAGCATTATTGGAACTTGCTTTTCATTGGTTCTAGAGATATGGACTCAGTTTCTTACACTTGTGCAGCCAAGACTTTATCCACTGAAACATCTTCTCATCCCTTATCCTTTATTGCTTGATCAACTGGTAGGGACACCCAACAAATGTTGATATTCTTTTTTTGGGGGGAGGGGGGTCTTTTCTTTCTTTTTTTTAAATTTTATTTTCTATATTCTTTGTTTACATTCCAGAGGTAATGTAAACAAAGTTCCCCACCATATGTCCCATAAGTCCTCTCCCCCCCAACTATTCCCCAATCTCCAGTTTTGTAGATCCAAAAATGTTGATATTCTATCTTTACTTCCTATATTCTTATCCACTGACTATGTATCAAATCATAACTAGAATTCAAATGATTAATTTTTTGCCAGTTGGTATACCTCTCTGATGTATTAGTTGTTGTGACAATACTGGTTTCTTAATGTAATCCATTACCAATGGTTGGTTGGCATTAAACAACAACAACAACAAAAAAAAAATAAATGACTCTGTCAGAGCTTTGTAGGGCCATTTCCTGTTAGTGAGAGTCATTTTTCCCCTGAGAATAAGTGAAGGTCAATGTCCATTCCATCCCTTCCCCAGCTTCTCACAGATATCCTAGAATATCCTCCCTCTGTCTATCTCACTTTTCTCTTTCTGTTTTCATGTTGTATTTTCATATGTGTATTGATTCATTTCACCTCTCTAGCAGAAAGATTTCACCATGTTTTTAAGAAAGAAATTCAAGTAGTTAATGATCTATTCTACATTTAAAAGTAGATTAATACAGGTTCAGCTGCAAATACGCATTTATCTAGTTCAAGTATTACTTAAAATTTCAGAAATTTTGCATGGTGAATTTGTGTGTGTGTGTGTGTGTGTGTGTGTGTGTGTGTGTGTGTGTTTGCATAACTAAAACTTCTGTTTCATTCTCTAAGACAAGATATCATATTTCATTAAACTTTTGAACTTTCTCAC
Source organism: Apodemus agrarius (assembly GCA_964023405.1). NCBI lineage: Eukaryota > Metazoa > Chordata > Mammalia > Rodentia > Muridae > Apodemus > Apodemus agrarius. Next base: position 55,962,523 of record OZ030022.1, read on the forward strand.
ACCATCTTTGTTCTCTATTTAAAATCAATTTGTAGACTTTTTGCTTACTGTGCTAAGAAAAGAAATAGCAATCAGTTAAGACCATCTGAGAATTTTACCATCAAACCATATGCATAATTGTTTCTACCACTACACTTACTGCTTATATATATTGTAAAATAAAATAGTAGCTTGTTTGTTAATCCCTTTCTATCTCCAGCCCTATTTTCTGTTCCCTAGGCTATTTTAATTTCCTAATCCTGTGCCCTTAGTCAGCATCACTGGATAAATTACATGAGGTCATTACTGACATTTTAGCCACAATACATCAAACCCCAGAGAAATTTCTCCCTTAACCACAAATTATACTTTTAAAAACTTAAACTTTAGTCATATTCAGAATTTCATGGATCTCATATTGCCTCAAAAGAAGAAGTAATACATGCTTCTACTCATACTCAACACCTAGTAAATGATGTATGTATATATGTAAACAAGGGCACATGTGAGGACAGTATAACATGCAGATATGAAAAGTATGTACTAAATATTGGGATGATGAAGCACTTAATTCAGGCAATAAGCATGTCTTAAGAGAAAAAACATAAAACTAATTATTTCTCTAGTTTTAATTCTGTCCTGTATTTCTTCATTTGGTCATAGATAAGTGAATAAAAATATATCTAATAGTTAAAGTATGAAACTGAAGATGATTCTATATAGAATCAGTTTTGATGGTTACACTGACTGTACAGAAGTCTGTTAAGTTAAATAATGTCTAATATAAAGTTCATTTATGAATCCATACTTAAAACTATGAATTGTATATGTAAACATGTGGGAACATACACATATGTGAATAATAAAAAAAATACATTTATAGGACAAAACTTTGTTCAAAACTACAAAAAAACTGCAAATGAAGTAAAATTTGGGGAGGAAAGCTAAGAAAAAGTGGCATACTTACAATATTAGGTGTTTGCATCTACAACTGTCTGTTCCCTTTGCTTTCCACTGTTGGTGGTTATCATATTTGTATTTAGAAGTCATTTTTTCCATTTTTATTATTTTTACATTTACCATAAGTAAATATAACATTGGTAAATATGTAGTATATAATATGAATAAGAAAAAAATATATATATACACACACACATATATATATATATACATACATATATATATATATATATATATATATATATATATATATATATATATATATATTTGCATCCAGCCAGGGATTTTGAACTTTCTATTATCTTTGGTTTGGTTTGCTTTCTGCAGCCGTTCATCTAATGAATTTACTAGTGTTCTTAGGTTGTGATAATCTGTTTATTGTCTTGAGAATACTTTATCTAATCTTAATGGAAGGGAATTAGAGTTCCAGCTGACAAAGCTTTAAGGCTTCCAAATGAGTCACATCTTCCATCACATGACTATCCTCAATTAACTACAATGCTAGAGCCTTTTGTTTTTATGATAAACAACATGAAATTGTGTGTCAGAAACAAAATTAGCACTTCACCAGATAATTTCAAACTGATGCCAATGCAACTCAATGGTTTATGGTGTGGAAAAAATGGCAAGTCAGTTACTCAATACTAAAATTTAATTATCTGATGTCAGAAATCATTCATTTTGGTTAATGAAATGACTGCATGTATATTGAGTCTACATTTTAAATAAGTTTCAAATGGCTTTTAGAATCCAACAGCATGTTATTTTACATTTTCCCCCAGTAAGACTGGAATAAACTTTAAATATTTTTTTAAAAATGTAATGTAAAATACACTAATGTATAATCAACCCCAGAACCCAATAATTATGCTATAAAAGCACAGATATTTTAGAATGGGAAGATCAGAACAATTAAGCACTGAATCAGCCTTTCAAATTCATATACTGGACTGTAGTAAACATTACTAAAATAACAATTTTGAAGCCAGAAATGGAATTATTCTATTTTTCATTAAAAAGTATAAGGACCTAAAAATATTATATTACTAACCTTCAAAAACCTAAATTCTCAATCCATTTAGTTCATATGCTTTATCCATTTAGCTCAATTGTAAGTAATTGGCTCACATCCTGAACAAAATTGGAAAGGAACCAGGAAGATTATGATCACTCTATAAACTACATCTTTTATATTTATGTCATTTTGTATATAATCTGAGATCTGTAGCAACAAAATCAGTTGACTATATTGTATTTAGTTAGTAGAAAATCAGATGGAATTTATGAACTAGTACTTTGATATAACTTGGGTATTTTATAACAAGCACAGCCTTCCCTTCACTAACAACCTATAAACTATTATCTATATAACATCATGTGTATATCTGGAAAAATATAAGCATTCCAAGAGATGATTCATTGCTGTTGCTTAGCTTTCATTAAATCAAGGAAACTGAGGATGCTAATAACAATTGTTTGGTTTTGGTTTTTGAAACAGGATTTCTTTACGTCAACCTGGCTGTCCAGGCATTTATTCTTTGTAGACCAGACTGGCCTCCTTCAATGATTCCACCTGCCTCTGCCTTGCAAGTCCTTAGATTAAAGCCATGTGCCCCCACAATTCAGGCAGATGGGATGTTTTAGTTTACCAGTGACATTTGTTTTCATGCATAAAACAGTGTATCATAACTATGGGTATAATGTATTTCTGTCATGTGTTCAGCATTTTGTACTGCCTAATTTATGTTTTTATGTTCTACAAATTTAAAACATGTCTACTGTATTCATGCCTCTTTCACATCCCTCTCTCTCTCATGCCTTCCTTGTCCTCCCACTGTCTCCAAAGATCATGATCCTTTCTTTAATTATTATTTATGCTATATATGATATATACATATAAATTAATTGATGGTGTCCATTTAATATTACTTCTTTGTATATGTGTTTTGTGCCAACCTCATGGGATCTTAATACACTTAATAATAGCATGGCATTCATCCCTAGAGAAAACCACTCCTCCTCTCTCTACAGCTACCTGTAGATTTTCAGTTATACATAGTGCCTGTGAAATTTCCACCATCCACATGAGCAACTTTACTTGTCTTTTTATTATTAAGGTTTTGTTTGGGCAACCACAATGTTGATGCTTCATCAGCAGAGCATTCTTACCATGCTTAGAAGACATAATCTCATGACAGATGTCATAGTGCTTGGATCATCCAAGCTTAGTGTAACCATTTTCACTTAGTTTTAGTTGTGTGTTGTGAATGTATCTACCGCATTTTTGCAACCCACGTTCACATATTCTCTGTCTTTTGACCATTCATGATTCCTATAATAGTCATCATCTGGTGAAAAATAATCTTTTTTGATATGGGGTAAGATTTACTCTTTGAAAATTGCAATAGTAGCTTTTCTTTATGGTCACTGACCTCTTCATCAATGGGGTAGTTTGCTATTGTTATCAAAACCAGGCATGAATTTTCTCCTACAGATTATAGTTTATGACCAACTAGACAAATGTTGTTTACAGATGTGTCAGAGTCATATTAATTTTACTTCTTTAAATTTCATTTGCTTGTAGCCTCAATTGTGATTTAAATAACTATTAATCGTCTATTATCCCATGAATCATTTATTACAGCTTTGTTTCATTATTGATTTCATGTAGTATCATTTTCCTACTTAGCTCTATTGATTAAGCATTAATTTTAGGCAATATACCATTTGTCAAAACATCATTTCCTATTTATCATTTTAAAACATTAATCCAAATTACTAGGATGAATTTCAGTTACTTTCTTGTCTAAACAATTAATTAAATAAATGTATGGATAATTCAAAACCTTTTCAAGAAGTGAATGAAATACTTTTGTTTCAATGCTTCTTTTTCAAACTTGCAGCCTAGACTTGTAATCTACATGTAAACAGGAGATACCAGTGTAGTTTTACTGTAGTCTAGACACTCTGCAAAGTCTTTACCTATGATATGACAATAGGTTAAGGTTTCCTTAAGATTTGCATTCTCAAATCCTCCCAAAAGTGCTTTGCTATTTACTTCTCTGTTGTCTGTGACATACTCTTGAGTAATGTTCCAAAACATACTCATTGTATAAATACTTAAAACATATTGAATCTTAGATGAATGTAGAAGTTGTGTGCAAATTAAGGTCATTGGTGTTATGGCTACACAGTTGCCAGTACATGGTTACCTTTATAAATCTAAAAAAAAAGTAGTAGCTTTTATACTCTGAACAAACATACACATATTATAATAGAATATTTATAATGGCATTCTTGTCACATTTCATTGATAAAATGACAGCAAATAAATGTGTTTTGAATTAAACACAAAAATAGTCAAATTTACAGTTTTTATTTGAGTGACAATTATTTGTAGGAAAATCACTTTATATGTTTTTCTTTCTTACAATTAGGTAATCTGTTTTAGGATGTATATCTTGAAAATATAAAAGGAAATAAAAAGAATTGTTGAACAATGCTTTTAGGATGTAGAAAACTGAGTAAATACCAAATGCATTTAGGTTTACATCAGAAATTCTTTCCATGACTTTGTTACACAAAAATGAATTATAATCTGTCAATTTGAATTCAATCTATTTCTGTTTCAATTACTGTTGAATGAATTAAAGAAACTACTTAATTTTCAAATATTCATTTTGGCTCCATCTTAGTTTAGGTGGGATTATTTTTCTGTCATGTGAATTTCCATATCTGCATAGGGAAACATACCTACCTGTATCTTGAACATTCTTTTTTACTTTGGTGGATCTCTGTTCACTAGTACATGAAATATGTGTCTGTGGTTCGTCTTTTCCCATTCCCTTGTACTATCAAGTTTTCTTTCTTTCTTTTTTATTGGATATATTCTATATTTACATTTCATTTCCCTTTTCCTGTTTCCCTACCCCCCAAAGGTCCCCCATGCCCATTTCCCTCCCCATGTTCCCCCATCCACCCTTTATCACTTCCCTGTTCTGCTATTCCCTTACATTGATGCTTTGAGCCATTCCAGAACCAGGGTCCACTCCTTCCTTCTTCTTGTACATCATTTGGTATGCGGATTTTGTCTTTGGTGTCCCAAGATCCTAGGCTAATATCCACTTATCAGTGAGTGCATACCATGGGTATTCTTTTGAGACTATGTTACCTCACTTAGTACAAAGACTTTTCACCTGAAGATATTCAGATGGCTGAGAAACACCTTAAAAATGTTCAACATCATTAGTCATTAGAGAAATGCAAATCAAAACAACCCTGAGATTTCACCTCACACCAGTCAGAATGGCTAAGATTAAAAACTCAGGAAACAGCAGGTGTTGGCTAGGATGTGGGGAAAGAGGAACACTCCTCCACTGCTGGTGGGACTGCAAGCTGGTACAACAACTCTGGAAATTAGTCTGGTGGTTCCTCAGTAAACTGGACACAATATGTCAGGAGGACCCAGCCATACCACTCCTGGGCATATACCCAGAAGATTCCTCAGCATGCAATAAGGATACATGCTCCATTATGTTCATAGCAGACGTATTTCTAATAGCCAGAAGCTGGCAAGAACCCAGATGTCTCTCAATGGAAGAATGGATACAAAAAATGTGGTATGTATACACAATGGAGTACTATTTAGCCATTAGAAACAATGAATTCATGAAATTCTTAGAGAAATGGATGGAGCTGAAGAACATCAAGTTTTCTTTCTATGGAATTATTGTTACAGTTTCTTTCCTAGAAATTGAAAGCTATTTTAATTTCATTTAAATGAAATAAAATTCCCTTGCTTGCTATCAAACCAGGTTACTACCTTTCTTTGCTACAAATTTGGTCAATAAATTTGAGTCTGCCCATGCTTTTGGACTTACCCTCTCTTCTCTTTCCTAGACCAGTATTCCAAACACTGAAATTGCACAACAAAACATGTCAGAATGAAAATGTCTCTAATTTTCTATGTCTAGGACTTAATTCTCTAAATGCATCCTGACTGAAAAATTAGCAGTATTTGTTTTTATATTTATTTTTTCTTTCTCATAATTTGTTTACTAGCATTCGAGGATACTACTTTTGCTTGGATAACTCTTATGTTTTGAAAATTATGTGTTTCCATTGTTTATTTTTACCCCAAACGTGAATATTCTTAGGTTAACATTGGTACTATATTATATCAAATACATATATGTATTGACAACTGTTTAACTTGATTCTGGTCTTTCCCTTCACCATACTGCTTTCTCACCTGCCCAGGCAGTATGTACATGGTTCTTGTTTTTTCTACCTCAATCTGACTGTTCATTAAACTGGCTGATGCTGGGTGCTATATAAACATCCATTCACATTTACATTACCAGCTTACATGTTCTGCTGGAGCTCTATGCAAACAGACCACTTTCTTGACATTACAACTGAACATAAAAGACTTTTCAGACTCAACTAGTTCCACACAATTTTACATTATTCTGCACTTACTTACATTCCTCTGTCTGTTGCTCAGAGAGAACCCCTAAGTGATACTTTATCAATCACTTAACTTCTTTAGCCTGCTAGCAAATCCCTTTGAATATATTTTGAAGTATGAGGAAAATCAGCCTCTCCTAATCACCCCACAGCTATAATCCTGGCAAACACACCATTATCAATAATCTAGATTATAGCAGGAGAATCATATTTGACATTTGTTCCTTTCTTCTGTATACAACACACAAAATACCCTTTGGGTAATACGTCACATTCTGTTCTACTTGCTTTTCTTTGAACACACAAGCATAGTTTTTTTGTGGGATGGCACCTTTGATATAATCATGACTTAGCATTTCATCTTTCAATGTTTATCTGAAATGTCACTTTAAAAGAAACTACCTTTAGACTCTGTGCTAAATTTAGCACCCATTTATCCCCACGGAACCTCCTTCAACTGTTCTATTCTCATCTACAGCACATACCACATTCTGAGAATTGTATAACTTCATTTCCATTTGTAAGTTTTCTCCATCCACTAATGTATAAACTCTACAAAAATAGCTCTTTTCAATGCTTCCTGTTTCCTTACTCTGAGAATAATAAAGATGGGTAGAGGTTCTATGTTCTTCACTGCTGTAATCCACAGATCTGGAGCAATACTCAGCTTAGCTGATGTTAATATTTATGTATTGCTCAATACAAGTGCTTAATGGACACCAGGCAATGTGCTGTGTTGGCAACTTCAATTTATCAGAAAATTATATAAGTAAGTAATTACTATATTCCTTTTTTGGAGAGAAGCTAAAATAAAATCTTCATAATTATAAGTACCCAAAGTCACATACCACTAACAACCTGAAATGTCAACCATGACTGATGTACTTGATGAATTCTAATCCTTGCTGCTTCCCATCCCAGATTTAGCTCTCTATGGCATCTGAAACATGTATAGCACAAATGTTCAAATATTGGAGGCTACAAACAAGGATTTCAAATACACAGTAGATAATTCTCTTTTTTGACAATAGTGGTAGTCATCATTTTTGAATTTCAATGTTCAAATGTGTTATAATTTAGTGAAATATATTATCTGAACAGTTCCCTACTTTTTTGACATGTTTCATGCCAAGTCTAATATATGAAAAGTTCTGCCAAATATACAGTGAAGAGTTTGTATAAAAGGCACTAAATATACTGACCAAATGGTGCATCAACAGGGAGAAGCTTTTTCCTTAGTACACAAGAATAGTACACATCCTGCTACTGCTGGCAAAACAAGCCTTTGAGAATACATAAAACTGTAATACCATTATTGGCTTTCTTTCTATGTTCATATTTCTTTCAAGTTGTATAATTTCTTGTTTATGATCAAATTATTGCACTGCTAGTTTCAAAGGTTCAAGCTAATAGTTGAATTCTACACTTTTCCTTTTTACTTATTCACTTGCCACCACAATCACTGAACCCCATCTTGGTTGTCCCTTCCCACAATCCTTCTGCCCCATCTTCCTCCCTTCCTCCTCTTAACAATGCCCCCTTCACCTTGGCATCCCCCTTGTACATCAAGTGTCTGTGGGTCAAGTTTCATTCTCTCCCACTGTGCCCAGAGAAGATAGTCCGGCTAGAAGAACATATCCCACATATAGGCAACATATTTTGGGATGGCCCAACTCCAGTTATTAGTGACCCACATGAAGTGCATAAAGATCTAGGACCAGCTAGTATATGCTCTTTGGTTGGTGGTTCAATCTCTGAGAGTCCCAAGAATTGAGGTTAGTTGACACTGTTGATCTTCCTATGGAGTTTTTATTCTCTTTGGGCACACATTCCTTCCTCCAATTCATCCTAAGAGTCCCCAAGTCCATCCACTGTTGGCTGTGGGTTTCTGAATCAAAGTCAGCTGCTGAGTGCAGCCTCTTAGAGGACAGCCATGCTAGACTACTGTCTTCAAGCAGAAGTGATTATCATTAATAGTGTCGGGAATTGGTGCTTGTCCATTGGATGTGCCTAAAGTTGGAGTGGTTATTGGTTGCCATTCCTTCAGATTCTGTTCCACCTCAAGTCCCTACATTTCTCTTAGAGAGGATAAATTTTGGCCTGACAGTTTTGTGGGTAGACTGGGGTTTCTGACTGGCGAAAAGTGAAAGTGGTCTCTTCAAATTCCATATCCCCAATGCTCTGAGTGGCAGCTGACATACTCCCATTGATTCTTGGGCAAATCCCTAGTCCCAAGTCTGTCAAATCCTAGAGATGTCCCCCCACTTGCTCATCCCCATCAGTTGCAGAATTCTCTTCATTCTCATGGACATCTGGTCATCTTTCCTGTCCCTCCCTACACCTGATCCTTGAGCCCCTCTTACCTTCCTCATCCAATTTCCCTTTTAATATCCTCCCCCATTTGCCTCTTATGACTATTTTATTCCCCTTCTAAAGAAATTCAAGCACCTTGATGTGGGAATTCCTTCTTGTTTAGTTTCTTTAGGAGTATAGCATGGAATATAGAGTATAGAATATATCCTATATGTTGTGTTTAATATCCAGTTATAAATGAATACATAATGCATATCCTGTTGGGATATGAATACCCCACTCAGGATGATACTGAAGTTCCATCCATTCATCCATTTGCCAGCAAAATTTATGGTGTCTTTGTTTATTAAAGCTAAATAGTATTTCATTGTGGAGATGTGTCACATTTTCTCTATCCATTCTTCAGTCTACATTGTTTCTAGATTCTGGCTATTAGTAATAAAGCTGCTATGAACATAGTTAATCAATTGTCTTTTGAGATGGTAGAACATCTTTTGGATATATGCCTAGGAGTGGTATAAATGGATTTTGAGGCAGAACTATTCCCAGTTTCCTGAACAAGCACCAAATTGATTTCCAAGGTAGTTGTACAAGTTTGCATCCTTATCAGTGATGGAGTGTTCCCTATGCTCCACATCCTCAACATCACATGCTTTTATTTGAGTTCATGACTTTATCTCTTATGAAGGGTTTAAGCTGGAACCTCAGAGTAAATTTTATTTTCATTTCCCTGAAGACTAAGGACTTTGAAAATTTCTTTAAGTACTTCTAGGCCATTTGAGATTCCTCTATTGAGAATTCAGGGTTTAGCTCTGTACCTCATTTTTTAATTGGGTTACTTGGGTTGTTGTTCCCTAACTTCTTAACTTCTTTATACATTTTGGGTATTAGCCCTCTGTCAGAATATGGTAGGTGAAGATACTTCTTCAATCTGTAGGCTACCATTTTGTCCTATTGACATTGTCTTTTGCTTGACAGAAGCTTTTCAGTTTCATGAGGTCCAATTTATCAATTATTGATCTTAAGAGACTGAGCCATCGATATTCTGTTCAGGAAAGGTTTCTTGTACCAATGTGTTCAGGGTTTTTTTTCCTAATTTCTCTTCTCTGAAATTTAGTGTATCCAGATTTATGTTAAACTCCTTGATCCATTTGGACTTGAGTTTTCTTTAGAGTGATGAATATGGATCCTTTTGCATTCTTCTACATGATGACATCCAGTAAAACCAGCACTATTTGGTGAAGATGCTTTCCTTTCCCTTGTGTGTGGTTTTGGCTTCCCTATCAAAGATCAATTGTCTATATGCATGTGCATTTGTATCTGGGTCTTCCATTGATCAAACTATCTGTTTCTGTACTAATACCATGCAGTTTTTATCACTTTTGATCTGTAGTTCAGATTGAGGTCAGGGACGGTCATTTCTCCAGAATTTCTTTTATTATAAAGGATTGTTTAGGCTATCCTGGGTTTTTGTTTTTCCATATGAAGTTGAGGAATGCTTTAAATTTGTCTTATAATTTTTATGGGAATCACATTGAATCTGTAGATTGCTTTTGGTTAGATGGCCATTTTACTGCTTATCCTACCAATTCATGAGCATTGGGAGATCTTTCCATCTTCTGATATCTTTTTAATTTTCTTCCTTTGGGGACTTAAAGTTCTTGTCATACAGATCTATCATTTGCTTAGTTAGAATTACACCAAGACATTGTATAGCATTCATTGATATTGTAAATGGTGTTGTTTCCCTAATTTCATTTATTTATTTATTTATTTATTTATTTATTATTGGATATATTCTATATTTACAATTCATTTCCCTTTTTCTGGTTCCCCACCCCCCAAAGGTCCCAACATGCCCTTTTTCTTCCCCCTGCTCCCTCATCTACCCCTTCCCACTTCCTTGTTTTTGTATTCCCCTACACTGATGCTTTGATCCTTTCCAGCACCAGTGCCCACTCCTTTCTTCTTGTCAGACATCATTTGGTATGTGAATTGTGTCTTTTGTGTTCCAAGATTCTAGGCTAATATCCACTTATCAGTGACTGCATACCATGGGTATTCTTTTGAGACTGGGTTACCTCACTTAGTATGATGTTCTCCAGCTCCATCCACCTGAAGAAATTCGGATGGCTGAGAAACACCTTAAAAAATGTTCAACATCATTAGTCATTAGAGAAATGCAAATCAAAACAACCCTGAGATTTCACCTCACACCAGTCAGAATGGCTAAGATTAAAAACTCAGAAGACATCAGGTGTTGGTGAGGATGTGAAGAAAGAGCAACACTCCTCCACTGCTGGTGGGAATGCAAGCTGGTACAACCACTCTGGAAATCAGTCTTGCAGTTCCTCAGAAAACTGGACATGATACTTCTGGAGGACCCAGCCATACCACTCCTGGGAATATACTCAGAAGATTCCCCAGCATGTAATAAGGATACATGCTCCACTATGTTCATAGCAGCCTTATATATAATAGCCAGAAGCTGGAAAGAACCCAGATGTCCCTCATCAGAGGAATGGATACAAAAAATGTGGTATATATACACAATGGAATACTATTCATCCATTAGAAACAATGAATTCACGAAATTATTAGAGAAATGGATGGAGCTGGAGAACATCATACTAAGTGAGGTAACCTAATTTCTTTCTTGACCCCTTTGTCATTTGTATAAAGGGATACTACTTATTTCTTTAAGCTAATTTTGTATCCAGCCACTTTGATGAAGAAGTTTATTAGCTATTTGAGTTCTCTGTTTGAATTTTGGGGATTATTTATGTATTAGTCTGGGTTCTCTAGAGTTACAGAACGTATGGGCAGTCTCTATGTAGTTAGGGAATTTGTTGATGACTTACAGTCTGTAGTCCAACTCCCCAACAGTAGTCAGCAGCAGCTGTGGTTGGAAGTCCAAGGATCTTGCAGTTGCTCAGTCCCACGAGGCAAGCCGGCAAGGAAGAATGAGTGTTCCTTCTTTCAATGTCCTTATATATGTCTCCAGTAGAAGGTGTAGCCCAGATTAAAGGTGTGTGTATCCATGCCTTTAATCCCAGATGATCTTGAACTGGAATCCATGCTTCAAGATCTCCATGCTAAGTCCAGGTCAGAAACTTATATCTCTGAGCCTCCAGATTAGGATCATAGGTGAGCCTTCCAATTCTAGATTGTAGTTCATTCCACATATAGTCAAGTTGACAACCAGGAATAGCCACTACAATTTACATATTCTATAGTATCATCTGCAAATAGTGATTCATTGATTTCTTCCTTTACAATTTGTTTTTCCTTGTCATCCTTTCTTGTTTAATTGCATGATAATTTTATTAGGTGCTGTAAAAGCCTTTAAAAAATTAAACACCCCATCATGCTAAAACTATTACAGAGATCAGGGATACAAGGCACATACCTAAGGATAATCAAAGCAATATGCAGTAAATCAATAGCTAATGTAAAACTAAATGGAGATAAACTTAAATTCCACTAAAATCAGGAATAAGACAAGGCTGCCCACTGTCTGGCTATCTATTCAATATAGTACTTGAAGGTCTAGCCAGAGCAATAAGACAACTAAAGGAGATCATGGCAACACAATTTGGAAAGGAAGAAGTCAAAGTATCACTATTTGCTGATGATATACATGTATGCATAAGTGACTCAAAAATTCTACAAGTAAATTCTACATTTTATAATACCACTAAAAGTTAATGGTTTATGGTCCCTATCACTAGGTAGTAACTGTAATATGTTTGTAACTTACAAAACACTATTTTCTGAAATATTTAAATGTCAATAATACTATTCTAGCCTACTCTATATATGGTTGATCCTTGTGTAAAACCACATAGTATTCCCATTTAAAGTATTTTTAAATAATAATCATCATCATTATTAGTGGTTCTCATTTAAACTAGCCCTGTATGCAGTTCCTAAATCATTACTTAAGTTATTTGAATTACTATTTCTTGTATTTCATTACTTATTTACCATATTAACTGTAACAGAATAATAAAGATATTTTTTTTTACTTTCCATCAAGGTCTATCATATTTTTAAATATTTTTCTACATTGGCACCAATAATAAGTTCTTCCACCATTCACTTTATTGAAACACACACACACACACACACACACACACATACACACACAAACACAGAGACAGAGAGAGACAGAGACAGACAGACATACAGACAGAGAAAGAGAAAATTGCCTATTTGTTTTTTCCTGAATAATTTGAAAATATCCAATCACCACAGCCACCAAATTATTTTACACAATCACACAATTATATGTTAAATTTTATGTCATTCAGAGTTGTTATACACACACACACACACACACACACAGATACATATATATTTTACATTTATATGAATGATTATTTTATTCAGAGTTGTTATATAGATATATATGCATGTTTATGTATAAGTTGACAAACACATGTATGCGTACCTGTGTGTGCATGCACACACATATGTGATATATATACATGTATATATATCCTCCTAAGGAAACAAGTTTTCTATGCCTGTAATTGGTCAGTATATTTTAATGCTTTTCTATCAAGCACTTCAAATATAATGTGAAGTCATTGGAAATGTACAGATATGTATTTGTAATGTTATCTACTCTGTAACAGTGAAAATTTCCCATGGCTACTTTATCAACCATTGTAAATATAATGATAGCATTACTTAAGAGAAAATATTGATAGTATTTGAAAATTCTGAAACTTGCATTTACAGGGCAAAATATAATTAATAAAGGAAAAGTATTTGTAGGGCTTTACTTATTGCTTAATTTCTTTACTATGTAAAGTACCAAAAACCTGTTGAAATATGAAACAGGGAAGAAAACAGAATACTAAAATTCTAGACAAGATGGTTTTGCTAGGTAAGGGTAAAGTTGGTGAAATCACTATCATTGACAAATATCTACTGTATTTATTGCATGAATTGCAATTACTCAAAATATATTTTACTACGTATCTTACCCTTTCACATCTTTAATAAAGTTGTTGCTCAGCCAAATAAGTTGTATGGATTATAGATTTCCTGGTTATATATATATATACATATATATATATATATATATATATATATATGTGTGTGTGTGTGTGTGTGTGTGTGTGTGTGCATATGTATGTTTATCTTCAAGAGATGGGATTAATATAAAGATGATCTCTACTTCCAGTAGACCTGTGCAACGTAAAATGTCTTTGACATTTATGTCTGTGTGTTTTTATGTGTATGTATAAAACTTTTTAACATAACTCACTTAAGTATTAAAATAAGAGCATCAATAAACTGGTGCTTGAAATAATTACTAAATAGAACAATACAATATACTAGGAAATAAACATACCATTTAACTAATATTTCAGAACAGTGAAGTCATACAATCTTACCTTAATTATCTCCCTCTCCCAGCCCCCCTCTCTCTCCTGCTCCTTCTCCTTCCCCCCACCTCTCCCTCCCCCTCTCCCTCTCCCTCCCTCTGTGTTTAAGTATACCTATCTTTCACTTTACAAGAGAAATTGAAAGGAATATTGATACATAGAGCCTTACAAATGTATAAATATCTCTAAGAATATCTTAGAATATCTCACAATCTTTCCATATTATAAATGGGATGAATGAACCATTGTCTGAATAGCATTTGAGCTGTCTAGTCAATGCTAATGTAACTATGCAGAGATTGACCACACCTCTGAAGGTAAATGCAGATTATTCCTTGTTTTACTTTTGAGTCCATATAGAAATAAACTCTTTGAAATATATATATATATATATGTATGTATATATATATATATATATATAGTATATATTCATGTATATGTATTCATAAGCACATATACCTATATATGTGAAAATCATCACATTATAAATGAAGGAGCAATATCCCACTTGACATTTATACCAGATTTTTAATATTTAAAGAATTATAATTTCTACAAAATGCTGAGGCAAAGAATTAACTTAATGTTCCATCTGGTTGCATATTCTATCAGTTAGGATTCAGCTAAAACCTAATATAAATTTTCTACCTATTTTCACTGGAAAACATTTCAATTGATATTGTTAGAGTCTTAAAATGGCCACATAGGTAAATCCTAATTCAAATTAACTAGAAATAATTAAAAGACATTAAGGAAGCAAAGCAACTTGAAAGTAAGGAAAATCATTAAGCTACAAACATCAATAAAGACGTTCATGAAAGCATTAATTGATTTTGAAGGCTGAGCTGGACAGTAGACTATAACATCAGAGTCACTCAGGGGCAGAATCATTTTTAATTTTGGGGGGGCAGAAGCTCAAGGAAAACAATTTAAATAGATTCTTTGTATACTAGTTTTCCAAGTTATGTTTGCTGAGCCCAATTACTACAACTGTTCCATTGCCACCATGCCACTTGAAGGGATGTTTAAGGAAAATGGTGCTGTTCATGTATTCATTTATTTTTGTACAAATAAAGTAATATATATTAAATTAATTATCTTTTTTTTGTGGTTGTGCTAGTATTCCCCAGGCATACTCCCTATACGCCCTCCTTAGTAGCTTATTTGTCATTGATTATGGTTATTCCTTTAGTCTTCCTATTTGCTACTATGGACTCAGTTGGATCCTCTGAAAACTCAGATGTTTAAACAGTTGGACAATATTTGGAGAACAGCCCTATAGGAGAGAATTAAGTCGTAACAGTGGAACTCCCTCCCTTCCTTCCCTTTCTCTCTGTTTCCTTCCTTTCTCCTCCTCTATGTTCCTCTGCTCTATTGATTCATCAAGAAAACAGTTTGCCACTTTGGCTAAGTCAATGCAGTGAAGTGTCTAGTTACTGAACTTCTGAGTCTGTTGAATTTTTATAAATACTTATCAGTATTAAGCTGCTCAAATTATGGTATTCAGGGACAGCTCCAGACTCTGAGAACACAGCTGCTCCTTCTTTCCTTGAATCTTGTAATCACTAACCCCATGTCACTGTCCTTTCTATGTAAAAATTCTGATTTTCCTTTCTGGAAAATAGATATGCCTTGCTTAGACTTCTTGTCACTCTGCTACAAAGAGTGATTCATAAAATGTGTTTTGATGGTTTTGTTGATTTATTAACCTAAAATAAAGTTTGATATAATCATATTGTTGATTTGATATTCTGTTTCTTTTATTTTGAAAATCTCTTTTAAAATGTCTTTAACTAATATTTTAAATGAATTTAAACAGATATTTTCCACTCTATTGAAAGGTATCCAAGTTTGATTCCTTTAAATAAATCAGTAATCCTAAATTTTAAACACAGATCTAATTAACCTTCACGAATATTATGTGACTATCTATTCTGTTTCAGACTCTGCCTGAAACATTAGCACAAAAAGTATTAAATAAACAAGTTCAGTCATCTACTAATAATATTTGAAAATGTAGACAGAAGACAGGTGAAGTCATGTGAATGTGTTCTCCTCGAGTTTATAACAATCAACTGACTGGCTAGCCATGGGCTAAATAGAAAAAGCTACTTGATGAAGTGACAACTTAGATAAATCCTAAAGCAGGAACTGAATTCTCGAGGTAAAGAAAAGAAAAGCAAATTGCCTTATGCAAAATAATAATTCGTTGTGATAATTTTCTCCTTTGCATTCCCATATATGGCTCTTAGATCAGTTCATTCGATACATCAAATTGAAAAATTAATGCACTATATTTTATACTTCCTATAAAAATTATCAGGAACACAGCACTCATAGCATAGGCGAGATGCCTTTTCTGTTCCTGTTCTTTGGACTTGCTACATGAGTGTAGAAAAAAACAAAGGAAAGAGTGGAAACTTAGCACAACTACAAGACTGAATGGGACCCCAGTAATTGCTATTCTCCTTCACTCTGTTTTCTTTTGTTATGCATGAAAACCCAGCTTCTGCATCACATCTCAAGTACTGAGTAGAAAAGAATATACAATCTAATCAAAGCAGGCTTTATGACCAGTTATGGATTGGGTGAAACTTTTCTCTCTTTTTGGATTTCAAAATTCTGGTGTGTTGTGAGTGTGACGTAAATACTACCTGCCAAGATGAATGAATAAGCACACAGGAGGTAGAGGCAGACTGGTCTCTGTGAGTTGGAGGCCAGCCTGGTTCACAGAGCCAGTTTCAGGATATCCAAGGCTACACAGAGAAGCATTGTCTTGAGTATCTACCTTCCCAAATAAAGATTCAGAAATTAGCAAAAACTTCACAATGAAACAATGAGAGGCAGCTAATAAATATGAAGAGAGCCAATGTCAAAAGAGTTTGAATTCCCCCAAGATGTACAGTTCAAAACATCTGTGATGAATGCCGTTGGTACAAGGATATATTAAGAAAGAACATCACATGAGTCAAGGCAGTAACTTTAGCAGACATCCACTAAAGAATTAATCCACCACCCCCCAATTTGTAGAGTCTGGAAATTTCATTAACTCAGTCTGCTTCATATACACATTTCAAGAGGAAAAGAATCAAAAGCTTTCGTGAACCAATTTCTAAAACAAACAAAAATCTATTTACAGTAACCTAAGTCACCTAAAAGTTTTCTTAGGCTTTGTTGTGCTTTTGATATCAAATATTCCTAGGATATTTGATTGATTTAGAGTACATTAATTTCATAAATAAATTATTTCTTAAGTTCATAACTTAATGGTTTAGTGAGAGGGCTTTCTTAGTTGGTCACTGGATAGGGAATTTTGAAGGGTGTATCATGATCCTACCCATTTTCTCTTCTATTTTCTACCTGCCAATAGGTGAGCCACACTGCTCCAAAAAGTGTTCCCTACTATGTCATTCTCCCTCCCCACACAGGGCAGAAACAAGAGAACCAGGTAGCTATGAACTGAAATCTTTTTTTTTTAAATAAATTTTTTTTATTTTATTTTCTATATTCTATGTTTACATTCCAAAGGCTTTCCCCTTTCCCAGTTCCCACCCACCATACTTCCCATAGTTCCTCTCCCCCCCCATCTGTTCCCCAATAATTCCCCCTCCCCCCTCGGTTTCTTTACTAAACTGGATGCAATCTTTACAGGCCCAGGGTCCTCTCCTTTCTTCTTCTTGGGAATCATTTGACTTGCTATTTGTGTCTTGAGTATTTAGGGCTTCTGGGCTCATTAATATCCACTTATCAGTGATTGCATTTCATGTGCATTCTTTTGTGATTGGGTTAATTCACTCAGGATGATATTTTCCAGGTCTAACCATTTACCTACAAATTGCATGAATTCATTATTTTTAATTGCTGAGTAGTATTCCATTGTATAAATGTACCACATTTTCTGTATCCATTCCTCCTTTGAGGGATATTTGGGCTCCTTCCAATTTCTGGCGATTATAAACAAGGCTGCTATAAACATAGTGGAGCATGTAATCTTTTAAACCAAGAGATATAATGAATCTTTCCTCATTTTTATTTTTTCAAGTAATTTTTCCTAGCAACAAACAGATGACTAACCCATGCACCTAATAGAAATATCATTTTAATCTTCATTATTCAAGAAAACCATGAAGTGTTTTATTATGTCTGCTTATTTTTTATTGACAAAATAATATTATCTTGAGAATTTTTCTCTTCTGAAGCCATCCTTTATTGTTTCTCATGGTGATCTCCTAGCTTAATTCATGATCATACCTGAGGAGGAGACTACTAATACCTAATACTGGAGACTGAAATTGTCTTCAATTTTTCAATCACTTCTTTCTTCTGAAGTCTATGATATCAACCCATTATACAAAATGTGTCACACATTGCATATCCTCACTCAATTTTATCCATTATGTGAATTCAAAATCATGCTTGTACTACAGTAAAGTACAAATAAGTTTAAATGACACAATTCATTGCATCTCTTTTGTCTCTCCTGCCTGGTCAGATGTAAAGATCTTCATTTGTTACATTATTTGTTGTTTTTCTTTTCCGTTCCCTGTTTTATCCTTGAGCCCTGGAGTAGCAAGCCCTCGTGATTCCAGGGAGCACCAGAAGCTTAATAGTTTTATGTGAAACAATTATTAGGACTCTCACAGGTAGAACAGAACAAAATAAGAATTTTAGGAACCAGACAAAATCCCTTCTACAAATTCTGGTTTGTTTACAAGAGATCTGATGAAGTCAAATCAGCAGCAATCTCCTAATCCACATCACTCAAACTGGGATGAGTCCAGCTGTAACTAATTAGTGTAGGCTGGGTTTCTAATGAGGTCTACTTTTGACTTCCAATTCTCTACCTCTGATTTCCCTTATGATTCATGAAAACAGAGAGAACATAACATATTGGATACTTCCCATTTTGCTGAATGCCAAAAATAAAAAACAAACAAGCAAAACATTTTTGAAATGTTTTCTGTTCATGCATCCAATGTAAAATTGAGCTAGTCCAACTACACCTACATTTCCCACGTATAGTATATTTTCCTTTCTCTGCTCACCCATAGCCTTGATTCTGTGTGCTCTGAGACGGTCTATACTCTGAGTGCTTCACAATTCTGTTTGTGTCTCTGGTGTATTATATGGGACTTCAAGAAAAGTCTCCTGCTCTGTATAATTCTCTCACTAATCAGACTTTATGCATGTGAAAATGAAGATTAAGTTGCATAAAAATCCCTTACCATTTACCTAGTTCAAGTGTATCTAATGTTAGAATGTTCATATTTATAAAGATTTCTATTAGTTATGCTATAATAATTCTGCTGAAGTCCCCATTGTGCTGTAAAAACAAAATTTTGTTTTTATTATTTTATCCTCAGTCTTCCAGTGGACTATAGTAATTGTGATGTAAGGCTTTTCTTTTGCCATTTCCTTGTCTTGGCTTTGGTTCCCCAAAATGGTTCTAATTTAGGTATACATGGTGGGTCTCTCTCATTTCTTGAATTAGCCAATGGCTGAAATCCAAGAACAAAAAGCTTACTCCTAGAGACCCTCTAATAAAAGGCTATACTTCCATCCAAATGCTCTCGGTGGATGTTATTGGCCCATATTGCATCAAGCATGGCCAATCCCACACCAATCATTTGTAATTGGAATAGGACTATTGTGATTAATTACAATAATCAAAACCCACACTTGGGGGAAGGTAGGTGTCCAGTCATAGAGGGAAAAGCATCAAGCTGGTTTTACAAGTGCATTTTGGCTTAACACGCTTAAGCCACAAGTGTAAGAAAGTTTATTTGTCCCAAGTGTGAATAAACAACATAAGTAAGTCCCACATAAGGTTCTTTGTCTTTGGTCTATTTTTTTTAAAATTTCACCCTCAGTACAGCTTTCTTTCAACATTAATAGCTATCAACATTGTTCGTAGGACCTTATATATTAGCATCACACCTCCTTATTTTGGCAATTTAAGAAAATTTTATTTTTCAGTGTTTGAGAATGATTTTACTAGACAATAGCCCTTTTGCTATCTGTTCAACAGTGTTGGCATTAGGGAGGACTAGGATTTAGTTGCCAGGATTAGAGAAACAGAAATCATCCCTTAGAAGCTGTGAGTATTTTTATGCACCAGCAGTTTCTGGGGCAAGCATTGCTCTTGTTACTTAGGGAATACTTATAAATGGATGATAAGGGTAGTGCCACTAAAGCTCCAAGCACTGTGACTATATCTACCTCATAGACACTTGGTCAGCACTTTCCCTAGATTCTCAGTGCCTCTTTCTCCCCAACTACACCACTGAGCCACAAGGCCAAATGATTGGGAAGTGAGTAAATGGTTAAGGCTTTCATCTGCAAGGAACACTGATTGTATTTAAGTATAGTTTGACATTATTTTAATAGTGGTTAAAAGTTGCATTTTAATTTTGTCTTGACATATCTACTTTACTATGAACTTTTAAAAAATAATGTGTTCAATTTTAAGATGCTAAAGATAAATTCACAAATGTTTTCCCAAAAGAGTATATGAGTAATGTAAATATGTTCTGTTTTTACTTATTAAAGTAACCAACTTCATTTTTACCATTCTACTTAGAATAATTTCTATGAGAATTTTGGGGTCCTATTGCTTTAAAAGTTAGGAAATTTTGTAGGCACTTGTATATATTAGACTTTAAAATTAGACATGAAATTAGAGTTTGAAATCTGAGGTAAATCTATAATAAAAATTCTATTATTAAAACTAGTGTCAGTACACATGAATTTCACAAGTACATTAGAATTTCAAAAACAGCAGTCACAGAATGTATTTTTTTATTTCAAATTAGTTTTATTTTTCAAATGAGGTGTTTATTTATTTATTTTATGGACAGAGTATATTGAATTACCTAAAACACTTAGACCCAAGAAACAGAGCACAACTCTCACAACGAACTGAGAAAACTAAGAGAGAAGTTTCTGCTATTCTTTTGAAACATAAATGTTCAAGTTTGCCATTTAACAAAATCTAGTTTTAAATACTTTCTTTATTAGTTTTTGGAAAGTTTAAATATTTAGAAAGAAAACTCTAAGTTCTATAGTCAGTGACAATTTAAACTTTTCTAATTTAAATTCCTATAAATAGTTACAAAATATGATTTTAAATTAAAATAAGTGCTGGTGAAAATTATGTTTAGAGAAATCTATAATCTATGTGTGATGACAATTCTTTTTTTTCTATATTGTTTTATATAGATGATCTAGAAATGGTAACAGTACAGTTAGGTTAAAACTTTCTTTACAATATTTTCTCCTTTATTTTTTCAATTTTTTATTAGATATATTTTTTATTTACATTTCAAGTGATTTCCCCTTTCCTGGGCTCCCCCCACACCACCCTAATTTTCATTATCTTATTTATTTATTCCAGTCATTCCCCCACCCACTCGGTTGCCCCTCCACAACACATTCCTCCCCCCTGATGCTTCCACTTCCCTGGAGCCTCCAGTCTCTCAATCATTAAGTGTATCTTCTCCCAATAAGGCCTGACTAGGTTGACCTCTGCCATATTTGTGCCAAGACTGGCCCTTGTATGCTCCTGGTGGCTCAATCTCTGGGAGCTCCCTGCGGTCTGGGTTAGTTGAGACAGCTTGTCTTCTATAGGGTCCCTCTCCCCTTCAGCTTCTTCAATACTTCCCCTAATTCAACCATAGGGGTCCCTGAATTCAGTTTAATGATTGCGTATAAGTATCTGCTTCTGTCTCAGTCAGCTGGTAGGGACTCTCAGAGGATGGCCATAACAGGCTCCCTTCTGTAAGCAGACCATAGATAGCATCAGCGTCAGGTTTTGGTTGCCTCCGATGAGATGGATCCCAAGTTAAGCAGGTCAATGGACCACCTTTACTTCAGTCTCTTCTCTCTTTCAGTCCTTGCCATTCTTCAAACAGGAACAATTCTGTCAAAAATGTTGACTGTGGTTTAGTAACCACAGCCTCCACTTGAGGCGGCTCCTTTTATCTCCTGGAGGTGGACTCTTCAATTTCCCTATCTCCAATGTTGGGCATTTTGGCCAACCTCCATTGAAACCTTAGGAACTCTCATCTCCAAGGTCTCTGGTACTTTCCAGAGAGACCTCCCACCTCACACGCCCCCACCACACACAATGCTGCTTATCTCCATTTATTTTCTTGCCCCACCCCCCTGGGCTTATTGCCTATACCTGATCCTGTTTCCCTTTTCTCCGCCCTCTCTCTTCTCCCACTGAGATCCAACCTCCCCATCTGCTTCCTATAATTATTTCCTTCCCCCTTCTAAGTGGTTTTGAAACATCTTTACTTGGGCCTTTCTACTTGTTACACTTCTTACGGGCTGTAGATTGTATCCTAGGTATTCTGCACTTTTTGGTTAATATCCAGTAATCAGTAAGTGTATATCATGTATGTCCTTTTTGGGTTTGAGTTACCTCACTGAGGATGACATTGTCTAGTTCTATCCATTTGCATGCAAAATTCATGATGTCTCATTTTTTAATAGCTGAATATTAATTTCATTGTGTAAATGCACCACATTCTTTGTATCCATTCTCTAGTTCAGGGACATCTGGGTTTTTTTCCCGTTTCTGACCATTACTAATAAGACTGCTGTGAACATGATGGAGCACACGTCCTCATGGCATGATGGCACATCTTTTGGGTGTATGTCTAAAAGTGGTATAGCTGGGTCCTCAGGTAGAACAATTTTCAATTTTCTGAGTAACCTCCAGATTGACTTCGAGAGTGGTTGTACCAGTTTGCAATCCCACCAACAATGGGGGAATGTTCTTCTTCCTCCACATCTTCACCAGCATGAGCTATCAATTGTTTTTTTATCATAGCCATTCTGATTAGTAAGAAGTAGAAATTTTGGGTGGTTTTGATTTGCATTTCTCTGATGACTAAAAATTTGAATATTTCTATACATGCTTCTTGGCCATTTGTTATTCTTCTGTTGTGAATTCTCTGTTCATATCTGTACCTCAATTTTTAATTGGTTTATTTGGGTTTTTTGGAGGTTAACTTGTTAAAAACATCTAATGGTTTACTGAGTCATTATAAAACCACTGGAAACTCCACTGATCCTAGACCAAGAAAGAAAACATATTTTTAATTGTTGTGCCATATATGAATATTAATGTAGTAGAGGTGAGTTGGGTTTAGTTTCTTTCACTGCTTATTCCAGTATCTATTTTTATATTTTGCTTTTTTTCAAGACAGGGTTTCTCTGTATAGCCCTCGCTGTCCTGGAACTCACTCTGTAGACTAGGCTGGCCTCAAACTCAGAAATCCGCTTGCCTTGGCCTCCCAAGTGCTGGGATTAAAGGCCTGTGCCACCACCGCCCAGCTTCTAGTATGTATTTTTAAGATTTTTCTTATATTGTTGTCATACTCAATTCTTCCCTATTAAATGATAATCTATCTATTAATCTATCTATCTATCATCTACCAATCTACCATTTAACAGTCATTAAAATATGGCTATTTTTTGGAAACAATAATTAAAATATAGTCTTTTGCCAACACAGAAAGGCTCAGAATGAATGTACATCTTGAATGACTTAATGAAGATTTTGCAAAATATATACATTTCATTTTTCATAAGAAACCATGGGGGGAGGGTAAATGATTGGGGAATAGTTAGGGGGGGAGAGGAATTATGGGACGTATGGTGGAGGGGGAACTGAGAAAGGGGAAAGCCTTTGGAATGTAAACATGGAATATAGAAAATAAAAATTAAAAAAGAAGCAATTAAAATGTCTCCTTAAATGTTCTTAAAATAATATTTTAAAATTAATAATAAAAATTCAATTAAGAGAAGTTTGTGCCACGGTTATATATAATATTAAAATTTACCTATACTTGAGATACCTTGGCTATGTCTGAAAACATAAGAAGACCTCAGGATTTTTAAAACTGAACTATAACATTTTAGAAAACTTCTTATTTCTCTTATAAAAAGGGAGGTGGAATACTATCTATATTTTAACTGTATTTCAAATAAATGGCTTAGAGATATATGAATAAACAATATTAACCAAATAACCCTATTAAAAAATGGGGTACAGAGCTAAACAAGGAATTTTCACCAGAAGAAATTTGGATGGCTGAGAAGCACCTTAAGAGATGTTCAACATCATTAGTCATCAGGGAAATGCAAATCAAAACAACCCTGAGATTCTACTTCACAACAGTCAGAATGGCTAAGATTAAAAACTCAAGAGACAACAGGTGCTGGCAAGGATGTGGAGAAAGAGGATCACTCCTCCATTGTTGGTGGGATTGCAAGATGGTACAACCACTCTGGAAATCAGTATGGCAGTTCCTCAGAAAATTGGGCATGACATTTCCAGTGGACCCTGTCATACCACTCCTGGGCATATACCCAGAGGATTCCTCTGCATGCAATAAAGACACATGCTCCACTATGTTCATAGCAGCCTTATTTATAATAGCCAGAAGCTGGAAAGAACCCAGATGTCTCTCAACAGAGGAATGAATACAGAAAATGTGGTATATTTATACAATGGAATACTACTCAGCAATTAAAAATAATGAATTCATGCAATTTGTAGGCAAATGGTTGGATCTGGAAAATATCATCCTAAGTGAGTCAACCCAATCATAAAAGAATACACATGAATTGCAATCACTGATAAGTGGATACTACTGAGCCCAGAAGCTCTGAATACTCAAGACACAATTAGCTAAGCAAAAGATTCCCAAGAAAAGGGATGGAGAGGACCCTGGTCCAGAAAAGACTAAATCTGGTTTTGTAGGAGAGTACCAGAACAGAGAAATGGTGGGGAAGGGGGTTCACTGGCGAAGAGGACTTATGGGACATATGGTAAGGAGGGGGGAACTGGAAAGGGGAAAGCCTTTGGAATGTAAACAAAGAATATAGAAAATAATAATAAAAAGGAAAAAAAGAATACCAAGAGGTATATTTAACATTTGGGCATATATCTAGATATTGTAAAATATGAAATTCTTAATAGCCATTTGCTAATAGTGAAAGTTCTCTGCTAAAAGAAGGTGAGAAGATTCTTATTTCCAAATCATATTTTGTGTTGAACTAAATGCCTAGTCTTGAAAAAAAATCTTTGTTATAATGTCCTTGTCTATTCATCACGTCTCTTTTTTTAGCCAGTAATCCCTAGTCAAAATTCAACAACCACTGTCATGTGTCTTACATTGGAACAAGCAAAAGAGAAACACTGAACAAAAGATTCTTTGGTCAAGTAATCTTAGAAAGTCTGTGAATAATCATTATAAACGTCAAATTTATACTTATTAGTTGGACAGTGAATGAGTCTAAAGAACTGAGTCAACATTATTTTAGTGAATGGAGAAATTGAGGGTGTATTGTTACAATTGTCTTCCATAATTGTTGTCTTATGACATATTCTGTTAAGCTTATTGCATTTTACCACACTTACAACATTATAAGTGGTAAGCTAAGCTATATTTACATTATATATATATAATGTATATATATATATATATATATATATATATATATATACATATATATATATATACACACACACACACACACACACACACACACACACACATTATATATTCGGTAAACCAAGGACATTATGTTATGTCCTGGAAAAAAACAATGCTATTGAGCTAGAATCTCCTTCAATTTTTGTTTTTATTTTTATATGAGACAGTGTTTTCCTACATATTCATATATATAAGTTTTGCTTCAAAATTATGATCACACTGCCACAGGCTTATGAATAGTGGGGTTACAGCTGAGTGCTACAGTCTATAATGATATTTATTTATTTCTATAATTATGCATATAGCAGTATGAATATCAAAACAGCACAGTTATTACATTTAACTATATTAAAGTCACAGGAAATAAAGACATGTAAAGAAGAAGAGTAATATAATTATATCTATATATAATACAGAAAGAGCTAAGGGAATATGTAATACCTTGTAAGATCAGTTTGAGCAAAGTAGTCATCTTCATAACTTTAGCCTTCTCTTGAGCTGTTTTTCTTCTTATGGATTACCCTATTTAAGTTCAATTTGATTGAATTTTTTTATCTTATTGAATCTTATTTTGTTTTGTTTTGTTTTGCTACTGTTTCTTAAATGCCTGTTGTTTTCTAGTGAAAGACAGAAGAAGAGTCGGTATGGAGAGGAAAAGGAATAGGGAATAATTGGGAGGATTAGAGGAAGGGGAATAATAAGGATATATTACCTGAAAAAGGAATACATTTTCAATAAAGGGAAAATATTTTGGTGGTTGTCTCCATAAACTTCTAGAAGTAATATCAGAATGTAAATTAAAACTTTACATTGTTAAGAGACGCTCTTTTTTGAATCAATTGTTTATATAATCAATGATGCACTATGCAGAAAGATAAAGATAATGGAGAATTAAATATGAAAATGACTTTCTGGGACCTGTGTAGTTAGCTGTAGTAAGTAAAGTCTTACAATATCTAAGCTTGATCCTTCTCAACCCACATAAAGAAAAACTCAGGCAGGTATGATAAACTGATAGTTGGCAGCATAGGAGAGATATAATAGGTAGATGCTTGGGGATAACTGGTCAACCAATCCAGCCACAGGATACATGGGAGAGTTCTAGGCCAATAATTAAATATAAGAAGCTGAAGGGTAGAGCAACCCAATAGGAAGTGTTATGGGAAATAATTAAAAAGTAGAACTACCACATTCCTACACTTGTGCCTCTAACTCTCAGCCCCCTTGTCCTGATCAACCTGTTTTTATCTCATGGAGATTCAGTGGCCTGGAGCTCCTGAAACATCTCTACCAAGCTTGCTAGGTTCCCAGTGGCTAGTCACTACCACACCAACCACGTGCTTCAAACTTCCCACAGCCTTTGTGGTGCACCTCAGGCAAACCCATGATTTGCAAACATACCTTTCTTGAACCCAGACAAGCCTTTGTGTGAAGGAAAATGAACAGAAACTTAGTTCAGAAGCAATGGTAACTCAATCTCTGGGTGCAAAAACTAACACCTAATCTTTTTTTTCTATATTCTTTGTTTACATTCCAAAGGCTTTCCCCTTCCCAGTTCCCACCCCTCACCATATGTCCCATAAGTCCTCTTCGCCAGTCAACCCCCCTACCCACCATTTCTCTGTTCTGGTACTCTCCTACAAAACTGGATTTAGTCTTTTCCAGACCAGGGTCCTCTCCATCCCTTTTCTTGGGAATCATTTGCTTAGCTAATTGTGTCTTGAGTATTCAGAGCTTCTGGGCTCAGTAGTATCCACTTATCAGTGATTGCAATTCATGTGTATTCTTTTGTGATTGGGTTGACTCACTTAGGATGATATTTTCCAGATCCAACCATTTGCCTACAAATTGCATGAACTCATTATTTTTAATTGCTGAGTAGTATTCCATTGTATAAATATACCACATTTTCTGTATCCATTCCTCTGTTGAGAGACATCTGGGTTCTTTCCAGCTTCTGGCTATTATAAATAAGGCTGCTATGAACATAGTGGAGCATGTGTCTTTATTGCATGCAGGGGAATCCTCTGGGTATATGCCCAGGAGTGGTATGACAGGGTCCACTGGAAGTGTCATGCCCAATTTTCTGAGGAACTGCCATACTGATTTCCAGAGTGGTTGTACCATCTTGCAATCCCACCAAAAGTGAAGGAGTAGTCCTCTTTCTCCACATCCTTGCCAGCACCTGTTGTGTCTTGAGTTTTTAATCTTAGCTATTCTGACTGTTGTGAAGTAGAATCTCAGGGTTGTTTTGATTTGCATTTCCCTGATGACTAATGATGTTGAACATCTCTTAAGGTGCTTCTCAGCCATCCAAATTTCTTCTGGTGAAAATTCCTTGTTTAGCTCTGTACCCCATTTTTAATAGGGTTATTTGGTTCTTTGGGGTCTAACTTCTTGAGTTATTTGTATATATTGGATATTAGCCCTCTGTCGGATGTGGGGTTGGTGAAGATCTTTTCCCAATTTGTTGGTTGTTCTTTTGTCTTTCGGACAGTGTCTTTTGCCTTACAGAAACTTTGTAATTTTAAGAGGTCCCATTTGTCAATTCTTGATCTTAGAGAATAAGCTATTGGTGTTCTGTTCAGGAACTTTTTCCCTGTGCCCATGTCCTCCAGGGTCTTCCCCAGTTTCTTTTCTATTAGTTTCAATGTGTCTGGTTTTATGTGGAGGTCCTTGATCCACTTGGAGTTGATCTTAGTACAAGGAGACAAGAGTGGGTCAATTTGCATTCTTCTGCATGTTGACCTCCAGTTGAACCAACACCATTTGTTGAAAAGGCTATCCTTTTTCCACTGGATTGTTGTAGCTCCTTTATCAAAGATCAAGTGACCCCATAACTCTGTGGCTTCATTTCTGGATCAATTCTATTTCATTGATCTACTTGCCTGTCGCTGTACCAATACCATGCAGTTTTTAATACAATTGCTCTGTAGTACTGCTTGAGGTCAGGGATATTGATTCTGCCAGAAGTCCTTTTATTGTTGAGAATAGTTTTAGCTATCCTGGGTTTTTTGTTACTCCAAATGAATTTGAAAATTGCATGTTCTAGATCTATGAAGAATTGATTTGGGATTCTAATGGAGATTGAATTGAATCTGTAGATTGCTTTTGGCAAGATGACCATTTTTACTATATTGATCCTGCCAATCCAAGAGCATGAAATATTTTTCCATTTCCTGAGGTTTTCTTTGATTTCTTTCTTCAAGGACTTGAAGTTCCTGTCCTACAGATCTTTCACTTGTTTGGTTAGAGTCACGCCAATATACTCATTTTGTTTGTGGCTATTGTGAAGGGTGTTATTTCCCTAACTTCTTTCTCACCCTGCTTGTCCTTTGAGTACAGGAAGGCTACTGATTTGCTTGAGTTGAATTTATAAGCAGCCACTTTGCTGAAATTGTTTATCAGCTGTAGGAGTTCTCTGGTCGAGTTTTTTAGGTCACTTACATATACTATCATATCATCTGCAAATAATGATAGTTTGACTTCTTCCTTTCCAATTTGTATCCCTTTGATTTCCTTATGTTGTCCTTATGTTGCTCTTGCTAGAAATTCAAGCACTATATTGAAAAGATAGGGAGAGAGGGGGCAGCCTTGTCTAGTCCCTGATTTTAGTGGAATTGCTTCAAGTTTTTCTCCATTTAGTTTGGTGTTGGCTACTGGTTTGCCATATATTGCTTTTACTATGTTTAGGTATGGGCCTTGAATTCCTGTTCTTTCCAGGACTTTTAGCATAAAAGGATGCATTATTTTGTCAAATGTTTTTTCTGAATCTAATGAGATGACCCTGTGGTTTTTTTCTTTTAGTTTGTTTATGTAGTGGATTACAATAATGGATTCCCATATATTGAACCATCCCTGCATCCCTGGGATGAAGCCTACTGGATCATGGTAAATGATCGTTTTAATGTGCTCTTGGATTTGGTTGGCAAGATTTTATTTAGTATTTTTGCATCAACATTCATAAGGGAAATTGGCCTGTAGTTCTCTTTCTTTGTTGTATCTTTGTGTGGTTTTGGTATCACCGTAATTGTGGCTTCATAGAATGAGTTGGGCAGTGTTCCTTCTGTTTCTATTTTGTGGAATAGTTTGAAGAGTATTGGTATTAGGTCTTCTTTGAAGGCCTGATACAATTCTGCCCTAAAACCATCTGGTCCCATACTTTTTTTGGTTGGGAGGCTTTCTATAATGCCTTCTATTTCCCTAGGGGTTATGGGACTGTTTAGCTGATCTAATTGATGCTGATTTAATTTTGGTATTTGATATCTGTCTAGGAAATTGTCCATTTCCTCCAGATTCTCCAGTTGTGTTGAGTATAGACTTTTGTAGTAGCATCTGATGATCTTTTGAATTTCCTCAGTCTCTGTTGTTATATCCCCCTTTTCATTTCTAATTTTGTTCATTTGGATACTGTCTCTGTGCCCTTTGGTTAGTCTGACTAAGGGTTTATCTATCTTGTTGATTTTCTCAAAGAACCAGCTCCTGGTTGTGTTGATTCTTTGTATGGTTCTCTTTGTTTCTATTTGATTTATGTCAGCCCTTAATTTGATGATTTCCTGTCTTCTACTACTTCTTCTACTTCTTTTAGTTCCAGGGCTTTCAGGTGTGTTGTTAATCTGCTAGTGTATGCTCTCTCCTGTTTCTTTTTGGAGGCACTCAGGGCTATGAGTTTTCCTCTTAGCACTGCTTTTATTGTGTCCCAAAGATTTGGGTAGGTTGTACCTTCATTTTCATTGAATTCTAAAAAGTCTTTGATTTCTTTATTTCTTCCTTGACCAAAGTGTCATTGAGTAGAATATTATTCAATTTCCATGTGTATGTGGGCTTTCTGTTGTTTCTCTTGCTGTTGAAGATCACTTTTACTCCATAGTGATCTGATATGAGGCAAGGGATTATTTAGATATTTTTGTATTTGTTGACATCTGTCTTGTGACCAATTATATGACTGATTTTGGAGAAGGTACCATGCGGTGCTGAGTAAAAGTAATATGGATTTAACATATATATATGTTAAATCCAATTGGTCCAAAGTTTCAATTAATTTCACTGTGTCCCTGTTTAATTTCTGGTTTCCTGATCAGTTCATTGAGGATACTGGAGTGTTGAAGTCACCCACAATTATTGTGTTAGGTACATTGTGTGCTTTTAGCTTTAGTATAGTTTCTTTCACGAATGAGGGTGCCCTTTCTTTGGAGCATAGATGTTCAGTATTGAGAGTTCTTCTTGGTGGATTTTCCCTTTGATCAGCAAGAAGTGACCTTCTGAGTCTCTTTTGATGATTTTAGTTTGAAAGTCAATTTTATCCGATATTAGAGTGGCTACTCCAGCTTGTTTCCTGAGACCATTTGTTTGTAAATTGTCTTCCAGCCTTTTACTCTAAGGTAGTGTTTGTCTTTGACATGGAGATAGGTTTCCTGTTTGCAGCAAATTGTAGGGTCCTGTTTCCGTATCCAGTCTGTTAGTCTGTCTTTTTATGGGGGAATTGAGTCCATTGATGTTAAGAGATATTAAGGTGTAGTAACTATTACTTCCTGACATTTTTGAAATTATTTTTTATATTTGAGTGACTATCTTCTTTTGTGTTTGATGAGAGGAGGTTTCTTTCTTGCTTCTTCTGGGGTGTAGTTTTCCTCCTTGTGTTGGTGTTTTTTCCCCTATTATCCTTTGTAGGGCTGGGTTTGTGGAAAGATATGCAAATTTGATTTTTGTCATGGAATACCTTGGCTTCCCCATCTATGGTGATTGAGAGTTTTGATGGGTATAGTAGTTTTGGCTGAAATTTGTGTTTTCTTAGTGTCTGCATGATATCTGCCCAGGATCTTCGAGCTTTCATGGTCTCAGGTGAGAAGTCTGGTGTAATTCTGATAGGTCTTCCTTTATTTGTTACTTGGCCTTTTTCTCTTACTGTCTTTAATATTCTTTCTTTGTTTAGTACATTTCGGGTTTTGATTATTATGTGATGGGAGGCATTTCTGTTCTGGTCCAGGCTGTTTGGAGTTCTGTAGGCTTCGTGTATATTCATGGGCATCTCTCTGTTTAGGTTGGGGAAGTTTTCTTCTATTATTTTGTAGAAGATATTTGCTGGCCCTTTAAGTTGTAAATCTTCCCTCTCACTTATACCTATAATCCTTAGGTTTGGTCTTCTCATTGTGAACTGGATTTCTTGGATGTTTTGGGTTACAAGCTTTTTGCATATTGCATTATCTTTGATTGTTGAGTCCATGGTTCCTATGGTATCACTGCGGGCTCTCTGTGGCTACGGAGCTCCCCCCCATTGGGCTGCAGGGTCCAAGATGGTGCAGATCCTTGTCCTTGAGTCTCCCTGCAGGTCAGATGTTCTCCAGCCTGCCCAGGCAGCCATAATGCTGCCCAGCTCCCTGGTGTGGAAAGCACCCAGACAGGCTATACTCTGGGAAATCCTTCACTCTGGTGCCCACTGTACTTTGCTGGGTTACCTGCTCCAAGATGGTGGCCGGTCTCAGAGCCTAACACCTAATCTTATAAACCTTATTAAAATCTGATTCCTCCTGCGGCAAATCCTTGTGGATCTGCCATGTTACCTGGAAACTCTAACAGCTACATCTTACCCCTCTGCTGTCCAGGTTCCAAAAGGAACTAACTCTCTCCTGCTTCCTTTCTTCCTCCTCCAACCTGGATGTCCCACCGAGTCGGTCAGAGATTGGCTTCTTTGTATATTAGGGGATTGGTTCACAAGAACAGCACCAGGTCCGTCCACAACAAGGAAGACCAGCAGTCTCAACTAACCCAGAGACTGAGCCACCATCCAGTAGCACATAAGGCGAGTCCAAATTTGCCCTTGGTACAAATACAGCAGAGGTCTTCTTTGTCAGTCCTTAGTGGGAGAAGAAGCACCAGATCCTTGAGACCCCAGAAAAAGAAAGAGGAGTCCTGGTGAAGTGGGGATCACCCTCTTGGAGGCAAAGGGGAGGAGGAATGGGATGAGGAACTGTGGGAGGGGGGCCAAGAAGGGTCAATGACAGGAATGTAAATAAATAAAATAACAAAAATTGAAAAAGGATAAAAAATATAAGAAAGGAAAAAAAATATCATTCCTAAAGAATTCAATGAAAATTGTTCCCTGATTTCCATGTGCATACTCAACACACACATACACATGTACACACAAATAGAAATAATCATTAAATTCACAACTTGATGAAGAAATCAATAACAATGCATACATATATATTACCTGTTTTCTCTCCATTCTTTGCCACTGTTTAAAACAAAACAAACACGCCTCTTTTAAAAGATATGCTGATTACATTTGCCAACAAAACATAAACTAAAGATGCCTAAATGCTGGAAGATCAACATGGGAATTGCCTAACTCAAATTGTCCTGTAGTCATAGGTGTAGGGGCATTATCCTGACTTATGTGGGAGGGCTTAGCCCACTATGTGCTGCCCCTGGGCAGTTAGTCCTGGGTTATACAAGAAAGCTGGCAGGGAGTCTATGGGGGAGTAGTGGGAAATGTGAAGCCTGAAGGAGCTATCTCTTACAACCAGGCAGAACTCCCATTGGAGGGATAAATACACAAACCCACCAACAAAATATTCAACACAAAATGTGTCTTGCCTAGAAGATGTGAAGAAATAAAGATTGGCCACACAATGACTTCCCCAACTTAAGACCCATCACATAGGCAAGAACTAATTCTTGATGCTGTTATTGATACTCTGTTATGCTATTATCACTGTCCTTTGAGAGGCTCCACCCATCAGCTTATGGAAACAGCCATTTAAATGTAATTTATAGAGTCTCATGGAAGATTTGGGGGAAGGATTTAGGCATCCAGAACTGTTAGGGACTCCACAAGAAGTCCAATAGTGAACCTCATTCAGTCTCTGGTCTCCCACAGACTGAACCAGCAAACAAAAGCAAGCATAGGCTGGACTTTGCAACCTCCCCACACATATGTAGCCAGTGTGAAGCTTGGTCTTCAGTGGATCCTGTTCATTGTCTGGTGTCAAAGGGAGAGGATGTGCCTAGTACTGTAGTGACTTGTGCCAAGGTGGCTTGATACTCAGGAAGGTCCTTCCTTTTCTCAGAGAAGAAGGGGTGTAGATTGGTGAAAGGACTGTGTGTTAAGGGGTATGGACTGGGAGTAGGGGAAATTTGTTATGTGTAGGTAAAGTGAATAAGTAAATTAATTAAAAGAAGATGAAAAGAAAAATAAAGTTGCCAGAAGTGTAGTGAGAGGTAAGACCTATAAATCAAAAATGAACACTTTCTCTCTGTGATCATTCGGTTAGAATATCCTATCACAGTAAAATAGAAAAAATTATTACTTTTTCTTTAAGAAAAGACTTAATCCATTCAATACCTCAGCACATGTGGAACCCAGTGACTATTGATTTAATTTCCAAAATTGTGTAGATAGGGAATTTAATAATATAACAGCTACTACTATTTAAACACGTTAATATTTAAAGCCAAAGATGTATCCTGTTCATTTGCTGCACTCTGGCTTTTCTCTATGTGGTCTTTGATAGTCACAAGTAAAAGTTGCTGATTTTTCTTCCCTGCTTTATAGCTATAGAAAGCTATGCCCTCAAATAATTATAAGTACTTCTACCATATGGTAGACACAGTAAGAGCAACAGTGTTGTGAAGTTTTTGATGGCAGCTGTTGGGCTGCTAGCAGGAATCATTCTTTCGAAAGAAAAAATCCATTTACTTTGATTGCTATTATAGTTCAGAAAATATTGATCTCCCCTTGCTTGCAAACTCTTTTAAACAGTTAGCTACAGAGATTTAGACAAAAATCTATATTTCACTTTGTTCTTTCACTCAAGGTACTTCAAAAGAAAATGTCTAAAAAAATGGATGGGTTAAGTGAGGTTGCAGATGAACAATGCTATGTGGAGTCTCCTTATAAATGGAGTGCTCCCTCACACTTTCATGTGTCTGGCTGTCATTGGGCTGTAATCTCCTAGGAGAGCAGGGTCATGTCTTCTTAATTGACTATATTATATACCTTGTTTATTTCATTCCACATGAGGGCTGTGTGACTGTTGACATGTGCAGTTGGTTTAGTGCATATATCTGGAGTGCTCTGAGAATAGCTACCTTCTGCTTGAAATAATCAAGGTCCCCACAGAGTGTTTCTGAGACACCCTGTGTCTTCTTGCCCATCTAGAACTTCAGTATGAGACTTTATTATTTTTCCAAGCTTGTCCTTTTGTTTCAAAATATCATTTCTTTTAGAAAAGTGCCCCTTCCATCTAAACTGTTGCAAACTACAACCACACAACATTTAATGTACTAGGATGAAAATCCATTAAATTTAAATTTATTTAAAATTCTACTTACTTTCCTTTCTTTTAAAAGTTTTTAATAATTAGTTAATTACTTACTTATTTACAAAATTTGCATGTGCATGTTTGTGCACATATGTATGCACTGGGCATGAAGGCAAAAGAAAGAACAAAAGAAAGAAAGAAAGATAGAAAGAAAGAAAGAAAGAAAGAAAGAAAGAAAGGGAGGGACGGAGGGAGGAAGGAAGGAAGGAAGGAAAAAGAAAGAAAGAAAGGAAAGAAGAAAGAAAAGAAAAGTCAGTTTCCTTTGACTCTATTGTTGCAAATTGCACACAAAATCTGGTACTTCAGACTAAAGGAAAGGCTATCAATAGACTGTCCCACCTTAGTATCCATCCCATATGCAGACACCAAACCCAGGCACTATTGTGGTTGCCAAGAAGTTCTTGCTAAATGCAGCCTGATATAGCTGTCTCCTGAGAAGCTCTTCCAGATCCTGAAAAGTAGAGAGGCAGCTGCTTACAACCAACCATTGGACTGAGCATGGGGTCTCCAATGGAAGAGTTAGAGAAAGGACTGAAGGAGCTGAAGGGGTTAACAACCACACAGGAAGAACAACAATACCCAACCAGACCCCCACAAAGCTCTCAGGGACTAAACCACCAACCAAAGAGTACACATGGAGCGACCCATGGCTCCAGCCCCATATGTAGCAGAGGATGGCCTTATCAGGCATCAATGGGAGAAGTCCTTGGTACTTGTGTAGTCTTGATGCCCCAGTGTAGGGGAATGCCAGGGCGGGGAAGAGGGAGCAGGTGGGTGGGCAGGGGAACACTCTCATAGAAGCAGGGGGAGAAAAGTTGGGATAGGAGTTTCCAGGGGCAGGGAATGGGAAAAGGGATACCATTTGAAATGTAAATAAAGAAAATATCCAATTAAAAATAAAATAAAATAAAATAAAATAAAATAAAATAAAATAAAATAAAATAAAATGATGTATTAAGCATTTTCCTACTGAATTAGTTCCCAAACCTGTTCCTCACTCCTACATAGATCTTTTCAATTAATAACTTAATGCTACATCTCTACTACATCTACCTACCCAAATAATATATTTAACTACCTTACTTTTAAGTGCCTATCTGTACATTTCTTACTAGTATGTTCTTTACACACTTATATAGTAGCAAAACTTGGAACACTAAAATTTCAGCGAGTGTTATGGAGAGGACAGGCAAGATTTGATGAATGGATAAATGAATGACTAGACAAATAGGAACATCCAACCTGAAAAATTAACAATTTAATCTAGAGTGAGCTGAATCACTGCCTCAGTTTTTCTGAAGCTTGTAAAATTAACCTGTTCTTGAGCATTTCTCAGCATTATCTGACCCCTGGTTTCCTACAACCAAACCTAGGGTAAATGCTTAAGTGTTCTTTTAAAGGACCTACAAAATATAAACTGTAGAACGTGTGCTAAGGATACAGCTAAGGACTGCCTTCACGTGTAAATTCAAAGGATTTTTCTCTAATAATTTGAATCACGGTATTCTCTATGATTCAAAATAGATAGAACTTGTCCTTGACTTATGAATTAGTTTCATTTTTAAAAATATTTATACTTTCTCCTAAAGGGATTAGCCATTCTCATTTCATAAAAATGCCTCCAAGTTATTTCAAAAATATATTTGACTCATTTTTTATTTGAATGTTGACAACATTTATAAGGTGTGTAATTTTAACATATTAGAAGTCCTCAAAAATTAAACATTTGAAAAAGTCAGGAAGGTAGAAGTCTTAAACACTTGCTAGACAAAGGAGCAACAACTCTGAGAAGGAACAGTAACACTGGAAGGCTTGAGAAGGGCCAAGATCCTGTGGGGGGCGTAGTGACAGGCTAAGAAAATCTAATGGAAGATGATACTTAACTTAGGAACGTCCTTGTAGCTTTGTTTTACATAGATGCCAAACCTCTAACAGAAACCTTACTCTTGTCTTCCTGGGATGACAGGTCATTGCTCTAAACAAAAATATCTTTATGATCTGTTTTTTTGATGGAAAAGTCACTGAGCACTTTTGTACTTGCTTTTTCTCCAATACTGTAAATTCAAAATAATTAACCCATCAAAGTGGTATAATCTGAGATATTAAAAGATACTCTATCCTATTTGTAGCAATAGTCTCAAATATAATGGTGGGTCAGTAATAAAAACATGGACCTGAAGTATGTTAGTTACACATACTTCAGTTATAGTTATAGTTAATAGCTGTTTATTTTAAATTCCCTCTACTAAAGAAGATGTATACTATGGTTATGTTTTTCTTTTTAGAAAGTTTATTACAAACCACATTATGGTAAATTGTACATGAAATACATAAAATTACAAAGCTGGAAAAATTCAAACTAGAACATAATATCTTTCTTTTGTGGTTGTCACATTGTGGAGAATTTCTACCAATTGTTAAGTTTCAAGAAATATTTCATTAACAATATTCAATTTCATGATTATCATTTGTTTCCTTTCATTGGGTTAGAAAATACGGAGTGTCATCTGAAATAATACTAGTTCTGCCTTCTTACACTCCAATGTATTCTACTGAAACAGGACAGGCTGACCTTAGAATTGCTGAGCAGTCTTGAATAAAAGCCCAGGGAATATAATTTTTAGAAGAAATTCTGAATATCAAAGGGCTGAAATAAACTTTTATGTAAAATAAATTCCTGTATTCTGGATATATGACAGAGTATAAGCTCCTCACAGGTGTTCATGGATGGTACACATAGGTATTCTGATGACATCTAAATATGACATCTCAGCTCTAAAACTGATGAAGATAATTTTAAAGAAAAAATAAGCAACATCCTACACAACATACATGAATGATAACTCAAGTAATAAAACTTGTAGATTAAAATGAAAAATGCACCATTTATAAATTATTTTTCTTTAATATATAAAATTATGTGGCTTTGTGAAGGATCAGCTGATGTAGCATATGCTATTAAAATCAGAATATATGCATATATCTAACATTTATTACTTCCCTGAAGTAAAAATATTCAAAATATACAGTATGCTAACAGTATATACATACTCAAGCATGTTGGTTTTGTCATAGTAAAAGAAAGATCTTAATTCTAACAAATATAGATGTTTAATAATCTTAAATTGAGTTGTATTCTGGATATTCCAAGCTTTTTGCCTAATATCCACTTATAAGTGAGTAATATCATATGTGTTCTTTTGTATTGGGTTACCCCACTCAGGGTGGTATTTTCTAGTT
Source organism: Apodemus agrarius (assembly GCA_964023405.1). NCBI lineage: Eukaryota > Metazoa > Chordata > Mammalia > Rodentia > Muridae > Apodemus > Apodemus agrarius. The sequence continues at coordinate 56,000,719 of OZ030022.1, forward strand.
CCATCCATTTGCTTGCAATTTTCTTGAAGTCATTGTTTTTTAATAGCTGAGTAGTATTCCATTGTGTAAATGTACCACATTTTTTGCATCCATTCCTCTGTTGAGGGACCTAATGGTTGTTGCCAGATTCTGGCTATTATAAATAAGGCTTCTATGAACATAGTGGAGCATGTATCCTTGTTATATGTTGTAGCATCTTCTGGGTATATGCCTAGGAATGGTACAGCTGGGTCCACAGGTACTATTATGTTCAATTTTCTGACCATGTGAAGCTGAAGTAGAGTGAAGAACAAAGTGTGGATGCTTTAAGGGGAACAAAATATTCATGGGAGGTAGAGGGTGGGAGGGACTTGGGAAGAAGAGAGGAGGGGAGGAGGAAAGGGTGGGTGGGCAGGCTCAGATGAGGGAGGAGACCAGGGAGATGAAGAGGGGAACAGGAAATTGGACAGAGGTATGTAATAATGGGGAATGGGGAACTGGGAGTAGCCACCAGAAAGCTCCAGATGCCAGGAAAGCAAGAGGCTCCCAGGACCCAATGGGGATAACATTAGTTGAAATGCCCAACAAAGGGAAGAGAGAAACTGTAGAGACAGTATCCAGAGGTTAGGCACAGCCCCCAGTTGAGGGATGAGGCCACACCCCCATCTCAAAAAATTTAACTCAGAATTGCTCCTGTCTAAAAGAAATGTGGGGATGAAGAGGGAAGCAGAGACTGAAGAAAAGGCCATCCAGAAACTGTCCCACTAGGGGATCTATCCCATATGCAGACACCTAACCCAAACACTATTGCTGATGCCAAGAAGTGCTTGCTGACAGGGGCCTGATACAGCTGTCTCCGGATAGGCTAAGCCCGAGCCTGACCAATATAGATGCAGATGCTTGCATCCAACCATAGTACAGAGCAAGGGTCCTCAAAGAAGAGTTAAGGGAAGAACTGAAGAAGCAGAAGAGGTTTGCAACCCGAAAGGAGGAACAACAATATCAACCAATCAGGCCCGCAGAACTCCCAGAGACTAAACCACCAATCAAAGAATACACATGGAAAGACCCATAGATCTAACTGGGTATGTGGCAGAGGATGGCCTTATTTGCCATCAATGGAAGGGGAAGCCTTTGTTCCCATGAAGGCTCGAGGCTTCAATGTAGGGGAACACGAGGGTGGTGGGTGGGTGGGTGGGTGGTTGAGCATCCTCATAGAATCAGGGGGAATGGGATAGGGGTTTTGCAGAGGGGATACTGGGAAGAGGGATTACATTTGAAGTGTAAATAAATAAAATAATAAATAAAAATAATCTTAAAGCGAAATATATTTAACAAGTGAGCATCAATGCCCCTGATCCTTTAACTCAAAAGTCTCTGATTTGCACTACTCGCAGGGTTCTATATGAGCTCTGTGAACATTGCAAGCCTCATCTCCGAGTAATTTGCCTACATTCTGAATTTTTCTTTAGTTTTATTGAGCTCTTGTACCTAACCTGAGGGACTTTAAAATGCAGATGTTTACATCATGAATGTAAAGCAACTTGTACTTATATTATTTCAACACTTTGTGTTACTTTTCCCTGGGCAGTTATGGATTTCCTTTTCTATCTCTTTAAATTTTGACTGAGATCTCATTTGTCTAGATACTGGACAGGAAAATGTAGTTGAACTCACAAGGTCTTTTGTAGCTGTGTGGTTTTGTATTCCTCAACCTTTGCAAGCCAGGTGCTGAGGTAATGAAGTTCCCAGGAGATTTCTTAAGGTTAAGAATCAGCAAAACTGAAACTTTTACTGATCAGTTGCTTTTAACCTACATGCCTTCTCTGTGAAATATTTGAATTACCATGTCAACTGTTGTCAAGTTGAAGTAGGATCAATGTGTGGTTCTATGTCACCTTGAGGCCTGATGTTACTTCTTAGGAAATCTGATTGAATTTAGAGCTGGACCACATTACTTTAGGTATCAAGGATCAAAGTTAACTTGGTAACTGAAAAGTAAAAAAAAAAAATGTATTGAAAGAAAGAATCATCTCCAGAAATGTCAGCCTTGGTAATTTAAAACTTTTTCCAAAGTTGCTTTCAATATACCATACTCAGAGTGTTCTGCTCTTATTGCCTCTGATCTCCACACCTCATTAGCCTCCATCCCACCATTCTCTCTCTCTCTCTCTCTCTCTCTCTCTCTCTCTCTCTCTCTCTCTCTCTCTCTCTCTCTCTGCCCTTCCCCATTCCTCCCCTCCCTCCCTCCCCCTCTCCCAACCACCTGTCCACCTCTTACATTCTGTTTTTTTTTTTCCTGCCTCCGAATGTGGAAGAAAAAGGAGACAGGTGCTACCTGCCTCTCATTACAGGAACTGAATACTAACTTTGTGTCTTACCAATTTAGTTATAAGTATTTCAAAGATACTTACGTGACCCCTTGTAGAAACACCAGTTATTTATGAAATAAATGCCAGTCATTTTTGACATTTTGTGATGTGTTTGTCATGAAACCATAAAACCTAGAAGCATTGAAAGAGGAAATAAATTCTTTTTGTTTTGAATTGTTTTTCCTCCCTGTGGTATATTATATTTTATCAGTATGATGTATCCTAAATAAAACAAGTTGTATATTGATGGGAAGTGTGATGGCTTTGTACATTTGTCACACTTAAAACAACCTCATCTGAAAATAATTGTCCCTATCTATTGTACTGTGAGCAATTTACTTTGTCAAGTTGACCCAAATTGGATTCACTTGGAAGAGAGGAAGTTCAGTAGAAGGACTGCATCTATCCTATTAACATATTAGTGTGTCTGCAGGATATTTTCTTAATTAAAGAGTGATGTAGAAATACAAACCCCACTTTCAATGGTGCCTCCCGTTGTCTTCTTTTTTTGTGTTTTTGATTTTTTTGAGACAGTGTTTCTCTGTAGTTCGGGCTGTCCTGGAACTCACTTTGTAGACCAAACTGGCCTCGAACTCAGAAATCCGCCGGCCTCTGCCTCCCAAGTGCTGGAATTAAAGGCATGTGCCACCACGCCCTGCTTCCCCTTGTCTTCTTGACCTGGATTATATGAGACTGAGCTGAGCTAGTCACAAAGAGTAAGCCAGTAAGTACCAGTCCTCTGTAATTCTGCTTCAGTTCCTGTTTCCATGTTCCTTTTTGAACTCCTGCCCTTACTGTCCATGATGTTGAGTTGTGTCCTGTAGGATAAAATGAATCTTTTATTCCCATAACACTGTCCATTACTGTGTTTATTACAGTAGCATATAGCAAATGAGAATACCTTCCCAAGGATATCCTGTAATCAGAGGCTTGGAAGATAAAATAAACCCTATCATACTGAAGTTGAATTTTCATTGTTTTTTCACAGCAGCTGAAGGGAAACTAATACACTACCTAAGCATGTTCAGAGCTTAAGGAAATTTTGCGTGTGTGTGTGTGTGTGTGTGTGTGTGTGTGTGATATATATATATATATATCTCCGACCTGATATTCTTGTGTTCTTGTGAGTTAGTCTTTATTGCTACCATGGAGAATATAAAACATATGGTAAAATATGAATTAACACATGGATCTAAGACTCATATTCTTCAACTGCAAAATTTCTACCAGGTTTAGAGTACTCAAAATATTGGGGAATTGACGGGGGTGGGGGAGGTGAGGAATTACGGGACATATGGTGAGGGGGGAACTGGGAAAGTGGAAAGCCTTTGGAATGTAAACAAAGAATACAGAAAATAAAAAAAAGAAAAAAATAAATAGATCTGCCATAATAACAAAATAACCCAAAAGATATAATGAATAATCATTTTATGACTTCTATACATGTTCTGTATAACTATCCCATTTCATGAGTCCTTATTTAATAATGACCTCATATCTTTTTATATGCTAACTCTTTATTTATACACCATCACCTATTTATTGAATAATAGGTCATAAGTGGGTATCCAGTGTCTAAGAACTCACTTTCTTGAGTCATATGTTTCATCTGTTGAAATATAAAGGTAAAAATATACTGATGAAATGGATGTCTAAATAAAAATATGATAACCCAGTGTATTTATAGTTATATCTATACATGAGTGCACATGAATATATTATGTACAAATATATACATAATACACATGCATGTGTGTAAATAAGAAGAGATACATAATATATGTACATACAATACATATTTATATGTTTACATAATATATATGTATAGTTAAATGCACAAGGCTTATAAGATCCAAGAGAGTGAAGTAACAAATTTGCTTTTAAACTCTGGACTATGTTTAAAGGTTTAGTTAAGCCTTTAGATGAATACAGATTTCTTTAGGTTTTAAATATATGACACTATGGTTTGTATGTAGTTTTGATTTTGTTTTAACCTCAAGAGTTTGATATACAGAAATTTTGTTTCCTAATTTGGTAATGTAGAAGATAATATAACATTTACAAATAGGGCTTAGTAGGAATTGACTACAGCACCTCCCAAGTGATGAGAGGACAGGTGAATACTGTCATCACCAGAAGAAATATGAAGGTTTTTGACAATTTATCATAGTACTAGGTAAAACCATGTAATAATTCTGCTATTCTTTTAACCTCTTGGCATCACTTCTAACATATAGAAGTTGTTTTTTCTATTCATAAAATTAAAATAAAACAAGTTCTAGATGAGAATAATCCTACATATAATTTAATTAATAGTTGATTGTTACCTCTAAGCTATATCAGGTTTATATGGTGTTTTTTGAAAGTTCTAATATTCAAATACTCATTATCTCCTACCATAACTATGAAATCTCTAACTTCTTTCTTTGATATCAAAATGGATACAAATAGGAATAATAATAATACACAGTGATGGCAGTAAATGAAATCTCCTTTGGACATTAGTGGTTTAGAGGAATAATAAGCATTTGGGATTTCTTCTAAGGACTTACAGTTTTCAAGGACAACTCTAGAACTCTTTGGTTAAGAAAGAAGGATTTGAATCACAGTGAAAGCATAATAAAACTCAATATATAATACATTACTTATAGAAAAAAGGTAGTTCATGGGAGATTTTTTTATGTTTTCAAAGACTCAAACGTTTTTAGTCTTGCATATTTTACAAGAAGTATAAAAGGTTGAATAAAAAAAAAACACTGGAAAAATGCAAAACAGACTGATAAATTCCAGAACAATGAATAATTGTTGAATGTGTAAATGTTGGATGCAGGAGATGCTATATAATTTTTGTTTTTGTTTTGTTTGCATTTATTACTTTTATTTTATTTATTTTATATTACAGTCCAGTCATTACCCGCCTCTCAGTCAGTTTTCCCACAGTTCCTCATCCCATTCCTTCTCTCCTCTGTTGCTGTATATGTGCCAGGGGCTATGGATCAGCTAGTGTAAGCTTCCTGGTTGGTGACTCAGTGTCTGATCTCAGGGATCCGGGTTAGTCGAGACTACTGGTCTTCAGTTGGGGTCGTCCTCCTCCTCAGCATCTTCCAGCCTTTCCCTAATTCAACCATAAGAGTCCTTGACTTCAGTCCATTCAGCTGCTTATAGGGCCCCCTCAGTCCTATATGTTTTATTAATTTAAAACGTTCAATTTTTCTTCATATTCTTTTTAAAAAACATTTTATTTTGCATGTATTACTGTTTTATTTGTATGCATGCATATGTGCTATATAGATGTCTGGTGCCTGTAGAGGCTCAAGGAAATCTACAGATTTCCTTTGTCTGGAGTTTCAGTTGATACCAGCCAACAGGCACGCATTGGGAACTTATCTTGGACCACTGCAAGTTATTTTATGAGGATTTCCAATACTTTTAATATAAAATAATCAATTTTGGAAATACATTTGTTAACCCTGATTTAAATATTATGCATGTATGTGCTGAAACATTGCAGATTGTACTTGATATATATATATATATATATATATATATATATACATATATATATATGTATATATATATATATTCTAGAATTCATATTAAAAATAAGAATTAATACAAAATATATTATGCTTACAGACAACTACTAGTGAACACAATGACAACAGTAATTTGTTGTTTTAAACAGTTAAAAAAATTACCTGAAAGATCATTCTTGAGGAATGGTTTTCCATTCATTACAGAAGGTGGACAATGCTTCCTCATTCTCCGACCATCATTTTTTTTTGTATAATCCACAAATGATAAATGTTAAGAAAATTATTGAGAATTTATAAGAAATGCACGGGGGTATGTTTGTGGGTATATACATGTATCTGTGATATACACAAAACCTCTAAATCTTGTCATACTCTTTTATTAAAATGCTTATTTCTGTTACCCCAGTTAGTTATGATAACTCCAGGTGCTATTCTAGTAAAGGAAAGCAATGCCAGTACTTGCATGCATCATTTTATCCTCAAAGAACACTATCAAATGCAGATCACAATAATGGCACAGCAGGAATAAAACTGAGAATGAAAAATGAACTCATCCTCTGGCTCTGAAGTATCGTCACATCAAAAGTGTACATTGAGCACATTTTCGATGCAGGTATCATACATATGCAACCCTAAAAGTTAAGTTTTGTCTTTTATTTTGCAGAAATTGAGAAAGAAAGTTGTGGTGATCCTGGCACACCTTTATATGGAATTAGAGAAGGAGATGGTTTTTCTAATCGTGATGTTTTAAGGTTTGAATGCCAGTTTGGGTTTGAATTAATTGGAGAAAAATCCATTGTTTGTCAAGAGAATAACCAATGGTCTGCAAATATACCCATCTGTATCTGTGAGTACCAAATGCTTCGCTTCTAGATGGCATATGTTACCCTGTCCTTGCATATAATTGCTTTTGTAATTAATTGCAAAGAGCTGGAACCAAGCAATTATTTTTGAATGAGGAGCACTTTGTGATACTATCTTTAACATGTGTGCTTATGCTGAATTATAAAATTTGTTACAGATTTAAATAAAGTTAACAGAGTTCAACTGGCAATTGCAATATATATATATATGTATATACATATATATATACATATATATATGTATATATATATAATGTGCATTCTTCTAACAAGCATTTTGTGCTTTACACATGGCACATGTCTTCATGGAAATTAGACATCATAGCTAATTCTAATAAGCCCATTTATTTTCACAAGATAAAACATGCTTATTCATAATCATAATCATTAAAATATTTAAGGCTTCTCTTTTATATAAAAGCCATTATTTATGGATGGATGCGTTCATGGTAAGGCATAAAGTTCACAGCATAAAATCCATTACTGTTTATTTTGTATAAAAATGTTAGGATTACAAAAACATATTTTTTCAAAATATTTTACGTTTTCAACTTAATACAAACTGAACATAAAGATTAACTATTGATATACTTTTATGGTCAAGTAAATAGTCATCATTATATTACGATATCTTTCAGAGCAGAAGTGCACTTCTAAGGGACTGTGAGGAGAAGGCCAGTTATTCATAATGAAGGTCACCTGTTCAGTCCTTTTTGAGAAGGAATAAAATACATTAGGGGAGCTGATTTTTAATCAGTTTATCCCATACAAAGCTTGGAAGTACTTAAAATATTTTAATTGATGATCTTTTATTCTAAGCATTCTTCCAGAAAGATAATATTGGTTTCTTAATGTAAAAACCTATTGTTTGATATATCACACCAACAATGAAAGAAAACATTTGGTACAAAAGAGCCCATCCAGGGCTTTGGCTCTGCTAGATAAGTGCTCTTTTTTGAGCTACACGCCAGCCCAAAAATGAAAAAGTTGTTTGCAACATTTTGTCAGATGCTACAATATATAATAAAGATAATGTGATTATCATTCCCTAAAGGCAATTTGAAAAATTCTTGAATATCTAGTAAATATTTTGTTCCGTTTGAAGTGGAGTCTCATATACCTCCCCGGTTGGCTTCACATGTACTCTATAATTCCCAATAGCCTCTCATTTGCTGTGATTCTCCTGCATGTTTGAATTATAGGCATGTGCCACCACTGGATATCTTTAACTATTTCCAAATAATCCCAATAATCCAGAAAGGAATAAAATAGTGTATCTAATGTTTTATGTGCAGGCAATGGTTAATTTTAAATGCATTTGCCTGGATAGATGTAGATGAATAAGCCAGGACTACATAGATAAAATTCTTACATAAATCCAGAAAAACAGTAAAAAGATAATTACACTAAATTTAATTAAAATCCACCTTACGGAAAAATTTTACCAGGAATATATTATATTAATTATGAATCATATATAAATAACTTGTAAATTTTATGAAACTAATAAAAGTAATTTTTCTAGGCATGGGACAGTGGACAAGATGTTGTAATCTAAAAATTGCACTGCACTATAAAACAATACATACAATGTACATTATTAAATCTACACATCTTGAAGTTCTGTGTGGTTTGTGAGCTTGGTCAGTTCTTGGTCTATGTTTGGAACATGAGTAGCAATATGAACTATGTAAATTTGAAAATAATGACTTATAGTAAAAGGAACAACACGCTTTTACCTTTTACTAACTTATCAATCATTTTATTACAATGGTATAGAATTAAAGTTTCCAATGTGGATAGAATTGGTGGGAAAATGGAACAATTTAACTATGCAGTCATAGGCACTGAATGTATTGATGATCTTGAGGATAGGGAAGAGTTCTATGGAGAACGTCCCTCTGGACAGGATTTGGCTATTGCAATGATAAACTCATAGCATCCATGGTTACCTCACAAAAAATGTCCAAGATCAAAACAGCCTACATCCCGGCATGAATGATCCAGGATCTCACAGGGTCCCACTCCTAACAGGAACTAAAAGCAGTTGACAGCTGTTTGGATAGAAAGACTCACTCTACTTTGTGGAGACTAGCCACTGGTACATTGCTCATACTTTATTGGATGGCCTTATACCCACATACATACAGGAAGCACTAATGAGACTTAGTGACTTATGAAAGGCAGACAGACAGACAGACAAAAAGAGACAGAGAGTGACAGACACAAAATCAAAGATAGACAGAGAGAGAGATGAAAAGAAAAAAGAGCATGAAGCTTTAAGACTTGCATGTTGGTGATGGATCCCTGGGAACATGGGAAAGCAATTCCATTAACTAGGACAAAGCATTCACTCTATGAGGACAACTGTCATTCAAACTACCACATGGGTATTGTGACTTAAGACTACTGAAACATAAATAATCAGAATTCATAAATGGATTCTTCAAATAAAGTGAATATATATATATGTATATATATATACATACATATATATATATATATAGTCACATGATGAAACTTCAACTCTTCAACTTCACAAAGTAGAAGAAAGTAAAACATTAAGGTGTCATTTTCCTTATGAAACTTAAGAGAATAAATTATCACAGTTCTTTTTACTTGTGGGGTTCTATGTTCTTCAATACAGCTTTTTATATTTCACTATGAATTGATATTACTTGAAGAATTCTGAATATTATTTTGAGCTTTAGAATCAATATTCTTTTTTTTAGAATCAATATTCTTATACACCCATTAAAATATATCCCATGTAATAATCAAAAGCCAGTCATCACTGAATTATATTTTAGAATACAATTTTAAATGTTAACTTACAGTTGTATGTTGACAGAATAGAATGATGTTAGGTGTTTAAATGATGAGTATAATTATGTGTGGTAGATTTAAATGTTCATATATTATGTATAATGAGCCAATTGTAGTGGTATCTTTAACTTAAATACTTAGACTAAAGCAGGAAGATGAATAAACCTGTTATATTGATCTAGATCCTGAGAAATTGTCTCAGAACTATACATACAAACTCCATATGCAAATATGTTTATATGCCTTATATATGAACTATAGAGAGAGTGTAAGCATACTTTATATGTGCACACTGTATGTGTAAGAGAGAGAGGAGAGAGATACAATTTGGCCCATATTATATGAACTTAGTTTTATTGGAGATATTTTATAGCACTAAAAATAACTATCAATATTTCAATATTGATTTCCTTTGATTATTTTTTGTTTGTTTTTTGTTTCTTAGGCATACTCAGCTTTGCAAACTTCAATCAAATGTTTAAAACTTCAGAAAGAAAACAGGGCATAAGACTATAGTCTTTGTAGATTATCTATGTTTACTTCTTCTAGATGTTGGCAACAGTGACAGCTCTTGACCATTATATATATTAATCTGTCTCCATATTTGTGTCATAAACTATCTTGACATGGTAGGGATAAAATTCGTTTAAGCACAATTACTCGTTTTCTAAAAGCTTTAGAATTCTAACTTTATTTGAGTTAGAATTCTAGCTCTATTTTCAGCAGCAATTACAAAATGTTTCTGTTCTTACTGGGAATGAATTCTAGTTGACAGAGACTACAGAATAAGAATTGTCATGTCTTAGTTAGGGTTTCCACTGCTGTAAGGAGACACTATACTAGGCAACTCTTATGTAAATAACATTTAATTGGGGCGGACTTACTGGTTCCAATATCAGTCCATTATTATTAAGATGGGACGCATAGTACCATCCAGGTAGGCATGGGGAGGAGGAGCTGAGAGTTCTACATCTTGTTGCAGAGGCATAGAGGAAAAAACTGGCTGCTATATAGTTAAGAGGAAAGTCAGAAAGCCCACCCCACAGTGTCACCCTTCCTCTAGCCAGGCCACCCATACTGTAACCAGATCACACCTCCTAATAAAGCCACTCCCCAGGCCAAGCATATTCAAACCATAACATGTTGTTGGAAAACACAAACACAAACCAACAGCATGCAGCTTTTATTTAAATTGCAAAAATTTATACCTCCAAGCATATAGCCTTATGTTCATGTAAAGAAATATCTACTTGTGCTTATATGTAAAATGAAGTGTGTATACGTAGCTTAGCAATGTGACCATTTCCCAAAAGCCCTATATGCACTCTTCAGTAAAGGAAAAACAAAATTGTATTTCCGTTCTTCCTTATAAGATCATTTGAATTCTTTATTGTTCTTAATTTATTGATTATAAATTGTAAACTACTACAAAATACGTCTAGATATTGTCTTTTAACATTTACTACGTGTAAGCTTACCCTTTATTTATCCTTTTTTTTTTTTTTTTGCCAGTTCCTTGCCTCTCTAACTTCACTGCACCAATGGGAACAGTCCTGTCCCCTGATTATCCAGAAGGTTATGGAAATAATTTAAATTGTATCTGGACAATCATCTCTGATCCAGGGAGCCGGATCCACCTTTCCTTCAATGACTTTGATCTGGAATCTCAGTTTGACTTTCTTGCTGTTAAAGATGGTGACTCCCCAGATTCCCCTATACTGGGAACCTTTACAGGGGCAGAGGTGCCTTCCCATCTTACTAGTAATAGCCACATACTTCGACTGGAATTTCAAGCTGACCACTCAATGTCAGGGCGTGGCTTCAACATCACATATAACAGTAAGGTTTTTGTTGTGTGTTTGCTTGTTCATGTATGTAACATTTGTTGAGGACTGAAATGCTATCATGCAAACCACCCTACTTGTTTCAAAGACAATGAATACTTTTTATTTATTTATTTATTTATTTATTTATTTATTTTTCTTTTTTTTTTCCAAGACAGGGTTTCTCTGTGTAGCCCTGGCTGTCCTGAAACTCACTCTGTAGACCAGGCTGGCCTCAAACTCAGAAATCCACCTGCCTCTGCCTCCCAAGTGCTGGGATTAAAGGCATGCGCCACCACCGCCCGGCCATACTTTTTATTTCTTGATAGCCAACCACGATTTACTCTATATGTGTCATTTCTCATTGAGAAAGGCCCAATTTAAGGAAATTCATTTCAACATTTTTACTGTATCAGCCAATAGATTAGGCTTTTCTATTAAAATTTACTATAAATTTAAACCTGATTTTGCTATTTATTTATCAGTTTAAAGAAAATGAAAATAACATTTCTTTAGATATTCAGAATCTCAGATGCTATCTAACCTTCTGGGTTAATGGGAAAGTGCTTCAGTTTCAATAGAATTTAGTTTCCAGTTATCAGTGCTGCTTCTAGAATGAATTTCACCCTTCACTACACCATTATCTTAGTAATATTGAGTTTTCTCATTGAGATATAGAATATAGTCAGTGTCCTTTCAATGTGACTATAATTTTCTACAGTTTTACTCATAGAAACTCCTTTGCAAATGTGTAACTGCATATCATTTATATTCATGTAGCTGTAATATGTGTCATAGAGATTGCTTAAATTGGGATCTTTATCCATAACTTTATCAAACATATTTATGCATATTGTTGAATACATGTTTGTATCTGTTCAATTACATTTTAGTTTGTATTAATTGCATGCTTTTAAGTTTGATGCTTATGGTCCTGTCAGATATTATGTCCACTCAATTTCTGAGTTATCTGTAATTATATATATATATATATATATATATATATACATATATATTTAATAATTCCTATATCAGCTCATTTTTCTGAACAAATCTCCTTAGACATTGTGAATTAGAGCAGCATGAGCAGAAAATTGAACTTAAATATATTTTTATTATTTTTTATTTCATTAGTTCTTTGAGTTAGTAATTTTTCAGTTACAGGATAAACAGTCATCCAAATAAATGTACCTATAATATACTTATATAATTTAGAATTTATCTTAATTATCTTTTTGTAGATCAGGTTAAAAATTATAATAAATTAATACAAATTAGGAACAACTGTAAAAAGATGATTAGTAGAAAACTTTAAAACAATTGCTTGAATTCATGAAGAATAATTATAGTATCAAATTATAAAACCTTCATGAATACACCTTGTGCTTATAAGCTATGATACTTTGTTCTCAAAGAAATAGTGTTCTGTTTATACTATATTAAGATAAAATTCTATTATGAATTTATTGTCTTATATATTCATTAAGAGAAAATTTTGGTTAACTCCAAATAATGCATTACTTGTTCAATAAACATATTATTTTTATAGCTCTATTTTTTTGCCAAATTCTAAAGAAACAAAAAATACAGAATTGTCTCAAGGATCATGATACATGAAAAAATGACCAAAGATACAAAAGGCATTGAGAAAATTTTAAGTTCCGGAACTGAGGATACATTGCAGTCCCATATATTTTTATTTTTCTGAAAATGGATAAGCTACATGACTACTTCAAGGCTTACATTTTTCTTCCTGGTGATATTTTACTCATTAGGGCCCTCTAAGTGTTAAATGTGATAATGTCACATCTCTTTGCCTAGGGCATGGTCATTGAAGAGTTAAGTTCTTTTGTAGGAAGGAAAGGTCATGTTGTCATGAAATAATATAAAAGAAGTGCAATATTTTCTAGCTAGACTAAAACATTTCCTTTTTATTGCATATTTTACTTATATACATATCAAATGTTATCCCCTTTCCCTGTTTCCCTTCTGCAAAACCCCTATCCTGTCCCCACCCTGCCTCTTCTAGGAGGGTGATCCTAATGATTCCCTTTAGTATTCCCAGGGGAATGGTTTTCTATTCCTGTAAAATATGTCATGGAATTTCTAATGAAGATGAGATCAACCTTTTAGGAGTCATGTTAATTGGAATCTGAACATATTACATTAGAGATTTCTATATTGTTTTAGCCTAATGATCAATACAAATAGACACAGTTTAAATTTTTATTTTTAATTTTTTATGGTTTAGTGTATAAATTATCTGTTGAAACAACCACAGCCATTACTTGTTATTTTGGACTCATATTATCAGAGAAAAAAATTTAAATTAAAGGACCATCATCATTTTTAACAGTCACTTTCCACATGTAAAATCTATAAAAATCTGCCTTTTGTTTGATTCTCCTAATGTGTTTGCTTCTCCTTTTTAAGCATTTGGACATAATGAATGCCCGGATCCTGGAATACCCATCAATGCACGTCGCTTTGGAGACAACTTTCAGTTAGGAAGTTCTATTTCGGTTATTTGTGAAGAAGGGTTTATTAAAACCCAGGGAACAGAAACAATTACATGCATTCTGATGGATGGAAAAGTAATGTGGAGTGGACCTATTCCAAGATGTGGAGGTAAGCTCAGGGGCAAAGGGCAAGAGGAACCCCAAATCCAATGCACTCTGCAGACAATAGCAAGAAATGTGCCTTCCAAAAGAACTGTTGCCATCTCAGTGTCTGACACAAGCTTCATAGTATACATACATATAAATGAATTTGGTTTTTAATTTTTATTTTTAAACATTTTTAGAGAGTTTTCAGATCCCTCTTTGAGTCTTCCTAAATATTAATAAATACTAAGGTTGGTAGCTTGTATAAATCTCTCTTTGGCCATTACAGTTAGAGTTAACAACTTACATAAAATCAGTTATTATATGTTACATCATATTTCCTTGGTGTTTAATGTTGATATTCCATTTTCAAAGATTGATTAACAAAATATTAAGTAAATTTACTTTAACACATTCATATATTAAAATGGGTAAATTGTGTAGCTATAGATGTTTTTTCAATTTTTTCCTTTAGCAGTAAGTCATAGTCAAAACATTAATCACTAATCATTATAGAGCTGCTCTATACTATACTTATATTTAAAAATAAATATCCTTATATTTAGAAATAAATATCCCTATATTTAAAAATAATTATACTTATATTTGAAAAATAGAAAAATATAAATATTAAATATATTCAAATATATTATACTAGTGTAAAAACTATAGAAGTGTGTGATCAGAGGTCTAGGTTTGAAAATATTCAAATTTACAGTTAACTTTTGCCAGGCAATTTTCTAAGAACATATATTTAATTAAAAAAGTAATATATATTGACTAGAATCATGAAATACACAACAACAAATGATTGAAATCATTCAGTGATTTATTTTTCTTCTTGGGGGTGCTGGTGATAAAGGCTTTGGAGCTAGGCAGAATTCTCAGCAAACAATGAGCTTGCTTTCTTGGTCTGAGTATCTTAATTGAATCCCCAGAAATCACGAAAGAGTTTCTGGTTTAGTGACATATTCTTATAATCCCAGAACTCTAGAGGCCGAGATAGGAGAATGCATACACACGCACATGCACACAAACACACGCGCGCACACACACACACACACACACACACACGCACACACACACACACACACACACACATGCACAAACAATACTGGACCTTAGGAAAATCTTTAAAATGGTTTATATCTTTTTCTTTCACCCTTACATGTGCTCCAACTGAATACAAACTTTTGATTTCTCATCTGTCTGCTGATTTGAAAATATTCAATGTTTTAAGTCCAAAAGTAAAATCATTACCTATAAATTGCTACTTTCACTAGATTCAACACATCTTCAGTATGTCATAATGAAGTAGCTGCAGATCATATAATTATATTGCCCTAGTGGCTCTTGTTATTAGAATCTCCTTCCTTGCTACTCTAATCACTGTGTCATTTAGGTATCAGAATGCTGAAGTAGATGACTTTAGAATACTTTCAAACTACAAGCATTATTGATTTGTAATGAGCTAATCTGCTGATACGTATAATTGTAACATTCCTCTTAAAAATTAATGAAGCTGCCCAATAAAATGTGTAATAAGAATAATGTAACATTTGACTGCTGGGGCAGACTCTTGGTGGATCTGCTACAATGAAGACACAATCTCCTGATCCATCCTAGATAACCCACTGAAATCAGAGCAGTTGGTAAGAACACTATCCCACATCTGGAGTCCCAGCAGGACTCACTACCCAGCAACCACCAAAATCCCTGCCCTCCTGAATACCACTCCCCTTCCATTCCTGAGGCCTGCAAACACAGGGAAGACCACAGCTGCTGCTCACAGGAACCTGTCCAGAACCCTCAGGCAGGAACCTTCTGATTTCTGTCTCTGACTGGGGAACATCCTCTGTCACAGTGTGCCATATCTAGGTGGTACAGGGAGATAGCTAACCTCCTACAACTAGGAAGAAGTCTGAGAGAGCAGAGCTGATCCTGGACATCAGAGCTACATACACAGATACCACCACAAGAAAGCTGGTCTCCTAGAAGTGCCAACATATTTGTGTGCACAGAGAGAATGGGAATCCCAGGAGTACAGATACACAGGCTTGCAGGACAGATAAGCCACAGTAAGAGACAGCAAGACCAGCTAACATCAGAGATAACCAGATGGCAAAAGGCAAATGCAAGAAGATAACCAACAGAAACAAAGGCAACATGGCATCATCTGGACCCTGTTCTCTCACAACAGCAAGCACTGGATACCCTAACACACCAGAAAAGCAAGATCTAGATTTAAAATCACATCTCATGTTGCTGATAGAGAACTTCGAGAAGGGCATAAATAACTTCCTTAAAGAAATACAGGAGAACATGAGTCAACAGGTAGAAGCCATTAAAGAAGAAACACAAAAATATCTTAAAGAAACACAGGAGAAAATAGGTCAACAGGTAGAAGTCCTTGAAAAGGGAACACATACACACGCAAAATATCCCTTAAATAATTACAGGAAAACATAAACAAGTGAAGGAACTGAACAAAACTACCCAGGATATAAAATAGAAGTAGAAACAGTAAGGAAATCACAAAGGGAGACAACTCTAGAGATAGAAAACCTTGGAAAGAAATTGGGAGTCATAGATACAAGCATGAACAACAGAATATAAGAGATAGAAGAAATAATCTCAGGTGTTGAAGATACCATAGAAAACATTGACTCAATGGTCAAAGAAATGCAAAATGCAAGAAGCTTTTAACCCAAAACATCCAGGAAATCCAGGATACAATGAGAAGACCAAACCTAAGTATTATAGGTATAAAAGAGAGTGAAGATTTATAACTTAAAGGCCAGTAAATATCTTCAGCAAAATTATTGAAGAAAACTTCCCTAACCTAAAGAAAGAGATGTCCATGAACATACAAGAAGCCTACAGAACTCCAGACTGGACCAGAACAGAAATTCCTCTAGTCACACAACAATCAAAATGCCAAATGAACTAAATAAAAAAAAAAAACCAGAATATTAAAAGCAGTTAGGGAAGAAGGTCAAGTAACATATAAAGGCAGAACTATGAGAATTACTCCAGGCTTCTCACCAGAAACTATGAAAGTTGAAGATCCTGGACAGATGTAAGACAAACCCTAAGAGAACATAAGTATCAGCCCAGGCAAAACTCTCAATTATACCCAACAAAACTCTCAACTACCATAGATGGAGAAAACAAGATATTCCATAACAAAAGCAAATTTATATATCTTTCCATCAACCCAGCTCTACAAAGAATAATGGGTGGAAAATACCAAAACAGAAGGAAAACTATACCCTAGAAAAAGAAATAAAGTAATCTTCTTTCAACAAACCCAAAAGAAGATAGCCACAGAAACAGAATTTCACCTTTAACAATGAAAATAACAGAAAGTAACAATCACTTTTATTTAATATCTCTTAACACCAAAGGACTAAATTCCCCAATAAAAAGATAGAGACTAACAGACTGGATATGTAAACAGGACCCAACATTTTGCTGCATAAAAGAGGCCCACCTCAGTGACAAAGACAGTCACTACCTCAAAGTCAAAGGTTGGAAAGCAATTTTCCAAGCAAATGGTCCCAAGAAAAAAGCTGGAGTGGCCATTCTTTTTATTGGATTAAATCAATTTCCAACCAAAAGTTTACAAAAAAGATAAGGAGGGCACTTCATACTGGTCAAAGAAAGAATCTACAAAGATGAACTCTCAATTCTGAACAGCTATGCTCCAAATGCAAGGACACACACACATTCATAAAAGAAACATTACTAAATATCAAAGCACACACTGCACCCCACACAATAATAATGGGAGACTTCAACACCTCACTCTCAGCAATGGACAAATGGAAACAAAAACTGAACAGAAACACTGTGAAACTAACAGAAGTTGTGTATCAAATGTATCTAACTGATATATATATATATATATATATATATATATATATATATATATGTATATATACATATATAAAACATTCCATCCTAAAGCCAAAGAATATACTTTCTTCTCTGCACCTCAAAGCACCTTCTCCAAAATTGATCACATAATTGGTCACAAAAAAGGCCTCAACAGGAACAGGAATATTGAAATAATTCCATGCACCCAATCAGATCATCATGGTCTAATGCTGGTCTTATGTTCAAACATAAACAACAGAAAACACATATACACATGGATGTTGAACAATGCACTATTCAACAATAACTTCGTCAAGGAAGAAATAAAGGAAGAAATTAAAGACTGTTTAGAATTTAATGAAAATGAAGACACATCATACTTTAATCTATGGTACACAGTAAAAGCAGTGCTAAGAGGAAATATCATAGTGCTAAGTGTCTCCAAAAAGAAAATGGAGAGAGCTTACACTAGCAGCTTGACAACACACTTGAAAGTTCTAGGACAAAAACAAGCAAATATACCCAAGAGCAGTAGACGGCAGGAAATATTCAAACTCGGGCCAAAATCAAACAAACAAGAAAAAAAAAAAAGAATTGTACAACGAATCAACAAAACCAGAAGCTGGTTCTTTGAGAAAATCAACAATACCCTTAGTCAGAATAAATAGAGGGCACAGAGGCACCATCAAAATTAATAAATTCAGAAATGAAAAAAGGAGCCATAACCACAGAAACTGTGGAAATTCAAAAAATTATCAGATCTTACTACAAACGTTATATTCATAAAAATTGGAAAATCTGGATGAAATGGACATTTTTCTATACACATTCCATGTGCCAATGTTAAAACAGGGGCAGATAAACCATATAAATAGTCCCATAAGTCCACAGAAAATAGAAGCAGTCATTAACAGTCTCCCAAACAAAAAAAAAACCCAGTAACAGATGGGTTTAGTGTGGAAGTCTATCAGATCTTCATAGAAGGCCTAATACTGATACTTTTCTAACTATTCCACAAAATAGAAACAGAAGGAAGGTTACCCGATTCATTCTATGAAGCCAAGATACTCCAAACAAAGACCAAACAAGTAAAGAGAACTTAAGACCAATTTCCCTTATGAACATCGATGTAAAAATACTCAATAAAATTCTTGCCAACTGATACAAGAACACATCAAAATGCTCATTCACCACAATCAGTTAGGGTCTATCCCAGGGATCCAGCGATGGTTATGAATACTATGTATTCATATATATTCATAAATACTGTTTGGTATTGGTATGCAGACAGGCAGGAAGATCAATGGAATAGAGCCAAAAAACATCCAGTGGAAAAAAGACAGCATTTTTAACAAATGGTGCTGAATCAACTGGAGATCTGCAGCCAAAAAAAATACAAATCGACCCATTCTTATCTCCTTGTACAAAGCTCAAGTCCAAGTGGATCAAGGATCTACACATAAAACCAAACACACTGAAGCTTATAGAGGAGAAAGTGGGGAAGAGCCTTGAACACATCGGCACAGGGGGAAATTTCCTGAACAGAATACCAATGGCTTATGCTCTAAGAACAAGAATCAACAAATGGGACCTCATAAAACCGCAAAGTTTCTGTAAAGCAAAGGACACTCTCAATAGGACAAAATAGACAACCAACAGATTGGGAAAAAGTTCTTTACCAATCCTACATCGGATAGAGTGTTAATATCCAGTATATACAAAGAACTCAAGAAGTTAGACTCCAGAGAACCAAATAATACTATTAAAAAGTGTGGTACAGAGCTAAACAGAGAATTTCCAACGGAAGAAACTCAAATGACTTTGAAGCAACTAAAGAAATGTTTAGCATCCTTAGTTATCAGGGAAATGCAAATCAAAACAACCCTGAGATTCCACCTCACACCAGTCAGAATGGCTAAGATCAAAAACTCAGAGGAGAGCAGATGCTGGCGAGGATGTGGAGAAAGAGGAACACTCCTCCATTGTTTTTGGGATTGCAAACTGGTGCCACCGCTCTGGAAATCATTTTGGTGGTTCCTCAGAAAATTCAACATATCACAACCTGAGGACCCAGCTATACCAGTCCTGGGCATATACCCACAAGATGCTCTGCCATGTAAGGATACATGCTCCAGTGTGCTTAAATCATCCTTATTTATAAGAGCCAGAAGCTGAAAAGAACCCGGATTTCCTTCAACAACGGACGCAGAAAATGTGATATATTTACACAATCAAGTACTACTCATCTATGAAAAACAATCAATTCATTAAATTCTTAGGCAAATGGATGGAACTAGAAAGTGTCACACTGACATAACCCAATCCAAGAGAACACACATGGTATATACTCACTGATAAGTGGATATTAGCCCAAAAACTAAGAATAAAGAAGATACGCCTCACAGACCACAGGAAGCTCATGAAGAAGGAAGACCAAAGTGTGAGAGTTTCAGTTTTTCTGAAAAGGGGAACAAAATACTTCACAGGAGCAATTGTGGAGACAAAGTGTGGGGCAGAAACTGAAGGAAAGGCCATCCAGAGACTGCCCTACCTGGGGATTCATCCTATAAACAGTCAACAAACCCTGACACTATTATGGATGGCAAAGGAGCCTGTTATGTCTGTCTCCTGAGGGGCCCTGCCAGAGACTTACAGATACAGAATCAGGTAGCTGCCAACCATTGGACTGAGTGCGGGGTCTCCCAATGGAGGAGTTGGAGGGAGGACTGGAGGAGCTGAAGGAATTTGCAGTCCCATGGGAAAACGATGGTGTTGACAAACCAACCCGCCCCAAGGCTCCCAAGGACTAAGCCATCAACCAAGGGGTACAAACGGTTCCAGCCACAATTGTGACAAAGTAATGCCTTGTCGTGCATTTGTGGAAGGAGTGGTCCTAGGTCCTATGAAGGCTCCATAGTTGCCCCGGTGTGGGGAAATCAGGGGGAGTGGGGCGCTATGTGGGAGTGGATTGGGCTGAGAGACACCTTCTTGGAATCAGGGGCTGTGAGGACGGGTTGGGGGTTTTCTCAGGGCAGGGGGAACGGGAAAGGGTATAACATCTGAAATGTATATGAAGAATATATTCAATTTAAAAAAGTAACATTTTCTCTTCATATCATCCTTCACTATTAACTGAAACCCCGCCCTTCATTTAAGTGGTTCCAGGACTGAAGTCAGCTTCACAAGTGCGAAGCGAGTCAGGAAGTGTTATAGGTATGTGAAGAAAAAGTAGGAAACAGGAAGAATATTGGATTCAGTGGGAAAAGTGAATAGCAGTAATCCCTTCTTTCAGGGGTATAGGACAGGTAACCTGGAAGTAATAAACGACTGTGACATGCAAAGAAAGAAAGGCTTACATAGCACACAGTATAGGTTCAGGATTACCCTGGGGTAAGCATGCAGTTTACAGCTATTTCTGTAAGCAGTGGAATGATCTCAGCTGTCTTCTCCATTTCTCTGGCTGTTGTTTTCAAGTCTCAGTGGGTAGACACAAAAACACTTTCTGATAATTGCTGAATTCCATTGCCTTATTTGCCTAACTAGGGCATTGATTTTTAAAGCTGACTGACGCCTAACTACATGGGGAGCTAAAACTAATGAAATCATAACAACAAATAATTTTATGAATCACTGCTAATTCTAGAAGGCAATTTTCCACTACCTGTGAAAAATGGATGCTATTTATTTTTTTAAAGTAAAGCACAGTGTGCTGAACTCTAATTTGGCACAGGCCATTAAGCTCTCCAAATATCTCAAAGAGATGCTTTATGAATTTCGTGAAGGATGCTGTTTCTTTCTCTGTGAGGGAGACAACAAGCACTCAGTTTCCCTTCTTGTCTGTGTCAATAACACAGTGGGAACATGAGTAGGACAAAGTTATAGCCAAGGAAAACAGAATCAAAACAGACCGGGAGCAACATCGCTGTGGCCCTTGCAGGGTTACCAGGATCTAGGGCTACTCTTTGAGTTGGTTTCCTATGCAAACAAATCCTACCTAACTCTGGAGATAAGAGGTGATTTCTTAGTTTTTAATTAATACCTGTGAAAACTTTTCTGTTCCCGAGTCCACATCCTACATAATGACAATGAAATTTTTAAAAATTCTACAACAGAAGAATCGAAATTTCCTTATGGAAGAAACAAAGCATTAGTCCTTCTCTGTGCCATCTCACAGCTTGGTACCGATTTGGCAGCCTCATTTACTTGGAAAATAATGCATGTAAACACTGCTCCTGTCGGTTTTGCTCATTAGATAGCTTATATTTTGATATTATTTTTATTTTGATATGTTTTATCATTTAATGTTCTAGAACAGCCTCTCAAAAAGGTTTAACATTGTAAATATTTTTATTAAAACATAAAAACCTTCAAAACATTTATTGTAGAGTAGAGTAAGATCATGCTTCAATAAATGTTTGCACTTTATTCCTTTGACAAGAAACAGTGCAAATGCAATGCATTTTTAAGTTATTTAAAAATATGTTTTCTTATATGTTACAATTGGAAATATTAAATCACTTCATGATATCTTACAGGACAAGAGGAGTGTGTTTGATTAGACAACCTGGGGCTTCTATCTGCCTCAAGATGCCACAATCCATAATCCTGTCTCCCAGCCCTTCTCTGCCTCAGTTGTCTAGGAGTTCCAGCCTTCTGGCATCATAACAGTCTATCATTATCAATCTGCATACTTTGGAAATCTTAGATCTGCCATATTATTTGAGTAAGGCTAATCAAACCAAAGGAGAAAAGGGGTATCATAATGTTTTCTCACAGATGAAGTCGAATTAATTTCTAGTAGTTTGAATATGGTTCTCAGAAAGGGTTGATATCTACCTTTTATTCAAAAAAAAAAACTGATACTCAATGCTAATTCACTAAGGATGGGTTTGGCCTTACTGAAAAGATGAACTTCTTCCCATAAAATGGGTTTATCCAGTCTCACCATGGTGACAGTTGTTTAGATATTTTGTAAGCCTTGTAACTCTCGCATCTGCTAATGGAAAACAAAATGCATGTTTCCGCTATCACCACTGAAGTCAATTCATGCTAAATTCTACAAAGATTTATCTTTATTAAGTACCAATAAAAATTTTCATCCACATTGAAAATGTACCCTGAGTATAATTGACTATAGCTAGGGTTAACCTTTGCACCCTATTCATTCCACAGAAGCCATTGAGATTGTGATAACTGCTTAATATGGGGTGCTTAGTGGAACTGAATAGGGAATGTCATAATGAGTTACATAGAAAAATTCCCCCCAACCATCATCTTCTCTTTTCTTCAATACCTCACTCAGAGCAGCTGCTTTCTCAACCTTTCTACTATGGCCATACTCTGCACAACCCCACTGTTCCCCATGATCGTCTATAAACATGCTCTATGCAGTGTATGCCCTGTGTTGAATATCTGTTAATTTCATCATTATATTCAGACCTCTGATGTGAAGTTCTTCATTAATATAAGGCAATCTTCCTTCTTTCTTTTTTATTACAGAAATCTGTTTTTTTTTCTTTCCCTGATTAGAATTCCTCCTCCGAGCTTCTGAGGTCATTGCCAGACACACCTGCCTCATGCATTCCAATATGCTCTATATCAGCCTAAACATTAGGAACATTGGCAAGGGAAGAGAAGAGCCTGACACCGTTGCATTTAAATTAAACTTAACTCTTTATCTGACATGTGACTCTAGGTCTCTCATGCCATGGGTACAGTGCTGATTTGCCTTAATTTTTGTTGAAAAGGAGCAATACATTCTGGATTTTTCTCCACTGTGGCAAGCAACTTAGAACTATCCTTGAGCTCCAAATTCTGAAATCCCTTAAGCACCCTACACAACACCATATGATCTTAGCCATTGGGATTTGTTTATTTTATTTTGTTTTGTTTTATTTTATTTTATTTTTGTGAGTAGTACTGCTATATAGAAGGAATATATTAAGAAATGATCTAGGAGATTCTTTTCCATCCTGGGATGTGGAACACTCCTTTATCTCAGCCACTCTGATGTATAACATAACACCTGCCTCATTTTCTAGAAAGGCACTTTTGTTTATTGTCTATACCTTACATGATCTTATCACCATCACTCGGCCTTTGTTCTCATACAGTATTCTGTATCTCATTTTGCTTCACCTTCTACTTAGTTTACAAAATTTGTGAGACTGTTTTGACATAGGAATGGATTCTGTGACTTAAAGTAAACTGGCCCTAGTATACTTTACTGTATATTTACCACCATTGTGTTTGACCCTGCAACGTCTGTGTATGTCATCCTGATTAATTTTGAGCATCTAAGACTTTCCATCATGTTATTAGTTATAGAGTACTTATTTTCAAACTTCCACAGAATTCTACTCACTAAGGTAGTAGAGCCAACTAGAACTAAATGATGACTTTAAAATACGTTTGTCACAAACAAAACAAATATACCCTGTTGGTATAAAAAATAAGTTCATATATCTCCCAGATTACAAAATTAATAGAAATGGATTCTGCACACAGAGTGAGCCAAGTTACTTTGATAGGGGCAGATATGGGTACATATATTTTCTACTTGACAAAAATAAAAAGCTAAACAAGGGCGATAATAATGATAACTGAAAGCACTATTACTAAAGAATAAAGCACTCACCCTAGGAAAACAAAATGATCTGATCTAGGGATTCCTCAAATACTTCAATTGGAAATGCATTAGTAGCAAAAAATCCCCTGAGGAATGTATTAGGAAACAGGGAAGTTCTGATGAAATAGGCATCATGAGTTCCCTCCTTTTCCTTGACAAAGTATTTTAGGATCTCAAGAAGTCTTTCCTTTGCAGACATTTGCCTTTTTCCAGATGACATTTTTCAAATGTTTCTAATAGTCTTCATTTTTGAGAAGTTAGATGACAATGTTGAAGTATAATTGTCTAGCATCAGGAATTCAGCCAGACATCCTATCCTTCACTGTTCTCTCACTGCCATTTCTATTTTAGGGTTCTTTCTATAATGTCCTTTGTAATGTACACTGACATTTTATTTTATGTTCTGACCTGTATTTACAGGTAGAAAATTTTCCAAATAATTTAGCTGTTAGATGACTCAATTGTCTAATATGATGTAGGAAAACTCAGAAATTATATGAAAAATATAAAAAAGAGCCATTGATGAACAAGAAAATTTGATATTGATTTTCTTTGGTTTGGGGGGGATGAACGTTTTATATAATAAATGCAAGTTTCACAAATATCGCCCCAAAACTTCTGTTATATTCAAGGTATACTCGAACTTTGGATAATCATCGTCATCAATTTATCTCTTTCTGGCTGGCATAACTGCCTTTTAAATAAGCTTTTTCCTTCCCATTTCTATCTTAGGCTCTGTTTATATGTGCTCAGAAGTCCTACCTTATCTGAAAGCCCCAAGTTAAAGCAGCATGCAGACTGCTGGTCTCTGTCCCATAGAAGGATGAGTTCATCCCATGATAATGTTTTCACTTGAGAAACCGTCTTCTTGGATGCAGAGTGGAAACATTCTCTCCTTTACTATAGGAAATTATGCATGTTTAAAGCAGAGATAAAGGGTTTGACATATCTTTTCAAGCTACTTTCTGAGCTGTAGTCCAACTTCATTTATGCTTATTTCTGTACTTTCCAATAATAAGCCAACCTCTGTATTTCAAGAGAAATGAAAATAGGCATCATACAAAGAGACATGGAATAAAACAAGAACGTTCTCCTCGAGGTGTCAAACTGAATTCTAAAGCACCCCGATTTTCTGTTTAAAGAAACAAGACAATTAAAAGTAAATGAGTTCTATCTCTGTTGCAGACATGGAAAAAAACTTTCCTGGTATGAGGATTTAGAGTCATTGATTAATGTCATTTTAAAACTAAGGAATGTTACCGAGTAACAATTAGGAATTCTGAAATAGGAAAGTCTTAATTTACAGAATGAAAATAAGCATTTGGTTAGAAATTATCTGAAATTTTGTAATAAAATCTAACGTGATCAACATGTAGGTAACCAGTTCAGGGATAGCCTCCACTTCAGTTTTTGGAGGACCCGAATGAAGACTAAGATTCACAACTGCTGCATATGTGAGGGTGGGTCTAGGTACAGTTTATGCTTGCTCGTTTTTGGTTCAGTCTTTAGAATACCCCCATGGTCCAGGTTATTTTGACTTCCTTGGTATTTCTATGAGTCCCTATCCTTCCTGGAGTTCTCCATTCTTTCCCCAATTCTTCCTTAAGACTCCCTAAGCCCAATTCAAAGTTTGGCTGTGGATCTCTGTGTCTGTTTCTCTTGGCTGCTGAATAGAGCATCTCAGAGGACAGTTATGCCGGGCTCCTGTCTACAAACACAACAGAGAATCATAAACAATGTCAGAGATTGGTTCTTGTTCATAGGATGGGTCTCAAATTGGACTAGTCATTGATGGGCTATTCTCTCCATCTCTGCTCCTTTGACCCTACATACTTGTAAGCAGGAGAAAATTGGGGTAAAATGTTTGGTGGGTGCCTTATCCCAACACTGGGGCTTCTGCCTGGATATAGGCAATGGCCACTTCAGGTGCCTTAAACCCCATTGCTAAGAGATTCAACTAGAGTCACCCCCATAAACTACATGGGGTCTCCCCTCAATCCCAAGTCTCTCCCACAACCTGGAAATGATCCACTCACCACCCACAGCTGGTTTCTGCTTACTTTCCCCTGTTCTCCCTATATCTAATCCATCCTTTTCCCCTTCTAATCCCCTCTTTCACTCAATTTCCTCTCTCAAATCACTTCCAACAGCTATATCAATTTTATTTCCCTTTCTGAGAAAGATTCTAGACACCTTTCTTTGGGAGACCTTGTTCTTTGGCTTCTTTTGGTCTATGGATTTTAGTATGTTTTTACTGTACTTTATGGCTAATATATACCTATAAGTGAGTACATGCCATGCATGACTTTTGGATCTGGGTTACCTCATTCAGGATGGTATTTTCTAGTTCCATTCATTTACCTGCAATTCTTGGTGTCCTTAGATTTAATAGCTGTAAGCAAATCACGTTTTCTTTACCCTTTAAACAATTAATAAATGGCATCTCATGAAACTGAAAAGCTTCTGTAAGGGAAAGGATGAATCAATAGGAGAAAATGAAAGCCTACACATTGAGAAAATGTATTCATCAATCCTACATCTGGCAGAGGGCTAATATCCAAAATATATAAAGAACTCAAAAAGTTAGAAGCCTGTAATTATTAAAAAACAATCCACGCTAGATCACCAGCAGTAAAAGTCACCCTGGCACCATGGTTCTCCCTAAGCAGCAGTCTGCCCAGTTTCCTGCAGTTCCCTTTCACCAAATAGCTCACATTCCCAGTCCTCTGTCCCCTGAGGCTAATCTGTCAAGACTGGCTCTAAATCTCGAGCTCCATATAAAGAAATCTCCAGAGGTTTATAATTTATCAGTCAGATTTATAATAGTAGATTCTCAATCCCCAAAGTTCCCACACAAAGAACACAAAACTCAGTTGATATTAATACAAGCTAGCCACATAGATTGGAGAAATTGCCCTATATTTTTCTATTGCTCCTCTATGATATTCCTAGCTACCTATGTCTATGTCAAAACACATGGATCGGGTTCATCTTCCTCTCCTATAGGTTCCATCTTGTCTCCTTGTATCTGTCTCCCTTTTCTCTAAAACTCAGTCTGCCTTCTTTTTCCACTGCCAATCACAGGCTCTAGCCTCATCTTTCACCTGCCTTCACCTGCATACAGATAGCAATCAACAGACACCAACAACCAAAAATGGACACAGAGCTTAAAAAAGAACACTAAACAAAAAATCTCTAACATTTACGGAAACATTAAAGGAAATGTTCAACATCCTGAGTCATCTGTGAAATGCAAATCCAACTAACTCTGAGATTAGTTACACCATACACCCATCAGGATGGCTAAGGTAAAAAACTCCTGGGACAGCCCATGCTAGCGAGGATGTGTAGTAAAGGGAATGCTCCTACATTGCTGGTGGAAGGACAACCTTGTACAACCACTCTTAAAATCAAGTTGGCAAGTTCTTAGAAAATTGAGAATAGTTCTACCTCAAGACTCAACTCTACGCCTCCTGGGCATTTACCCAAATGATATTCTACCATCTCCCAAGAACACTTGCTTAACTATATTCATAGCAGTTTTATCTGTAATAGCAGGAAAGAGAAAACAACCCAGATGTCCCTTAACTGAAGAAAGGAATTAACTTCATAATAAACAAAATACATGAAGAGAGCATAGGTTTATCACAAAAGCCTAGAGCAGAGCAAGATCCATAAATGGTTGAGTTTCTTAGGGAATCAAGTACTAAAAGACCTATTTCTTGAATCTCTCACTTTCAAAATGACATGTTGATTCTTCTCATGTGATAGAAAACATTCCCAATACTTGCTTCCACTACTACCACCACCAAAAGGGGACCTTGGGAGCATGACCTCCTTCAACAAACCTTAATTCTTTCCCCCACAAAAAAGATTGAGGGATAAATGTGAAGGAGGTTGCCAGTTTTCTATTCCAACACTGGGACAGAGAATCAGCAAGTGGGGACCTTCCCGCAAACCACTTCAATCTACCTTACCATGGGATGGAAAATGAAATGGTGAATGTTAGAGTATATTCCCAAGGTGTTCGTTTTTAGAGAGAAGGGAATTTGACAGTGCATATTTGAAGTAGAATTCAGAAAAAAAATAATGAAACCATGCTTTGTGTCTGCTCTAATGATTTTAGAATGCTCCATAAAATGCTTACTCAAGCAAAAACTTCCTGGCCCTCAGAATAGATCTCCCTGAATTGTACTGGTTTATGTTTCCTCCCACTCCCTAGTGAGATATCTGAGAAAATTTTTAGAATGAATAGGATGGAACTGGAGTCCCTGGAGAACTGTTTGGAGGCAGGGCGGGACTTGCATGCCTGATGAACTTCCTCATTGAAGATAAGGGGTTTTCTCTTGAATTTCAATTAGCCACAGAGGAAAGGGAGCCCTTCTGCACAGACATCACATTCTCTGTGGAGAGGGTTCTTTTGAAGAAGCAATTAGAGTAACAGCTCTATGCATATATCAGAACTGATTTGTAATTCTAATACAATGTGCACACATGCATACATTTTTCTTAAAGGAGGAACTCTTTTTTTTTTTTTTTTTTTTTTTTTTTTTTACTTTTATAAAATATTGAGATTTCTCTGGAGGTCTACCATAAAGAAACAAATAATAGCCATTGACACAGTTAACTTCTACTTTTTGCTAGGATAAATTTGGAAAAGAAATAAAAGGAACATGATTGTTGAAGTGAATCAATACTCAAATTTCTGGAGCATTCAAACTCTTTCATTATTGTTGACTATAGCTTCACCTTTTTAGTGATAGTTTAAAATTTGCATGTGCCTTGATTTTACTGAGTCACCATCCAGTGTTCATAGGCTAGATATATCAATCGTCATTTACCAGAGCCACAATATAAAGCAAATTAAAGAATAGCAGAAAGAATAGAAGCAACAATGTGTAATGATGTGGTGTGTTTATCAGGTAGTTCACCACAGAAAGGTCTTTACTCTGGCCAAACGCTAGATGACCTGCTTTCCAAATTAATTGTTGCTGAACCTCTGATTAAAACTCAGCTTTATATCTCCAATTCCCTTGTGAGTAATCAAGTATAACTTGTCGATTGACTTTACCTTCTGCTGTGAAACTTTTAACTTCCTTAGGACATGTATTGAAGAGAATTTTATCTTAATTCTATTGGAAAAGTATAGTTTTATGTGGGTCTTTAAGTATGTATGATATTTTGAGTGTGTTACTTTTTAGTAACATTAAATGAATGAGCCAATACATGAATGCAGTTTTTAATAACAAATTTTATTTATTAGAAAAATTAAATTGGAGGAATGAACTCAGTCACCCAGTTATTACTTATATGAACACTGTTTGTATTACTGCAAAATGGAAATAGTATAGGCAATAAGTTGTATCTCACTAATATATCTAAGTTTTCCCCTGTTTTATTGACTTCTCTGTCCTTGTGATAAAATAGTTTAAAGAAACCACATTAAAAGGAGAAAACGTTCATTCTGGCTTGATATTCCAGAAGGGAATTTCATTGTGGCAGGGAAGAGATGATATCAGAAAGCTAGAGGACTGACTGGCGATTAGAAGTCAAAAAAATGGAAACGGGAGTAGGGCCAGACTGTAAAACCTCAAAGCTTGCCTCTAATGCCTTTTTCCTCCAACAAAATTTCACCTCCTTAAGGTTCTAAAAATTTTCCAAACAGCAAGAAGAACTTGGAGCAAGGTTCAAAAACATGAGCCTAAGGAGGAACTTTTTCATTTACACCTGCAACATTCCTTTTCTTTTCAGGAACTGGAGAGAGAGAGTCTAAATTCAGGATATCTCTGAGGTAGAGACCCAACCTTTTTTATTCATATCTGCTTATGTTTTCTTAAAGAGGTCTATGAGGGCTAAACAAAATAACCAGAAGGATAAGGATGGGCCTTCACTTTAACATTTGGAACTGTGGATTGCCGTATAGCACTAGACTTCCTGATCTCTACATATGCTTTAAACTAGCTTTGGGCAAACCCTTCTTCAGGAGGTTTGTTTGTGTGTTTACTGTTTGTTTATTGGTTTGTGGTTTTTTTTCTAGTCTTTGGATCATTGCCTTATTTCCATTGTATATCCAGAATCTTATCCCAAACATCTACCTGCCTTATATAATTTCTCTCAGAACTGAGAGGCACTCAATAGTTAAGAGCACCTGATGCTATAACTTTATTATATAAGGATATTCAGTATTATCATGATAGGGGAGATTGAAATAAGCTGCTTTGAAAAAAAGGCAAGATTTTTGTGCAGGAATCCAAACTTGTATAACACCACTGGGGAAGGTAAACAGGAAGATACCCAGTGAGGTTAATGCATTTCTGTCCTAACTGGAATTTAATAAGGTCCTTACCTACCTTCCCACTGAGATTAGCCAAAGGACAGTTGATGACATTTGAGAGGAGAGGCATAAAATCCTGGGTTGTAAAAATTGTAAGAAGGTGCTTGACTAAGGGAAGATCTATATCTGGAAGTGAGAGAATAATTTATGGTTTCTAAGTCAAAAGAATCAGGCACAGGGCAGCTTAAATAAGGAAGAAGCCTTTCTAAAACATACCCACACTGAACTTTGTCTAGATCACATATAAAAAAGCTATTTTATTGTTTCATAAAAAAAAACTAGGAAATAATTTTAGTAGTCGCTAGTTTCTCAATTTACCATCTTAGGAGCAAGAAAAACCCCAACAAAAAGTTCATCCTAAATGTTTTGATATAATGACTATTGAATAATATTTTACCTTCTATAAAACCATTTTAGAAACATCTACTTATTCTACCATTCTACTTTTCTAAACTTTCACCTCTTCTTTATTCTTTCTCCTTTCTACCCTCATTAAAGCTTTAACATAGCCCACGATAATCATAATTTCTATGAAAAAAATCACTTTTTATATTCTATCTTTTAAATATTTGACACATTCTTTGTCCTAGTTAGGTTTACTACTACTATGATGAAACATCATGACCAAAGTGGGGTGGAGAGGAAAGAGTTTATTTGGCTTACATTTCCATATAATTGTTCATCAAGGAAAAATGTCAGGAGAGGAAAACAATCAGGGCAGGAAACCGGAGGTAGGAGTGCTGCTTACTGGCTTGCTCCTCATGGAATGCTCAACCTGATTCCTTACACACCCCAGGACTACCAGCCCAGTGGTGGCATCACCCACATCCGGCTTTGTAGGCTTAAATTTTTTTCAAAGCCTACTTTTCATAAAGTTTCTTAAATGCTTAACATCCCTTTTAGTGCACCACCTACCAGAAGCTGTGAAAAGGAAAGGTTAGAAGAGCAAAGTAGTATGTGGACCTATTTAGAAATATTTCTTTGGACAAATCCAATCTGTGTTGTCAATATTTCAGTGGTTCAGTTCACATTGCAGCTTAATCCACTCAGAAACACCATTCAGGAATCAGCAATGGCAGGACTCGCAAACACCATAAATATATCAGTAATGGCACGTTGATCCAGTAGAAACCACAAGGCTCTGCCAATCATCCTGAGTCCATGGAAGTGGCAAGAAGCCTCTGGGAAAAAGTTCTTTGGTATGTTTCTGTCTATGAAGTGATGGCAAACTATGATCAGCAATGTAGACTAGGTGAACCAATACTACACAGCATTGTCAGCAAAGCCCAGCATCAGCAAAGCCCAATGAAGACCAACAAAGAGTGGCAAGATAAATTAATATTATCCAGTATCGTCCACTGTATGTTGGGCTATATTTATATTTTTTTCCAAATATCATGTGTTCTCTCAAGCATCTGCTCTAGCAAAACATCACATGCCCTTTTTCCAGACTGCTTTCAGAAAAATTCATATGTCTGTTTTTAGCAAAACATCCTTCCATGCTTCTGCTTCTACAAAAACATCCTCTTATAAGACAATTTCCAGAAATTTACCAAAGGACACAACTGAATCTTCAAACAATCCAGAAATTTCCACTTCAGGGCTAGGTACTCTTGAGTAAATCACTAATTAAGAAAATGCCCTGCAGGTTTACCTACAGCCCATATTTAAAACACATTTATTCATTTAAGGTTCCCCCTCTCAAGTGATTAGAGCTTATTTCAAGTTGATATAAAACTAGCCAGCACACTCTTCACGTTTAGCACTAAATGGTATTAGTTTTTTTTCATGGAACTTCTGTGTTTTTTGAGTAGCCCATTATTTTAAAATCAAGACAGCATCCATCCTGTTTATATGCCAAAGGTTTAAGGACCAATTTTGGTTCTTTTGCATTTTTATGTTACATTGAGTCATCAATAAATATTTTTGACTTTACACTCTACCTCATTCATCTCTTCCCTGAAATAGCCTTATGTCAGTATCTTATTAAGCCTTTCTAATGTTATGTAAACTAACTTTGCTGATCTCATAAGTTCCAAATGCACTGTATATGCTGATCTCATAAGTTCCAAATGTACCGTGTGATCTATTCTAATGAAAACCTCAACCTTGCCATACAATTTTTCAATTGTTTATGCTTTACTTTCAGTAATTTAATCTATTAGATACATTTCTAATGCACCCACTTTCTTCATCTCCCATTTCTTTGTAGTCTTACAAAAGCTATTTGGTATTATTTAAAAATATTATTCACACACGCTGTTACTTCATTTCCAATATCCTTCATCTCTTCTCTATTGAAAAACTCTGATTCATCCTTAATAAATCAAATTAAATATCTTCTATGAGTCCTATATATCCTCTAACATGAACATATTTTTTCATAGAATTAATTATTTTGAATTTTGTCTGTTTCTGATCTTTCAAAATTATACAGAAATGTGGCATCTTCATGAAAAAATAATGTAAAGAAACAATACTTTATAGTCAGGATACTTATTTTCAAATCCTTGAATGATAATACATAAATTATTCTAATGTTTATATCTATAGTTATCAAAATAATAACTCTGTCTCTCTGTCTTTATGTCTCTCTGTCTCTTTCTGTCTCTGTCTCTGTCTCTGTCTCTGTCTCTGTCTCTCTCTCTCTCTCTCTCTCTCTCTCTCTGTCTCTCTCTCTCTCACACACACAATGTCTGTTCTACTCAGATAAGCCTTAATTTATAATATAGCTAAAGATTGCCTTAATTTTCTCATTGGCAAGACACTACCTTCTATGTGCTGGGATTGCAGAATTTCATCATTACATCCAGATTGTGCAGTGTTACAGATTGAACCCAGGTTTTCATACTTGCTACTCATGCACATTACTACCAACTAAACTATCTCTCCAGCTTTTGTTTTCATTGTCTTTCTTTTCTTCTTATTTCCCTATACCCATTCCCAAACCCCACACCGCCTTGCTATATAGATCCACCCAGAAATGGAGAGGGAGAACAACATTATTCTTGTTTCTGCCATCATTGTACAGCAATCAATGAAACTCGTATTAGAGATAATTCATTTTCTTTGATATATGAGGCATCTTAGCATACCACTTGACAAAAAAGGAAAAATTATAAAATTTATTTGTATGATGGAATGAAGAAAGGAATCATTATATTAATGAGTAGTCTTTCAAGAATACCTCTTTAGTCATTTAGCCTCTTTCCTACTAAATATTTCAGAATTTTTTTTATCAGTTAGTGATAATATTTGGTATTATTTTCTACAGTTTATCACCTTTAAATGTAAGGATATGTACAGAGTTACTTTAGGTATAAAATGTATCTGCATTTCTGGAGTGTCAACAGTACTATTAATTTCAAGTTTTTGGAGAAAATAACAAGAATTTAAATTTTGTTATTTCATTGATATTGTTTTGAGTAGGTCAAATGACATAAAGTAGAAATTAATATTATCTATAAAGAGAATTATTACCTAATATTGTATTTTTGTAAGTTTGATATACCAAATTATAATGTTTAAACAACTAATTTCTCTTCGTTTCATATTATCACTCATGCTGCCCTTAACTTTTCATAGATTCTATTTACCTTATTAGCATTTTCATCATTGCAATGTGGTGGTATGAAAATTCAGGTCATTTCTACTGCCTTCTTGGCTGCTTTCAACTCTGGACTGCTTTGTGCTTGTTCTCTTGAGTGTTTCATTCTTCCTTTTGCCTGTATTGGAGACTCTGGGGTCTTGGCTTTTGCTGCTCTTCAGCTTCTCTATCCTGGCACTCACTAGACAGCCTCTTAGATCAAGAGACTTTTCTTGACTGACTCATGTTAGAGAACCCTTCTCTTTTTAGGGCTTCTGCAGACTTTTATCATGATAATTATTATGTAGGGAATCTACTTCAGCTTATGTGATAGCTTCATAGGACCACATTGAGTGATACCTCTACTCAAGACTGAGTTTTCAGGCGGCATAAAAGACATTCCTATTTTGACCATTTTTAAAGAACTCACCCATCTCTTCCTTCATTCTTTGGATGGATGGGTCAAACAAAGTGCATCTCAAGACTTTACTTTTTATGCATTTTTGGCCCTTCTGCAATAAGTAATTATATGACTCATTACTTCGTTTAATGACTAGATGCATAAATGCTTTCCTAGAATGACATGAATTGATGAAGTAATAAAAGTTTCTGCCAAATATGCTCCACATTGTCTATACCTTCTCTAAATAAAATACTGCTGTATTTTAAATTATGTTAACTTAAGTGACTATTGTAACATAGGTTTATATTTAAAATATGTAACAACATTGAGTGAAACTAATTTATATGTCATCCAAACTTTAAGAGTATGTGATCCTCATGACAATGATTGCCTTGGAAAGCTTTTAGGAAATGGCATTGGAATCAGTTAAAGAACAGGATTTCGTTGATTAATTAACATTGTCATACAAATAGTTTATTTTATAATTTCACCTATAAAATACCTCACTCAAGGCAGATCAGATTACATATGCTTCTAATTCCAGAGTGAGGGTGGCTATGACTATAGCTTATATATTTGAAGCTCACCTTAACCACCACATACTAATGTCTCCTAACAACAAACACAAGCTGCAAAATAATGACAACTTCCTCAAATGGGTGTTTTATGAGTATGTTTTTTCTTAGTTTACCTCTTAATATGGCATAGATGAAAGTCTCTGTGAATGCAGAAGTTTGAGAGGTGTTTTATATGGGCTATGCCTGGTATTTCTGGAATGAGATTATGGTAATTTCAGCTAAGAAGGGAGACATAGCTGAAAATGTAGGGTAGGTTTCTGGAGGGTTTGGATATGGGAATAAGAGGAAAACAAACAAACAAAAAAAGAAATGAAGAACTTTGTCAGACTTTCTGCTTTACACTAACTACTATATACATGCTCAGATCATTGGCCAATTCAATAAAGATAATATACCACCAATTTTAGGAAATGATTTGAGATTTCTTTCCAGGTTACAGAACTTTAATCAGCTATTGTCTTTGCAAGTTTGTTTATCCATTTATACACTGGGGTGTCAATGCTCCAGATGCCACCAATGCTGTCTGTGGTTTCAGTTGTTCTTGAGTATAAGGAAATGTAAATAATAAAATATAGTAATAATTATAGTGTTAAGTAGAATTTTAATTTGATGTAAACAAGTAAAACAGATCAACATACATGTCTAGGAAATGATGGCCTGATAACTCCAAAATATGAAGCACACATTTGGCAGATGAACCAAAACAAAAGATCGAATGACAGGGGAGGAATAGCAATAGAGAATGAGCTAATGATGATGTACACTGTCTTACTTACTTTTCTATTGCTGTGATACAATATCATGACCAAGACAACTTATATCAAACAAAGAGTTTATTTGGGTTTACAATTTTAGAGGGTTAGTTAGAATCCTTGACTAGCATGCAAGAAGCACAGCAGTAGGCATTGTGCTGGATGAGCAGCTCAGAGTTACAACCTGATTTAGAAAAACATGCAGAAAGAGAGAGAGAGAAAAAAAGAAAGTATCACTGGAAATGGTTAGGGCTTTTGAAATCCCAAAGGTCTACCCCTATACAGCAAAGTCATATCACCTAAACCCTCCTAAATAGTTCTACCAAGTAGGAACTTGGAATTCCAAAATATAATGGCTATTTTCATGCAAATCACTGCATAAACCATAATAGTGACTCTGGAATGAAAGAGGCTCACAATACACACAATTTGGCAAGATAAGGAAAAAAATAAGAGGGAACCAAAAACTAACAATTTACATATCATTTCAAGTGGAAGATGAAGAATGTGAATACACATAAGGTATACAGAGAAAATTATCTGATGATTTGAGGATAACTAGCTAGTAGTGACCTATGAAGTGTAGCTCTGTCACAATTTTACAAGTATATGATCTCGTTAAGGGGAGAGAATTATGTATAAGGATCTTTACATTCAAAATAGTATTAATTACCACTTAATGGTCATGCTAAGACCTTCATTTAAATCATAGTTGGACTACATATGAAAGTTCAATCATCTCAATACTAGGGATTTCAAAGGCAGAGAAATTGTGGTAAGTTGTTTAACTTGGACCCCACAGTAAGTACTGTGACAGCATATGCTGAATAACAAGAACTTGTCACTCAAGACAGATAGATAGATAGATAGATAGATAGATAGATAGATATGGATGAATAGATGGATGGATGGATGGATGGATGGATGGATGGATGGAAGATGGAAGGTTAGCTGGATGGATTGATAGATAATAGATTTATAGATGATAAATAATATATATAATGATATACAGATGATAGACTGATAAGATTGATTGTTAAATGGTAGATGAATAATAGATAGATAGGTGATAGATAAATGTGATTAAAATACAATATGTATATACATATGCTTCTATATCTTATTATGAAAAGTCTACTCATATTGTTTTCTGGTTTCATCTTTCAGCTCCATGTGGTGGCCACTTTTCAGCTCCAAGTGGTGTAATTCTCTCACCAGGATGGCCAGGATACTACAAAGACTCTTTGAATTGTGAATGGGTGATTGAAGCTGAACCTGGACACTCTATCAAAATTACATTTGAAAGGTCTCTGCAAACATTTTTTCTATCTTGTAAAGAAATGAATAGATGTTATAGTTGGCATTCACCATTTCCCTTCCCACGTCAATAAGTAATTCTATTAGAATAGTCAATTGCTATTTCTTGAATGCTTAAGAATTTTTAGTCCCTTTTGACCTTTCAGTCTGTTCTCAAGTTAATTTTTTATTTGTTTATTGCTATAACTTTACTGTTAAGCAATGCAGGACAATTTCACCTATACATATGCACAATATTGAGATATGAAAATGTGACCTTTACTTTAATGAGTTTAGTTGTCCTATGTTTTTTAAGGGCTCATGTATTCAGTTGTGCTAGATTCCCAAGAACAAATGTCATATATAAAATTTCAATATGGTCTCCCAGTGTAAGATACTTACAGTGACCATCATCTAATTACCCAAGTATATCCAAAATGATTCACCTTTTTTCCCTGGTGACACCATTTGCTGAAATTTTTATATGACCCAGCTATACATACACAAACACACACACACACACACACACACACACCACATATATACAAACACACACATTAGGGATATATATATATATATATATATATATATATATATATGATCTATCTATATACATACTGGATAAATGAATGAAATATTTACTGTAGATCAGTCATATAAAAACATACTTTAAAAGGAGTTTTCTAGTACATTAAACTTGACCATTTATTAAACACAAAAGCAGAATTGATAAACTAAATGAGTGTGTTCTTTTACGTTCACATAGAATTAAATCTTGCCTTTTGATGGATAGGATACTGATTTTAAGGTGCTGTGGTTTAAACAACAGAGCTTTATATTCCTAAAATTATATTAAGCAGGAGTCTGAGATCAAGGACTCCAAAGGTTTGCTCTTCTGGTTTCTTTCGTTTTGTCTTCTATGAACCTTTACATGATATTTTTGTTCCCTGTCTCTGTCATTCACCTTACTTTTTGTCTGTCTCTGTCTTTCTCTGCATCTCTCTTTGGCTCTCTCTGTCTTTCTGTTTCTATTTCTGTCTGTCTCTTTCTTTGTCTATTCTTTGTCTCTTCTCCCTCTGTTTGTCTCTCTGTCTGTCTCTCTATCTTTCACTGTCTCTGTCTCTTTGCATCTCTCTGTCTCTAGCTGTCTCTCTCTGTCTCTCTGTCTGTCTGTCTGTCTGTCTGTCTCTCTCTCTCTCTCCCTGGCTCATATGTTTCTGAATCCTACTCTCCTTTTCACATATATGAAGATATGTTGGATTGAAACTACTGTCATGATCTCATTTTATCTTAAATTCTGCTTTAAAGATTATCTTTCATAACATTCTTATGAGTTGAAAGTTAATATTTCAACATGTGGTTCATAGGGGCATAATTTTGCACATGAATTTATATACATACTTAAGTCCATTATTTTATTTAGTTTTTCATTAGTATGCTATACAGCTCAGGCTAAGTCAAACTTACTGTGTAAGCCAGCATCATTTTGGACTCTCAGTCTTTCTAAGAACTACTGTGTAGCCTAGAGTATACATTTTAAATTCAAGACCATTATGCATGTTGGGATATGTTGGACATGTCTGTAGTACTTGAGTTTTCAGGTTTGACTCAAGAAAAGTACCAAAATTATGGTCATACAGAAGGTAGACTGCCTTAAAAAACATGTCAGTGAGCTCCTCCTTAGTTTCAGACTAAAAAGAGCACAATTGTGTTAATAGTTTTCTTCCAAACATTCTCCATACATACATCCTGAAATGCTCCTTTTGGGAATCCACCCTTCTGTCTTCCCTTTCTTTATATACAAGAAAGTATAAAGGACTTTTTACAGATCACATTGTACATGTTCTGTACTGGCAGTTGGGGTGCATATATGGATGTCAGAGGATAACCCGGGGAAGTTGATGCTGATTCTCCATGTGGGTCCTGGGGATGAATCTTGAATCGTAGGGCTGTGTGGCAATTGCCTTCACCTGCAGAGCTTCCTCACTGCAAACTATTTGGGAAAAAATTCATGTAAAACATCTTTCATTTTCCTCTTTCTTGAAAACCCTTGAATATTTAAAATATTCCATGTCCCTTTTCAGATAAACTTTGCCTTTTGCATGATCACCTTGTAATAGCTGCTTATTACAAGAATAGAAGTAATTTGGCAACAGGTGGATAAGCAGCTTCTTCAAGTTATTGAGCAAACAAGCTTTTATTCATTAGATTAAAGGAATTATATCATCCCTTGGATCAGATGTGAAGATTTTAATTGCATCCTTCCATGTATTTTGACCTTATACTGTGTCGATGTTTCATTTTTCTCTAAGGATGATGTTGAGAAAGCATTGGGAAGTACCTAACACCTACTTAATTCTTTAAAAATAAGGCCTCATTCTTTTTTTGTGGTACATTAAAAATAATAATGTTTTTATTCAGGATAGCTAACAGTGGTATTCATTATAATACTGGATATTGAATATTATAACATAATAGAGGCAATATGCTTACTATAGACCAGAAAATACTCTCATATATCCTTATTTTATATATTTTTGCATTGATGACCTCTTCTTTTATACAGTTATGACGTTTGTTTTCTATTTCCCAGGGGAAAATGTATATTAAAATGAAATTTTTAAATTAAATTTATTGCAAAGAATAAATAAGTAAAACCATCACCCAACCAAATTAAAAAGACACAATTACACACTATTACAAACTTATATAAAGTTCTAATGGTTTCTGCAAAGCTGTGAATTTTCATGTTACCTCTTATACTTTCAGTTTCAAATATATTTTGTGATTATGTGATTAAGAGCGGCCCTAGGGTTTATGTCTCCAGCACTGACACCTGGTATATCAAAACTGCCTGGAACACAGCTTCAGGAAACCTGATGTCCTTGTCTACCCTCTGTAAGAACATCACTGATGTGCACAATCCCACATGCCAACACATAAATTAAAGATGAAAATAAAAGTTTAGAGATCTTTAAAGCACTATATAATTTTTTCCAGTTTATATGGGGCAGAGACCAAATTTGAAATGTATGAAATGTTATAATGAATATAAAACAGTATACTTTTCCATAAAATTGAAGCTGGAAAGTAAAAGTGAGTTGAGAAGTGCCTACTTCAATAATAGGGTTTTTGTATACAGTATTTACTAAGGATGACCTACAGCACTTAGGAGATAATGACTGGTAATTCCATGACATTAGATCCTGATATTAAGAAAGATAGCTCTTTCAGCGGTATCATAGGCACTAGGTAAATTAAGAAATAATTAATGTGGTTCAAAAATAACCCTTAATATTAGACTAACGAATAAAGACAAATTCCCCCATATGTGTTCTAATATGTTTCAAATTATGCTTCTGCATTCTAGATTTCAGACTGAACTAAATTATGATGTTCTGGAAGTTCATGATGGACCAAATCTTCTATCACCCTTGCTCGGCTCTTACAATGGCACACAAGTGCCACAGTTTCTGTTCAGCAGCAGTAACTTTATATACCTATTGTTTACAACAGACAATAGCCGTTCCAATAATGGATTCAAGATTCATTATGAAAGTAAGTAATAACAAATAATACTTTATTTTCCCATTTTGATTGCTCCCCATTTGATATTATCTTCATATTACTGAAAAAGGTGATATATCCATTTATCCTTTTAAAAGAAAAGTTTTAAATGGTTACTTTTATAAATAAGAAAGCTTATGTTTTAGTGTCTTTGTACAAGTAAATAGTACAATAGATTTTTAAGCAGCAGTTTCCTGATATTTGTATAAAAGAAAACACAGTATGAATCAGAAGTACAAAATAAGTTCAGTATATTCATGTTTTAATCATTTTATATGGCTGTAGTCAAATTCACTCTGATATACTTGTAACAATGGCATGCTTTTAGCACTTATTTGAAAAAAATGTATTTCCCTAGCATATTTTACTTATATGAATTTCAAACATTGCAAATAAACATTCAGTTTTCTTTTGTAAAAGATTAAAAATATGTAAAGATTAAAAGGTTAAACATACATGTTTACAGTTGATATAATAGTAAAAAGCATCTGTTAAAACAAGATGTACCTCAAAGGTGTGAGAATAAGATCTGAATAATCATGGCTAAGAGTTCATCCCTTCCTTTCAAAAACTCTCAAGGCTGGCAAGACAGATCAGTAGACAAAGACTCTAGCTTGGCATGTCTGGCAAGATAAGGTGAATCTCAGAACCTGTATGAAGGTGGAAGTTAGACAAGGGTTTCCTGACGTTTTCTTCTGACCTCCACATTTACAGTGTAATAATCACGTGCTCCTGCACATCATAAGCATATGTAAAATAATATTAAAATTTTAAAAACCTGAAATATTAATGTTTCAACTCTTTTTTATTCGATACATTCTTTATTTACATTTCAAATGATTTCCCCTTTCCTGGCTCCCCTCTCCCTGAAAGTCCCATAAGCCCTCTTCCCTCCCCCTGTTCCCTCATCAACCCCTTCCCACTTCCCTGTTCTGGTATTTCCCTACACTGCTGCTGTGTGTGTGCTTATGTATTTGTCTGCATGTACAGACTGCACACATGTATGTGTACATGTTTCTCTCTCTGTGTTTGTGGGTTTGTATATTTATATTTGCAAGTGCAGATTGTGTACATACGTGTGTGTGTTTGTGTGTGTGTGTGTGTGTGTGTGTGTGTGTGTGTGTGTTTGAGTATGTTTGGCAAAAACTCACTTTATAGTCCTGGATAGCCTACAGCTTGCTATGTTGACAAGGCTGGTTTCAAATTAAGAAATTTACCTTCTTCTGTCACCCTAGTGCTGAGATTTAATACATATCCCACCACATCTGTATTCTGCTTTAACTTTTTAAAGACTATTATTTAAGTAAAAATATATCTTTGATTTACAAATATTTTGTATATGCATATATTTGTTGTTGTACTACATAGGCTACCATTTGTGTATAAATATGTTTCTGTGTATAAATAAACTTACATATAAATAAGTAAACATAAGGGTACATGTACATAATCTCCATATTACATATGTTATGAATTTTCATGTACTTTTACATAAAGCTCTTAAGAAACAATTTGCTGCAAGGTGTTATTTCAAGTATACACTTACATTATTTCTTCTGCTTCTCAAGTCTATTGCCAATCTGAGTATATCAAAATCAGCTTAGTGCAAGTGAAATGCATTTGTTTGTTTTTTTGTAGATATATTTATTTGATAAGTATGCCCAATGCCTTCATTGAAATTTTAAATTATAGTTGTTATATTATCATTTTTGAGCTTTCAAATTTTATTATACATGACATTGTTTAGCTACATTAATTTTCTTTTCTTCTATCTAGACATAGTATAAAATTGAAAAAAACGATTTCTCAGAGACTTGGAAATAAAAATGAGCCAAAGAATCTTTATTAGAATATGTAGTTTAAGTTGTAATTTTAAAACTGAGTCAGGGATGCAATCTTAAATCTCTGTTTCAATATTAATTCTTACCAATGATAAATGGATTTTTTATCTTGTGTCTCCCAGTACACATGATATTCATCATGTGCTTATTACAAGACAATTTTAAGGATTAAGTGGAATCATGTGTGCAACATGTCAGAGTGGAGACTTCAATTAGGAAAATTCTTAAATGATAGCAGGATTTTTTTTCATACAAAAACTAATTAAATGAAGCATAACAATGAGAAATGTAGGTCCAATGCATTTCTTTTGTTGGAAAATTTGTCACCTCATACATCCAGGGAATAGGACTGGGGCTACTACTGATGGCTAGTTCTTCAAAGACAAAGTAATGAAAGCACAGAACATAGAGGTGGAGGGAAATGAGTGGCTCACACTGCTACAGAACAAGGAGGATCCTGCAGCCAGTAACATAAAAAATGGTAGATCTCTCTTCTTCCCAGATGTATTTTATTAGTCTTATCGCCTATTTATGCTTGTGAAATAATTTATACTGTCATGATTTCTTTGTTACCAAGAAACAGAAACTTGTTATCAAGTTGACAATTCATTGATAAAGTTTATTATATAAGATAAATTCCCTTTCCAAATGAACTGTTCTCTGAGTTCAAGATCAAAAGACTGTTCATCAGAACTTTCTGAGGCAGGTACAGCCAGGAGCTCAGGGAACCCAGGAGTGACAAAGCAACTGGGACAGGGTCCGTTCTGGCTCCACCTACACCCAAGAACTGGACAGCACCACAGCCATCTGTGCAAGGAGCCTGCCAGGGGACAACTGCTCTTCAGGGAGCAATTTGACCCCTGGGTTTGGAAGTGAGGCCACCATTTTCTCGAACAACTGAGCAGGTGGATACAGCCGGGAGCACAGGGAAAACAGGAGTGCCAGAGCAGTTAGGACAAGGTCCTAACATGAATCATCTGTACCCAGGAGCTGGGATGAGCCACAACACTCTGTGCCATGGGAGAGCTGGTCACCCAGGGGTGCTGAGACAGGCTTGCAGACCCAGAGGTGGACAAGCGCCAGCCACAGACAGCAGGATGAACTAACAACTAGAGATAACTAGATGGCTAAAGGTAAACATAGGAAAGTTACCAACAGAAATCAAGGCAATATGGCACCATCCAAATCCAGTTCTCCCACAACAGCAAGTCTTGGATACCCAAACACACCAGAAATGCAAGATTTAGATTTAAAATCACAGCTTAGGATGCTGATAGAGGACTTCAAGAAGGATATAAATAACCCCCTTAAAGAAATACAGGTGAGCAGGTAGAAGCCCCTAAAGAATTACAGGAAAGAACAACCAAACAGGTGAAGCAATTGAACAAAAACCATCCAGGATCTAAATATGGATATAGAAACAATAAAGAAATCACAAAGGGAAACAACTCTGGGCTTAGAAAACCTAGGAAGGAAGTCAGGAGTCACAGATGCAAGGATCAACAGCAGAATACAAGAGATAGAAGAGAGAATCTTAAATGCAGGAGATACCATAGAAAGCATTGACACAATAGTCAAAGA
This sequence comes from Apodemus agrarius, assembly GCA_964023405.1. Taxonomy (NCBI): domain Eukaryota; kingdom Metazoa; phylum Chordata; class Mammalia; order Rodentia; family Muridae; genus Apodemus; species Apodemus agrarius. Next base: position 56,045,166 of record OZ030022.1, read on the forward strand.
GAATGCAAAATACAAAAAGCTCCTAACCCAAAACATCCAGGAAATTCAGGACAAAATGAAATCCTAAGGATTAGAAGTTTAGAAGAGAGAGAAGATTTCTAATTTAAAGGGCCAGAAATAATTTCAACAAAATTATAGAAGAAAACTTCCCTAATCTAAAGAAAGAGAAGCACATAAACATACAAGAAGCCCGTAGAACTTCAAATAGATTGGACCAGAAAAGCAATTCCTTCTGTCACACAATAAGTAAAACAGCAAATACACTAATCTAAGAAAGAATATTAAAAGCAGTAAGGGCAAAAGGTCAAGTAACATATGAAGGCAGACCTATCAGAATGACACCAGAATTTTTACTAGAGACAATGAAAGACAGAAGATCCTAGGCAGATGTCAGACAGACCCTAAGGGAACACAAATGCCAACTGAGTCTACTGTACCAAAAAACAAACAAACAAACAAACAAACAACAACAACCTTTCTCAATTACCATAAATGGAGAAACCAAGGTATTGCATGACAAAACAAATTTAATCAATATCTTTCTATAAATTCAACCCTTCAAAGGATAATGAATGGAAAGCACCAACAAAAGGAGGGAAACTAAACACTAGAAAAAGCAATAAATTAATCTTCTTTTAGCAAACCAAAAAGAAGAGAGCCACACAAACATAACTCCACCTCTAATAACAAAAATATCAGGGATCAGCAATCCCTTCTCCTTAATGTCTCTTAATATCAATGGACTCAATTCTCCCATAAAAATACATAGCCTAACAGACTGGATACATAAGCAGGACCAAACATTTTGCTACATACAAGAAACTCACCTCAGACACAAAGACAGACACTACCTCAGAGTAAAAGGCTGGAAAACAATTTTCCAAGCAAATTTTCCCAAGAAAGAAGCTGGTATAGCCACTCTAATATTGAGGAATATTGGATGGCTGAGAAACACCTAAAGAAATATTCAATAATCTTAATCATCAGGGAAATGCAAATCAAAACAACCCCGAGATTCTATCTCACACTACTCAGAATGACCAAGATCAAAAACTCAGGGGACAGCAAATACTGGAGATGTGGAAAAAGGAACATTCCTCCATTGCTAGTGGGATTGCAAGCTTTTAAGACCACTCTAGAAATCAGTTTGGTAGTTCCTCAGAAAATTGGACACAGCACTACCTGAGGACCCTATATCACTCGTCTGCATACACCCACAAGATGCTCCAACATTTAATAAGGACACATGCTCCACTATGTTCATAGCAACCTTATTTATAATAGCCAGAAACTGGCACAAAACCAGATTTCCCTCAACAGAGAGATGGATAAATAAAAGTGGTACATTTACAGAATGTAGTGCTACCTAACTATTAAAAAAATGAATTCATCCAGTTTTGTAGAGAAACCGTGGGGGGAGGGGGAATGATTGGGGAATAGTTGGGGGGGGAGAGGAATTATGGGACATAGGGAGGGGGGAACTGGGAAAGGGGAAAGCCTTTGGAATGTAAACATAGAATATAGAAAATAAAAATTAAAAAAAACAATAAAGTTTGCTTAATTGGATAAAAAAAATGAATTCATGACATTCTTAGGCAAATGAATGGAGCTAGAAACTATTATCTTGACTGAGGTAACCCAAACACAAAAGAACACACATGGTATGCACTTACTGATAAGGAAATATTAGCTCAAAAGCTCATAATACTCAAGACACAACTCACAGACCACATCAAGTTCAAGAAGAAAGAAGACCAAAGTGTGGATACTTTGATCCTTATTGAAAGGTGGATCAAAATACCCATGGCTCACAGCCAACCAATAGACTAATCATAGGGTCCCCAATGGATCAGCTAGAGAAAGGTCCCAAGGAACTGAAGAGATTTGCAGTCCTGCAGGAGAAACAATAATATATACCAACCAATACCTCCAGAGCTCCTAGGGACTAAACCACCAACCAAAGAGTACACATGGAAGGACCCATGGCTCCAGCTACATATGTAGCAGGAGATGACCATTTCAGACATTAATAAGAGGAGACACTGCTGGTCCTGTGTAGCCTCGATTCCCCAGAATAGCGGAATGTATGTCAGAAAATTGGGTCAGGAATGAGTAGGCAGAGGGGGATGGGTAGGGGATTTTGGAGGGGTAACATGGAAAGGGAATACCATTTGAAATAAAGCAAATATCTAATAAAAAAAAGACAACCAGTCTTCAATTGTTACCAAATAACTCTTAAGAAAATTCAGGCAGCCATCTTCTTAAAAATAAAGGTGCATTTTGCAGCTAATTATTTTCTACTTTTAAAATCAAACTAGTAAAAGAAAATATTATTTCCCCATCTGATTCAAATCTATGGAAGGATTTATTGTAAACATATTGTTCACATTCCAAGTTTCCAATCTCTTTTATTTTTGTCCCACATTTTTTTCCTCTATGAAGACAGATAGATGGGCTGGAGGGATGGCTCAGTGGTTAAGAACACTGACTGCTCTTCCAGAGAACCTGTGTTCAGTTCACAGCAACCACATGGTAGCTCACAACCATCTGTAATGGGATCCAATACCCTCTGCTTGCATGTCTGAAGACAGCTACAGTGTACTTATGTGTATAAAAATAAATATTTCTTTTTTTATTGGATATATTCTATATTTACAATTCATTTCCCTTTTTCTGGTTCCCCACCCCCAAAGGTCCCACATGACCTTTTCCCTCCCCCTGCTCCCTCATCCACCCCCTCGTCTCTTGGTGCTGTACTTCTTTGGGTCTTGTATAGGCAGACATATTGTTGAGGTATCATAAATGATTCTTCCCTGTCATTTCTAGGAGACACTGTCTCAGCAACTTTCTATTCTTCTCTATCATAATCTATCTCTGCTGTCTCACCCAAAGATAAAGAACTCCAGGTAACTAATGAATTCTGAGAGTGAGAGAAATAGCCCTCCCAAGAGATCAGGTCCTAGTTGGTTAGCAAATACAAAGTAGTCATCCCTGAATTTATGTACATGTAAACCACACTAAACAGAAGGCAAATTATACTTGTGTGTGCACATGTATGTTATGTGTGCATGTATGTGTAGCAATAACCCTAAAGAAAATGATGCCAAAATTTTGAGAGGAAGCAAAGGGGGGGATGTATCTGAGGGATTTAAGAGAAGAAACAGAAAGAAGAAAAGGATATAAGTATATTTTAATTATATGAGAAATGAAAATAAACAAGGAAACAGTTCAAGTAAATTTCAAAACTAAATAATAGAAACAAAAATATTAATAAGATAGCATGAACTTTAATTTTAACAGATAAAAGATGAAAATATACTGTAATACTTCGGAATAATATTCATTTATTCTAGCACTGTAATTTTTCCTAAGGGAGAGGCATTTACCTAAATCTAAACTTGGAAAGATTATGTATGTATGTGTGTGTGTATGTATGTATGTATGTATGTACATATGTATAATCAGGAAGGGTTCTAAGAACTATCTCATAAAATGTTCAAAAACTAATTCACTATGAAAGACTTCTTGACTACCTAAATAAGAAACGCATTTAAATTATAACCACAGACAAGTATTAAACTATTATACAAGGAAAGTCTGCTAGGATTTAGAGGTTAAAATGCTCAAAAAATTATTATTTATAATAATAATCATCAACTCCACTTTGAAATTTCAATTAAAAAAACTTCTGAATCATAAAAAAGAAGTCAGACAATGTTTGTGTCATTGGATATAATACTAATACAAACTTCTGAAAAGTAGTTAACCTGTCAATATTTAAAAATCCTTCTTAAAATAGTTTAATAAATATACTGTAATATAAATGAAAAGTTATTAGTTCTTACTAATTTCTAGCCATTTCTTGTTTATGTAGCATTTCTATTGGTTTGAACGACACCATAAATAAAATAAGGGTTGTTTCAACAATCTGTTTTGAAATATTTCCTTATTCTTTCCCATGCATCAAGGATCCACAAAGCAAAGGGGGAGGAAAAAAAAGATGAAACCATTGACTTTACTAGTTGGATTATCTTAAAACCCCATGCCTACAACTAGACTTTTAGAGTTATAGGTAAATGAACATTTGTTGTGAGCTGGTGTTTAAGAAAAATAATATGATTTACAGAGAGGATCAGAACTACATGGCTAAATCCTAAGATTATCTTCACGATGGGAACCAATAAGCGTTTCTCTGGAAGTGAAGGCATAAAACTAGTGGGGAGTTTACCCAGTTGGTAAGAAAGCTCACCACTGGTAGTTAATTGAGTTTCCAGATAGTTAGATATTTGGGTCTAATTTGCTCATATTGGCTTGTGGCAATCTTTAATTTGGCGCCATTACTAGTAGAGCCTGACAATAGTAAAATTACATGTGCTATGAATATATACAACCAAAACTGTACATAGACACATGAAAAAGAGATCTTAGGGTTTTTACAGCTGAGAACAAACATCATGACCAAAAATCATGTGGGGAGGAAATAGTTTACTTGGTTTATACCTCATAATCATCTTCAGAGGAAGCCAGGAAAGTGACTAATCCAGGCAGGAAGGTAGTATAGAGACCCTGGAGAGATGCTGCTCACTGGCTTTGTCCTCAGGGTTTCCTTAGCCTGGTTTTTGCAAAGTCTATGATGACCTATACAAGGATAGTACCACCCACAATGGGCTTGTCCATCCCCCATCAATAACTAAAATACCCTACAGGCTTGCCTGAAACCTGATCTTATGAAGGAATTTTCTAATTAAGATTCCTTTCTCTTAGGTGATCTAAACTTATATCAAGTTGACATAAAACTACCCAGTATAAGAGGCAATAGTTGAAAGATTGACTTGAATAAATAAAGTTTTTAAGTTAAGTGGAGCAAACTTTAAAAGCTCTGTGATTTTTTTCCAATGAGAACGCAAACACATTTTGTTAAAGGAAGATCTTACTCAGAGATTGTAGATTACCTTCAGAAAAACCTCTCATGAAAGATAACAGACTATCAAAACTACTTGCAAGTAAATATCTGGTGGTAAATTATATTTTTTTAGAAACTGATGTCTATAATGCTTATATATTCTATAATTCTACTATTTCTCCATTTTTAAATGCTAAACAATTTTGTTTTGTATTTAGATCTTTAAGTGTGATATAATACTTTCAAAAAGCAATTAATGCTGTGACTAATGCATTTGTAATATATACAAATGTATAATAATATATATTCTAATAGACAACCTTTTTTTAACTTGAATACAAATTAAATTACATAAGCTTTTTCCTTACATCAGGATATGGTAAAGAGAATGCTTAAATTGTTCAAGCACATCTTCTTATTTGTAAATTTAATCTTCTGCAATTGTTTGATGAAATAGGAATAATTTTAGTAAATCTGGATCCAGCTGGTCTCATACTTAGTTTCCCTGCCTTTGTTTCCCAGGTGTTACAGTGAACACATACTCTTGCCTGGACCCTGGTATCCCTGTCCATGGCCGTCGCTATGGCCATGATTTCTCCATTGGGTCAACCGTTTCATTTAGTTGTGATCCAGGATATCGACTGAGCCATGAAGAGCCCCTTCTTTGTGAAAAAAACCATTGGTGGAGTCATCCACTCCCAACCTGTGATGGTAAGAAGTCATCAATTTTTCAAAATATGCTGACTTGTAAACTGAGGAAATCATGTGGACTTTGTAAGTGTGAGGGTAAGCATGTCTTTGCTTACAGCAACGTGTATCAAATCTACTTAACAGATCAGAAAGAACTCTGACCTTAAGTCATTATTATTACATATTTAATAATTTTTTGAGAATCTCATACATTATGCTTTGATCACATTCATCCCTTTTTTTCTACCTACTCCTAGGTCTACCAGACCATACCTACCCAAACTAATATAATCAATTTAAAAAAAAAATCAAGAATCCTTTATGCTCAATTAGATCCATGGTCAGCCACTAGTGGATGTCAGTTCTTCTAGAGATCCTACCTTTAAAGAAAACACACCTGAAGTGGAAACTTAAGAGTTCTTAGGAGAGTTGGTTGTGTTTGATAACGTTTTGTTGGGGCAAACTCATAAAGCAGTATTTTCCTAAAGTAGATATGTGGAGGAACATTTTACTGATGCAGGCACAGGTTATAGGTTCAGGCAGACTCATGACAGAATGTTTTACTGAAGCAGACATAGGTAAAAGGATGGTCTGCTAAAGCAAAAACTTGAAAGGACACATGATGAAGGATTCTTTGTTAACAACACACATACATTGGTCTACCTTACAGTGCATAGTTGAGCTCCATTTGTTGGCACTCACAGAGAGAAATGTACCAAAACACTTCTGGTGGTATGCTGGTGGCTTCTTGCTGCTTCCACAGACACAGACTCATTGATGTCTGCCTGAGACACTGTTTGCCCCAGCAAAAATATCATCCAACACAACTGAATTTCCAAAGAACCTTCAAGTTTTTACTTCACAAGGCTCCATTTCATGGTAGTTATTCAAAAATAATAGATTCTAATCTAGGGGTGAAAGTTCATGACCAGTCTATTCCTTATCACTTGGATTTTTTTTTTCAACTTGAGCTTAGACAGTTCTTGTACATGATGACTCAACTACTGTGAGTTCATGTATAGCTGCCATACCGTGCCTAGAAAAATACAGCTTTTTCATCATCTACAAATTCTGGCTTTTACTATCTTTCCAATCCTTTTTCTGCACTTATCTCTACACCTTGGGAGAAGAGACTGTTACACAGATGACCCACATAGGACTGGGCACTCCACTATTAATTATTTTCTGCACAGTCACCAGTTAGGGGTTTTGGGAAATCACAAGCTACTGCAAAAATAAGTGCTACTGATGATGTTCGAGAGCTATATTAATCTATGGGTATAATGCGTGATTGGAGGAGTCGGTTAATAACATAGCTTTAGCAGAGCAGGATTAGTATCTCTTCTAAGGATTATGACTCTTCAATGTACAGGCTATTAGCTCAGACTACTAGGTCAGATATAGCATTCAACTTACAAGTTAGCCTTACATCCAATCAGAAAGTGGTAGGCTTATTCCTCAATATTAATGCCACAAAGCACTAGAGGGCATAACTTCTCAGGGTAGATCTTTATAATACCTCTTAAAATTCTTAGCATCATAAGATTTATGATTTCTTTTTCCCTCTGGTAATGTGCATAACAACTTATAGCAATATAAATGATAAGCAATAAGGATGAGACTACCATGTAAGCACTAGATTAAGTTTTCCTTATACTCAAATACATAGTCTTTAGCAATGGTATATTATCATCAAATTATAGAGGGTACCTAAAAGTAATAGTAGTACCCTGTAATAATTGTGGACCTTTTGATTTTACTTGCTGGCAGTTCCAATTAAAATTTGGTTCTTTATTACACAGTGGTATCTAGTAAAAAATTTCTTTCTTTCTTTCTTTCTTTCTTCCTTTCTTCCTTTCTTTCTTTCTTTCTTTCTTTTTTCTTTCTTTTTTCTTTCTTTCTTTTTTGAATTTTTTCAATAAGATACTTTATTTACATTTCAGACGATGCCCCCTTTCCTGGTTCCCCCCTCCCTGAAAGTCCATGAGCTCTCTTCCCTCCTTCTGTTCCCCAATCAAACCCCTCCTGCTTTCCTGTCATGGTATTCCCCTACACTGCTGCATTGAGCCTTCCCAGAACCAGGGGCCTCTCCTTCCTTCTTCTTGGACATCATTTGATATGTGAATTGTGCCTTTAGAATTTCCTGCTTCGATCAACCATCTTTGCCCCCAGACAGACCAGACAAGCAACCCCGGGTACACAGAGATATCCTGAGTTTAACATCACTTGGGACACAGCCCGCCAGGCTTCTGCTTACTCCCAGGGCCTGAGCAGCTCTACAGGCCATCTATGTTCCAGCCCTGTTTTGGGCCATTTGCCCTGCAGAGTAATTGGCACTTGGAAAGGGTCCCTGCAGCATCCCCCATCTTCGCTCCTGGGCGGACCAGACAGGCAACACCAGGTACACAGAGACAACCTGAGTATAACATTGCTCGGGGCAAGGCACATCAGGGCTCCAAAGGCACCCAAGAGTATGGCAGCCCATCAGCAATCTGTGCGAGGTTAAACCCAGTCATCCAGTGGTACAAAACTAGCCTTACAGGCTCACAAGAGGTTCAAACAATAACCAGTGATTACAGGACCAACTAATCCCAGAGATAACCAGAGGGCAAAAGGCAAATGTAGGAATGTTACTCACAGAAATCAAGGCAATATGGCAGCATCTGAACCCAGTTCTCCGACAACAGCAAGTTCTGGATACCCCAACACACCAGAAAAACATGATTTGAATTTAAAATCACTTATCATGATGCTATTAGACGATTATGAGGACATAAATAAATCTCTTAAAGAAATGCAGGAGAAGATGAATAAGGTAGAAGTCCTTACAGAGGAAACACAAAAATCACTTAAAGAAATTCAGGAGAATATGGGTCAACAGATAGAGAAGCCAATAAGAGGAAACACAAAAATCACTTAAAGAAATGAAGGAGAAATTGGGTCAAAAGGCAGAAGTCATGAAAGAGGAAACACAAAAATCTCTTAAAGAACTATAGGAAACACAAACAAGTGAAGGAACTGGGCAAAACCATGCAGGATCTAAAACCAGAAGTAGAAATGACTAAGAAATCACAAAAGGAGACAACTTTGGAGTTAGAAAACCTTGGGAAGAAATCAGGGGTCATAGATTCAAATATCAACAACAGAATATGAGATAGAAGAAAGAATCTCAGATGCCAAAGATAGCATAGAAAGCATTGACTCAACAGTCAAAGAAAATTCAAAATGCAAAAAATTTGTAACCCAAAACATTCAGGAAATCCAGAACACAACGAGAAGACCAAAACTAAGGATTACAGGTATAGATGAGAGTGAAGATTTACACCTTAAAGGGCCAGCAAATATCTTCAAGAAAATTATTGACGAAAACTCCCCTAACCTAAAGAGATGCCCATGAATATAGAAGAAGCCTAGAGAAATACAAAAAGACTATACCAGATCAGAAATACCTCCCATCACATAATAAAACCCCAAATGTACTAAACAAAGAAAGAATATTAAAAGAAGTAAGAGAAAAAGGCCAAGGAACATATAAAGGAAGACCTATAAGAATTACACCAGACTTCTCACCAGAGACCATGAAAGCTAGAAGATCCTGGGCAGATCTCATAAGACTGTAAGATAACATAAATGCCAACCAAGACTACTATACCCAGCAAAACTCTCAATCACCGTAGATGGAGAAACCAAGATATTCCATGATAAAACCAAATTTACACAATATCTTTCCACAAACCCAGCCCTACAAAGGATAATAGGTTGAAAACACCAAAACAAGGAGGAAAACTACACCCTGGAAAAAGCAAGATAGTAACCTTCTTTCATGAAACTCAAAAGAAGATAACCACTCAAACCTAAAAATAACATCAAAAATAACAGGAAGTAATAATCAATATTCCTTAATATCTCTTAACATCAATGGACTCAATTCCCCAATAAAAAGACATAGACTAACACACTAGATATGCAAACAGGACCCTATATTTTACAAGCAAATGGTCTCAGGAAACAAGCCGGAGTAGCATTTATAATATCAGAAAAAAATTTGACTTTCAACCAAAAGTCATCAAAAGAGACAAGGAAGGATACTTCTTACTGGTCAAAGGAAAAGTCCTCCAATCAGAACTCTCAATTCTGAACATCTAGGCTCAAATGCAAGGGCACCTGCATTCATAAAAGAAACTTTAATAAAGCTCACATTACACCTAACACAATACTTGTGGGTGACTTCAATACTCCACTCTCCTCAATGGACAGATCAGGAAAACAGAAACTAAGCAGGGACACAGTGAAACTAATTGAAGCTTTGAAACAATTGGAATGAATATATATATATATATATATATATATATATATATATATATGGAGAGAGAGAAAGAGAGAGAGAGAGAGAGAAGATTTCATGCTAAAGCAAAAGAATATACCTTTTTCTCAACACCTCATAGTACCTTCTCCAAAATCTACCATATAATTGGTTACAAGACAGACCTCAACAGATATAAGAAGATTGAACTAATCCTATGCTTTTTATCAGATCACTATGGAGTAAGAGTGGCCTTCAATATCAACAAAAACAACAGAATGCCCACATACACATGGAAGCTGAACAATACTCTACTCAATGATCCTTGGTCAAGGAAGAAATAATGAAAGAAATCAAAGACTTTTTAGAATTTAATGAAAACAAAGGCACAACATACCCAAATTTATGGGGCACAATGAAAGCAGTGCTAAGAGGAAAACTCATAGCCCGGAGTGCCTCCAAAAATAACCTGGACAGTGCATACACTAGCAGCTTAACTGCATACCTGAAAGCCCTGGAACAAAAAGAAGCTAATTCACCCAAGAGGAGTAGAAGACAGGAAATCGTCAAAATCAGGATTGAAATCCACCAAGTTGAAAAAAAGAGAAACATACAAAGAATCAAAAAACTAGAAGCTGGTTCTTTAAGAAAATCAACACGATAGATAAACCCTTAGTCAGACTAACCAAAGGGCACAGAGACATTATCCAAATTAACAAAATTAGAAGAAAATAGGGAAGAAATCAGGGGGCATAGATGCAAATATCAACAATAGCACATAAGAGATAGAAGAAAGACTCTCAGATGCTGAAGATACCATAGAAACCATTGATTCAACAGTCCAAGAAAATGCAAAATGCAAAAAGCTTGTAACCCAAAACATCCAGAAAATCCAGGACACAATGAGAAGACCAAACCTAAGGATTATAGGTATAAATAAGAGGGAAGATTTACAAGTTTAAGGGCCAGCAAATATCTTCTACAAAAATATGGAAGAAAACTTCCCCAACCTAAAGAAAGAGATGCCCATGAATATATAAGAAGCCTACAGAACTCCAAACAGACTGGACCAGAACAGAAATACCTCCTGTCACATAATAATCAAAACCCCAAATGCACTAAGCAAAGAAAGAATATTAAAGGCAGCAAGAGAAAATGGCCAAGTAAGATATAAAGGAAGACCTATCAGGATTACACCAGACTTCTCACCTGAGACCATGAAAGCTAGAACATCCTGGGCAGATATCATGCAGACTCTAAGAGAACATAAATTTCAGCCAAAACTACTTTACCCAGCAAAACTCTCAAACATCATAGATTGAGAAACCAAGGTATTCCATGACAAAACCAAATTTGCATGATATCTTTCCACAAACCTAGCCCTACAAATGATAATAGGGGAAAACACCAACACAAGGCAGGAAAACACACCCCAGAAGAAGCAAGATAGAAACCTCCTCTCATGAAACCCAAAAGAAGATAACCACTCAAATATATATAATAACGTCAAAAATGTCAGGATGTAGTAATTACTATTCATTGATATCTCTTAACATCAATGGACTCAATCCCCCCCCCCAAAAAAAAAACAGAGACTAACAGACTGGATACAGAAACAGGACCCTATATTTTGCTGCATGCAGGAAACACATCTCAGTGACAAAGACAAACACTACCTTAGAGTAAAAGGCTAGAAGACAATTTTACAAGCAAATGGTCTCAGAAAACAAGCTGGAGTAGCCATTCTAATATCAGGTAAAATTGACTTTCAACCTTAAGTCATCAAAAGAGACACAGAAGGTCTCTTCTTTCTGGTCAAAAGAAAAATCCACCAAGAAGAACTCTCAATACTGAACATCGATGCTCCAAATGCAAGAGCATCCTCATTCATAAAGAAACTAGAGCTTAAAGTACACATTACATCTTACACAATAATTGTGGGTGACTTCAACACTCCACTCTCCTCAATGGACTGATCAAGAAACCAGAAACTAAACAGGGACACAGTGAAACTAACTGAAGCTTTGGGTCAATTGGATTTAACAGATATATATATAGAACATTTCATCCCAAAGCAAAAGAATATACCTTTTTCTCAGCAATGCACAGAAAATCAATCATATAATTGGTCAAAAGACAGAAGTCAACAAATACAAGAAGATCAAACTAATCCCATGCCTCCTATCAGATCACTGTGGATTAAAAGTGGTCCTCAATAGCATGAAAAACAAAAGAAAGCCCACATACACATGGAAACTGAACAACACTCTACTCAATGACCCCTTGGGCAAGGAAGAAATAAAGAATGAAATCAAAGACTATTTAGAATTCAATGAAAATGAAGGTACAACCTATTCAATTCTATGAGACACAATGAAAGCAGTGCTAAGAGGAAAACTCATAGCCCTGAGTGCCTCCAAATAGAAACTGGAGAGAGCATACACTAGCAGTTTAACAGCACAGCTGAAAGCCCTGGAACAAAATGAAGCTAATTCACCCAGGAGGAGCAGAAGACAGGAAATCATCAAACTCAGGGCTGAAATCAATCAACTAGAAACAAAGAGAACCATACAAAGAATTAACAAAACCAGGAGCTGGTTCTTTGAGAAAATCAACAAGATAGATAAACCGTTAGCCAGAATAACCAATGGGTACAGAGACAGTATCCAAATGAACAAAATTAGAAATGAAAAGGGGAATAAACAACAGAAACCGAGGAAATTCAAAAAAATCATCAGATTCTACTACAAAACCCTATACTCAACACAACTGGAGAATCTGGATGAAATGGACAATTTCCTAGACAGATCCCAAATGCCAATATTAAATCAGGATCAATTAGATCAGCTAAACAGTCCCATAATCCCTAGAGAAATGGAAGGGGCTATAGAAAGTATCCCAACCAAAAAAATTATGGGACCAGATGGTTTTAGTGCAGAATTTTATCAGATTTTCAAAGAAGACATAACACCAATACCCTTCAAACTATTCCACAAAATAGAAACAGAAGTAACAGTGCTCAACTCATTCTATGAAGCCACAATTATGCTGATACCAAAAGCACACAAAGATCCAACAAAGAAAGAGAACTATAGGCAAATTTCCCTTATGAATATTGATGCAAAAATACTAAATAAAATCCTTGCCAAACAAATCCAAGAGCACATCAAAACGATCATTAACCATGATCAAGTAGGCTTCATCCCAGGGATGCAGGGATGGTTCAATATATGGAAAACCATCAATATAATCCACTACATAAACAAACTAAAAGAAGAAAACCACATAGTCATCTCATTAGATGCTGAAAAAGCATTTGACAAAATTCAGCATCCTTTTATGCTAAAAGTCCTGGAAAGAACAGGAATTCAAGGCCCAATCCATAAACATAATATAAGCAATATACAGCAAACCAGTAGCCAACATCAAAATAAATGGAGAAACTTGAAGCAATCCCACTAAAATCAGGGACTAGACAAGGCTGCTCTCTCTCTCCATATCTTTTCAATATAGTACTTGAAGTTCTAGCAAGAGTAATTACGCAACATAAGGAAGTCAAAGGGATACAAATTGGAAAGGAAGAAGTCAAACTATCATTATTTGCAGGGATATGATAGTATACTTAAGCGAACCAAAAAACTACCCCGGAGAATTCCTACAGCTGATCAACAACTTCAGCAAAGTGGCCGGTTATAAAATCAACTCAAACAAGTCAGTAGCCTTCCTATACTCAAAGGACAAGCATGCTGAGAAAGAAGTTAAGGAAATAACACCCTTCACAATAGCCACAAACAATATAAAGGACCTGGGCATGACTCTTACCAATCAAGTGAAAGATCTGTACAACAGGAACTTCAAGTCCTTGAAGAAATAAATGAAAGAAGACCTCAGAAGATGGAAAAATATTTCTTGCTCTGGATTGGCAGGATCAATATAGTAAAAATGGCCATCTTGCCAAAAGCAATCTACAGATTCAATGCAATCCCCATCAAAATCCCCAAAAAATTCTTTATAGATATAGAAAGTACAATTCTTAAATTCATCTAGAGTAACAAAAAACCCAGGATAGCTAAAACTATTCTCAACAATAAAAGGACTTCTGGGGAAATCAATATCCCTGACCTCAAGCAGTACTACAGAGCAATTGTGTTAAAAACTGCATGGTATTGGTACAGTGACAGGCAAGTAGATCAATGGAATCGAATTGAAGACCCAGCAATGAGCCCACACAGTTATGGTCACTTGATCTTTGATAAAGGAGCTACAAGCATCTAGTGGAAAAAAAAGATAGCCTTTTCAACAAATGGTGTTGGTTCAACTGGAGGTCAACATGCAGAAGAATGCAAATTGACCCACTCTTATCTCCTTGCACTAAGATCAACTCCAAGTGGATCAAGGACCTCCACATAAAGCCAGACATACTGAACTTAATAGAAAAGGAACTGGGGAAGACCCTGGAGGACATGGGCACAGGGGGAAAGTTTCTGAACAGAACACCAAAAGCTTGTGCTCTAAGATCAAGAGTAGACTAATGGGACCTCATAAAATTACAAAGTTTCTGTAAGGCAAAGGACACTGTCAGAAGGACAAACGGACAACCAACAAATTGGAAAAAGATCTTCACCAACCCCACATTCGACAGAGGGCTAATATCCAATATATACAAAAGAACTCAAGAACTTAGACCCCCAAAGAAGGAAATAACCCTATTAAAAAGTGGGGTGCAGAGGTAAAAAATGAATTCTCACCAGAAGAAATTTGGATGGCTGAGATGTTCAACATCATTAGTCATTAGGGAAATGGAAATTAAAACAACCCCGAGATTCTACCTCACACCAGTCAGAATGGCTAAGATTAAAAACTCAAGAGAAAACAGGTGCTGGAGAGGATGTGGAGAAAGAAGAATACTTCTCCACTGTTGGTGGGATTGCAAGATGGTAAAACCACTCTGGAAATCAGTCTGGCGGTACCTCAGAAAATTGGGCATGACATTTCCGAAGGACCCTGTCATACCACTCCTGTGCATATACCCAGAGGATTCCCCTGCATGCAATAAAGACACATGTTCCACTATGTTCATAGCAGCCTTATTTATAATAGCCAGAAGCTGGAAGGAGCCCAATGTCCCTCAAAGGAGGAATGGATACAGAAAATGTGGTATATTCATACAATGGAAGAGGACTCATCAATTAAAAATAATGCATTTATGCAATTTGTAGGCAAATGGTTGGATCTGGAAAATATCATGCTAAGTGAGCTAACCCAATCACAAAAGAATACACATGAAATGCAATCACTGTTAAGTGGATATTAATGAGCCCAGAAGCTCTGCATACTCAAGGCACAATTAGCAAATCAAAGGATTCCCAAGAAGAAGGAAGGAGAGGACACTGGTCCAGAAAAGACTGGTTCCAGTTTTGCAGGAGAGTACCAGAACAGAGAAAGGGTTGGGGGGTGATTGGGGAATGGGCTGGGGGTGGTGAGGGGGTAAGAGGACTTATTGGAAACATAGTGAGGGGGGAACTGGGGAAGGGGAAAACCTTTGGAATGTAAACAAAGAATATAGAAAAAAAGATAATCAGTATTAAAACTAAATCCTTTTTTCTAATTAAAAAAAAAAACAACAACAATGAAAAAAAACCTGCATGGTATTAGTACAGTGACAGGCAGGTACATCAATAGAATAGAACTGAAGACCCAGAAATGAACCCACACATCTATGATCACTTGATCTTCCACAAAGGAGCTAAAACCATCCAGTGGAAAAAAGATAGCCTTTTCAACTAATGGTGCTGTTTCAACTGGAGGTTAGCATGCAGAAGAATGCAAGTCGATTCACTCTTATCTCCTTGTACTAATCTCCACTTCAAATGGATCAAGGACCTCCATATAAAACCAGAACACTGAAACTAATAGAAAAGAAACTGTGTAAGAGCATTGAGCACATGGGCACAGGGGAAATTTTGCTGAACAGAACACCAATAGCTTATGTTCTAAGATCAAGAATTGATAAATGGGACCTCATAAAATTATAAAATTTCTGTAAGGCAAAGGATACTGTCAAAAGGACAAAATGGCAACCAACAAATTGGGAAAAGATCTTCACCAACCCTACATCAGGCAGAGGGCTAATATCCAATATATACAAAGAACTCAAGAAGTTAGACTCCAGAGAACCAAATAACCTTCTTATAAAAGGGTACAAAGCTAAACAAAGAATCTTTCACCCGAAGAACATGGAATGGCTGGGAAGCACCTTAAGAAATGTTCAGCATCATTAGTCATTAGGGAAATGTAAATCAAAACAACCCTGAGATTTCACCTCACACCAGTAAAAATGGCTAAGATTAAAATCTCAGGAGACACCGGCCGTGGTGGCACACGCCTGTAATTCTAGAACTTGGGAGGCAGAGGCAGGTGGATTTCTGAGTTCGAAGCCAGCCTGGTCTACAGAGTGAGTTCCAGGACAGCCAAGGTGTGATGGTTTGTATATGATTGGCCCAGGAAGTGACCCTATTAGGAGGTGTGGCCTTGTTGGAGTAGGTGTGTCGCTGTAGGTGTGGGCTTAAGACCCTCCCCCTGGCTGCCTGGAAGTCAGTCTTCCACTTGCAGCCTTCAGATGAAGATGTAGAACTCTCAGCTCCTCCTGTACCATATCTGCCTGGATGCTGCCATGTTTTTGCCTTGATGACAATGGACTGAACCTCTGAGCCTGTAAGCCAACCCCAATTAAATGATGTCTTTTATAAAATTTGCATTGGTCAAGGTGTTTGTTCACAGCAGTGAAACCCTAACTAAGACACAGGGCTACACAGAGAAACCCTGTCTCGAAAAAAACCAAAAAAAAAAAAATCTTAGGAGACAGCAGGTCTTGGTAAGGATGTGGAGAAAGAGGAACACTCCTCCACTTCTGGTGGGATTTCAAGCTGGGAAATCAGTCTGGTGGTTCCTCAAAAAACTGGGCATAACACTTCTGGAGGACCCTGCTATATCAGTCCTTGGCTTATACCCAGAGGATTCCCTGGCATGCAATAAGGACACATGATCCACTTTCATATCAGCCTTATTTATTATAGCCAGAAGCTAGAAAGAACCCAGATGTCTTGCAATGGAAGAATGGATATAGAAAATGTGGTATATTTACACAGTGGAATACTATTCAGCAATTAAAGCAATGAATTAATGAAATTTTGAGGCAAACAGCTGGAACTGGAAAATATTACACTAAGTGAGGTAACTCAATCACAAAAATACACACATGGAATGCAGTTACTGATAAGTGGATATTAGCCCAGAAGCTCTGAATACCTGAGACATAACTCACATATCAAATCATTCCCAAGATGAAAGGAGAGGGCCTTAGTCCTGGAAAGGCTTGGTGCAGCATTGTAGGGGATTCTAGGACAGAGAAGTAGGAGGGCGTAGATTGGGGAATAGGTGGAGGTAAGAGGGCTTATGGGACTTATGGGGAGGGAGGGGAACAAGGAAAGGAAAAATCATTTGAAATGTAAACTAAGAATATAGAAAATTTAAAAAAAAGAATTTCTTGCTTCAATGTCTGGTAACTATTAAAGCTCTCTTTTTATATGTACATGTTTATATTTTAAGAAACTCCTATAGCAGCATGTTTTCATATGACATTTCCAGAAGACATTTATGAACTTTAATATTAATTGTTCTTCGATATATTTCCTCCCCTTCCCTCTCTTTCCATCCTATTTAACTATTCCTGTTCCATTATTCCCTTTTATCCCTATAAAATTTTGTTTTATATTCCTTTCTTTCAAAGCCTCTTCTCAAGGGTATTCTAAATGTAGCATGCATATCCAATCCTAAAAGCTCATGTCCACATATGAGAGAAATAAATAAATTTTGTCTGCATGTGTCTGAGTTGCCACCCTCGCAGTGATTGCTGCCAGCTCTATTTCTTTGAAATTTTCATGATTTCATCATGCTTTCCAGCTGAATAATAAACACTACAGTGCATAGTGAACAACATTTTCATTTCCCATTCATCTATTGGTGAATTTTTAGGCTATTTCCTCTTCCTGGCTATTGTGAAAAGAGCATCAATGAGCATGAATGAGCAAGTACCTCTGTAGCAGGTTGTAGAACCTCTTGGGTGTATTTCAAAGAGTAGTAGAGCTCCATTATGTGGAGCATCTATTTCTAGCTTTTTTGAGGAACTACCACATGTTTTTTCCACTTTAAATGTGTTCTGTGCTAGAATAAACCCATGTTAAATAATCCAATCATGTGAAGGTACTCAAGGTGCCCAACTGTTTCTTACTCACAGAAGTCCATTTTATCTTCAAAAACTAAATTTTAATTATATGAAGAGTTTAAAGTCCACTTTATCTTTAATAAATTGTAACTATATAGTTTCATACAAATGTATAAAAAAGACAGTTTTGTGATGGAAAATTCCTTGTTACTGCAAATGGCATGAGAGTAATCTTGCTGGTGTTTGTTTTATATGAAAATATGTCAAAAGCAATTCAGTTTCTAACATATAAAAATGCAGTGTGATAACCAAAGACTTCTTCTAAGAGTGAGAAGTATTTTCACATGTGTTTTGTCACAAAACACAACCTGCTCAACTATGTGTTTTAGGTTGTGCTTTCTATTTACCACGTGCTTTACAATTGCTCTTAGACCATTTCAAGTGGCAAGATGATATTTGTCATTTCATGTAAGAACATTTAAGTACTTTAGGCATGGTCATACTTTAGGAACTGCCTTATGCCAATTGTTTTTATAAGAATGTTCAAAAATAAGTCATCAGCACACCTTCCCTGTATTTGGTATAATAACATTTGTATTAGTCAGATAAAAGATTAGGAACAGCTCAGTGATTCAGTATGAAAAATCCAAGAAAATATATCTTATTGTTCCATATTCTTCCCTTACTAAATAAAGAAAGAATCCAAATATTTTAACTTGTCTGTGTCAGGGGATCATTGTCCCCCAGGGATGAGACAAAGAGCTGTATAAAAGTACAACATTTGTAGCCGGGCGTGGTGGCGCATGCCTGTAATCCCAGCACTTGGGAGGCAGAGGCAGGCGGATTTCTGAGTTCGAGGCCAGCCTGGTCTACAGAGTGAGTTCCAGGACAGCCAGGGCTACACTAAGAAACCCTGTCTCGAAAAACCAAAAAAAAAAAAAAAAAAAAAAAAAAAGTACAACATTTGCTGACCCTGATACAGCATCATAATTGGCATGAGAAATAAAATTCACCACGAGCAAAAGGAAAAGTGACAATATTAGCTGAAGAAACAGAAAAAAATCAGCTATAGAGACCCTCTTAATTTTTTGAAGAATATAGCAGCTATATCCAGGGGCCATGTAACGCCTCATCTCTAAGAATGATTATAATCAACTTTGAATTCATTGTGTGACAATTTCAGTCCAAGTCTTTCCTTTGCATTGAAGTTATTTCTTGTTATATGTCAGAAATGCATAGTGGGTTTACCTATGATAAAGAAAGGAGTGTAAATTAATAATTATGGGACTCATGATCTTAATCTATAGGAATTACCTTTCCAGTTCTGCCACTATCTTGTGTCTATTTTGTTGGTTTGTTAGTTTGAGTTAGCCTTTTTATTTTGCTTTGTTTACTGACAAATTTTATTTCAATAGCATATAGTTGTCTTCAAGCTCATGATTCTCCTGTTTGACCCGCCAGAATGCTGTTACTACAGGTGTGAGCCACTAGTCTTTTTTTCCTGAATTCCCATAATGTTTTTTATTTTATTATTAAGGAACCCATCATGCTCTTTTGATCTTCCATCTTATGAATTTGTTTTGTATTGGGATTTAAAACTGAGAATAAATGGACAAATGCTAAACAATATAAATATTTCAAAGAGTTTACTTCATTTTCTCTTGAATTGGATTGAAATTGATGGTCCTTTAGGCAGAGAGGATATGAACTTGAGATTAGTGGTGAAGAGTAAGGTTTTATACTTGGTGTTCACGTACTTTCCTAATTACCTTATAATAAAAATATACTGCAGCAGTTCTAAGTTCATTCTTGCATTAGTTATAATTTTGGTGTTGTAAAAGTCCAATAACCAAGACAAATTATAGAAGAAAGAGTTCATTGTAGCTTACTGTTTCTGAAGGATAAAGTACATAGCACCAAGGATAGCATGGTTGTAACTGTCAAGCACTGCAGGAAGAGCACAATGCTGAGAAGTAATATCTTCAACTATAAGCATGGAATATAGACTCCCAATGTGATGGAGATGAAACTTTTTATTATCAAGATTTTTTCCCAGTGAAAAACTTCCCTTAGCGTGCCTTTATTGCTCAAAATTTCCCAAAGAACATCACCAATCAAACAGCAAGTTGTCAACCACCCTAACTGGAGGAAATATGTCTTATTTAAAACTCTAAATCTTTATATAATATACAAAATAAAATAATATACAATAAAAGATTTATGACATTGAAAGGGATCTCAGAAAAAAATAGAATATGTTCTTTCAGGGCACATAGATACATAACCTGGCAACTGAAAGACAATTACCAACTTTCTATAGCTCAAAATTTGGGGGAATTGATTCCCTCTCCTAGTCTCTACGAACACCAGGAACACACATCATACATTAAAAAATATGTAAGCAAACACACATAGTAATAATTAAAATGAATACATCTTTAAAAAGTAGATTCAAGTACACTTAATTTAAACTGCCCTTAATATTGAAATTATATTATGATTGGTTCTAATAAGATTTTAATCTTCTCTGACACTTTTGTTCCATTGTATGAAAGTAGCAAGTTTTAGATGGACAATGACTATAAGAAATTTATCTGTGCATTAGTAGATATCACAACTTTCCCAACTAACACAAGCTTCTTATGTAAAATTAGAATAAATCAAGGTACATTAAGAATTCATATGCTAGTTAGTCTCATATAAGTGAGAGTCTTATTATGAAAACACAATTCAAAACATTTGCCATGTTGAATTATCTCACTTAGTAAGATGAAAGCTATCATGTGGATACAGATGAGGAGGCTGGTGATGGTGATGGAGAACTTTATCAGTAACATGCAAGGCAAATGAAGAGTAAAAATTTAGAAGACACAGATCAATTAAAAGACATCAAAAATAATACTGACACTAAAATAGAAGGAGATTGATTTGAAGATGATGGAATTAAGTGACTATCACAGGAAATGGGAAAAGATCTTTACCAATCATGTATCCAATAGAGGGTTAATACACAATCTGTACAAAGAACTCAAGAAGATTGACTCCAGAGAACCAAACAACCCTAACAAAAATGGGGTATAGAGTTAAACAAATAATTTTTAACTGAGGAAACTCAAATGGCCGAGAATCATCTAAAGAAATGTTCAACATCCTCAGTCATCAGAGAAATGCAGATCAAAATGAACCTGAGATTCCACCTTACCCTACAGGAATGGCTAAGATCAAAACTCAGATGACAGCAGATGCAGGCAAAGAAGTGGTAAAAGAGAAACACTCCTCCATATCTGGTGGGAATGCAAGCTGGTACAACCACTCTGGAAATCAGCCTGGTGGTTCCTCACAAAATTGATAATAGTTCTACCTTAGGACCCAGCTATACCACTCCTGGGCATATACCCAAAAGATGCTCTAATACAGTCTCTTCTTAAGTAATACCTTTAAAAATACATCATATGGGAAATTGTACCACTTATTAACCACACTCTCTTGCCCACTATCTATGTTTCTAAAACATTTATATAATTAGTCAAGGTTCGTTGTTGTTGTTGTTACCTGAGAAATTTTGTCCAAGTTACACCTGCTTTCAATAAGAGAAATAGGTTTTAATACAGTAGATTTTTTATTGATTACCTTTACTAATAAAATCATACAATGCTTTATTGATTATGTTTTGTTTGTTTGTTTTCTAGAATAGAACAATAGATCATAGATGTAATATAATCATTGAAGAGAATTATTTAAAGTTTGGGAATATGGGGGTGGGTTAATGTATAAAGTACTTTTCAGAGGTCAGATTCCCAAAAACCATGTGAAAGAATAGCATTGCCTGTAATCCTAGCATTTGGGCATAGACCCAGATAATTCCCAAGAAAGCTGCCTAACTAGAGTAGTAAAACTGTAGATCTCTGAGATCAAAGTAGATAAGAGTACATAAAGACATGCAGCCTGCAAGCCTCCACATACATCACACATGCAAACTTACTAGCCTGCATGTGTGTGGTCACACACCTGTGAACTCTCGTGCACATGTGTACATCATACACACATACACACACACACACACACACACACACACACACACACAGGGGAGAGAGAGAGAGAGAGAGAGAGAGAGAGAGAGAGACGGAGAGATGGAGAGACGGAGAGACAGAGAGACAGAGAGACAGAGACAGACAGACAGACAGATAGAAAATTAGTAATTAACCTTAGTAATAGCATTATCAGAAATAAAAAGTTGAAATGGTGCATACAGTTATGACACCAGTCCCAGAAACACAATGTAGGTTTCTAAAACATTAATGGGAAACTGAAATATATAGTAATGATGATTACCACTGAGGGATTGCACATATACTAAGTGTGACTATAACTTCCTGATTCATGCATGATTTTATAGTGTTTTGAAAGTGTGTGCTTTATTACAGGAATATTGCTTGTGAAGACAACTCCACAAGAGGTCTGAGTCATCATTTTGTAGATATAAATATAAAAAATAAACACATTGAGGTATTTAAATTTTCAATAACTATTTTGTATAAGCCTTAACAAAACAAAACAAAACAAACAAACAAACAGAAAACAAACAAGAAAAACCACCCTTACAGATTGCTGACTCAGCATTTCCAGATAGGTAAAGGTGCAAAGCAGCTGGAATCCTTCCATTACTATAACGGATACTTGGAAAACAATGATCATGGTAGAAAATAAGGACAGCTTTCATTGGGATGTTTGTTATGTTGGGGAAAGTGGCCCAGAAACAAGGCAACGATAGAGCATGTTGCTTATGGTTCTGACTACACTGTCCATAGCCAAAGGAGTTTGCCTTTCCATGTAGAAAATACTATAAATCCTGACCTATGTCTATTATTGGTCTATTACTGTGTTAATTTTTAACACAGAGAAGATTAAATAATTGTTGACTTCAGTGTATACTATAGGCTGGATGACTTTTATATGGTAGAAGGTGTAAACCCTCTTTCAAAGTACATGAACGTTGGTTCAACTCATTTATTGGTGCATCAGTTATTTGCCTTGATTTTTATGAGATATTGTTTACAAATTTTGTCACCAATAGAGCTGTACCATGTGGGTTCCTGCAAGAATCCCTCTTTGTTTATGGTATTCGTTTCTCAGGAACTGCAGACCCAGTGAAAACTTCAAAGCATTCACAACTTACTTCACTGTTCTAAGAGGAATCCCGCGATGTGTGACACAGATCCCTTCAGAAATCTATCGAAAACAATTTTACATAATTAACTCATTTCTTAGTGTTTAATAAGAGAATCTGCTAAACAATTAATTACTCATGTTTAATTGGCCATCACTTTATGCAAATGCTGCTTATAATTAGAACAGAGTAAGGATATACTTCAAATTCAAATGTGCAATGCTGGGCTATGTTCTCTGGGGGCCAATGATAATTTTCCGAGACTATTAATACATTTTTCTTCCCTGCTGCTGCAATGCATGAGGGGATTTTGCTGTATTTGGAAGAGGTCTTCACACACTCCTCTTATTACCAGGAAGTTGATTAGACAAACATAATGGGACTCATCCTGTTTCGAGAGAGGAGATGAGAGATTTGTTCAGCCTCTGCCTCTCCAAGGGTGACTGATGATACTCTTCTGTCTTTTCAGCATTATGTGGCGGGGATGTGAGAGGACCTAGCGGGACAATCTTATCACCTGGTTACCCAGAATTTTATCCAAACTCTCTGAATTGTACATGGACAGTTGATGTAACCCATGGAAAAGGTAATTTGTTTTATTCAAGAATGTTGAATAATCGCTTGAGCTTTCATTTAGGTCTATTTTTATTTTGGTCATTTTTTTCACATCCAAAACTATGTAAGTACTAAAAGAAAATTCAATATGAAAAGAATGTAGCACAGGCTTACATAAGCTTTTCTAGAGCAATATATTGTGCTTGTTTTTAAACCAAAATTTTGTTAACATTACCTGTCTTTTCTTATAGTGTAGTAAAGTAATTGTATTTTTTTAAGAAAACCTGAAAGAGATCAGGATCACATGGATCTGAGTATATATGTATGTGTGTGTATATATATATATATATATATATATATATATATATATATACATATATATATATATATACATATACATATATATATATGTTTGTTTATAAGGAAATTTTATGATGACATCAACATATAGATTTATAACCACACCATAGACAGTTCTGTGCCAAATTATTGGGAACCAAAGATCACATATGTCTCAGGTCATAAAGATGGACTTAAAAATTGTGCTGTGTTTATAGTAGATGTTCATCTGTATCTTTTCAAAGTAAGTACATATATGAAAGGTAATATGGGAACCATAGTGGTAATGATGTTACTGGAATTAGACTAGAAAATAAAGAAGACATCTTATCATAGCAGTAGTCCTGGAAAGATTATTATTCCACAGTATTAAAGTGCTAATGGTCCAGCATTGTTTACTGGGAAGCAGAGACTGATCTTTAAATTCTGCTTTGAATGTTTTTCATTTATGCCTATTGATACAGTTATTATTTATTTTGTTACTACTGAAAACTAAAATAAATCAAAAACAAAAATCAGCATTGAGAAAATGCTGTCAGAATTTGAAAGTTTGTTATAAGCTTATGTTTTCATAAAAGAAATTTGCTTTTAATAAATTTCTACATGTTTTATAGAGAGGTTAGGATTAAATATTGGTTGTTATATTAGGTTTCCTATAGTGACTTAAATGCTATTAGTAAAACCCGTTAAAGTGAGACTACAGGAAGTCACAGAAGCAATGAGGTCACTAATGTTACAAACCTGGTTTGCATATTTTCTATGATACAGAACTTTCTGTTGGAAAGTAAAGAAAGCATCCTATTATTTCACCATGCTTTGGATTAAGGGATTTTAAAGTAAACTCTCTAATATTATACATGAAAATGTAGCGCTACATGCTGCTTGCTATGTAAACAGAGGTTTAATTAACACTTAAGGTTTAGAAGTCTTTACAGGTGGCAAGTGTTAATTAAGTCGATATTTACATGCCAAGGAATGTAGGTTTAGGTCCCTTTCTGTTAAGGAAGGTTTGCTTGAAGCACTGTTCCAAAGGCAAGGCAAAGTGAACTGAAGGACTTGAAGCTGGGAGAAGAGAATAGTCTACTAAAGTTGGAAGACCATAGTCTAAGCTTTGACAGGCCACACTGCTTTCTTCACATTGGTGTCTAGAAATATGGTGGGGCGGTTTTTTTGACCAGTTCCTATTTCAGGGTTAATCCTTGGGAAACCCCTAACCATTCCTTAAATTGTTATTGATGCTTAGATGTCTGATGTTAGAAGACTGCCACTAAAATTATAAGGAATAAATAAAAAGCAAATAAAGTACCATCCTTGGACTCTTCCTTTTAAACCCATCCAGCTGTGGGAATCCTTACTCCAAAATTTCAGTTTTACACATCGAAGCACAAATACTATCATGAGTTTCTGTTAGCCAAACTTTCTTTTTGAGATTACCGTGATTTTATATAACAATTATACCTGATGTTCTATAATTATATATGCACCAGATTTTTTCTAGTCTCACAGCAGATTTATATATTTACTTCTGCTAAATTTCATCAGGTTTTTGACTAAAATATTCTATGATGGAATTTTAAAGTTAATTTTCTTTCACTTAAATTTGCATTTAACAGTTGGACTATTCTCTTACTTCAGTAGAAACTCAATACTTTAAAGATTTATAAGACTGTAGAATAGGGGGCTGGAAAGATGGCTCAGCTGTTAAAGGCTAGGCTCACAACCATAAAATATAAGAGTGTAGAATAGAATCTAAAGATTTAAGACATTTCCAAATGTATGGCCAACAATGCCTTTACACTGTTTGGGCACATAAAACCTCTCAGTAGGTATATAGTAAATTAATCATGGTATCATTCAGCCTACATTGCTTCTGGCTTATAGGGATATATGAAAATATCCTTAAGTATATTTTTTAAAAGTCAGGAGGTTAAATGTAGTTGATCATGTTAGCGCTTATCTTTAAACTTAACCCTAGGAATTCTGGATCACGAAGACTGTGATTTCAAGTTGGGAGTTGAACTATACAATGAGTTCCTCTTTCAAAGAATAAAATAAGTAAATATGTACAAAAAGCCAAAATTTAAACTACATTATGTTGTCATATGGAGATGGAGAGCTGGCAAAAATATAATGTACATCAGAAAATCTTTAAGTCATAATGTATAAAGCAAATAAGACCTATGAGTTTACAATTTGGAAAGTAAATTTACAAAAGTCACTCCAAGGTTAAATGACTAACAAAACTAAGATGTCTGTGCGATTTTGACTTTAAGGTCAAGGGTTTACAAAAGTATTGCCTACATAAGTTGTTTTACCAGACCATCTTGTTTAGTCATTCTCATGAGAAGGGGAAAGAAATGTGATTTTTAGACTGAAGGGCTTCTTTCTACTATCCTTTTAGAATTTTGTCTTTACCTGTCTTCTTCCTGATGTCTGAACGAGGCCTGTTCTACAACCCACTTCCCTTTTGAAGGTCATTGCCTTTAGAAGCTTCTGATAACTCTTTGACATGTTGTTGCTTCTATTGCCATGATGCTATATTGACTCACACTAAGTGACTTCATAGCACTTTGCAGGATATTTGAATGATTGGTTTATATGTCTGTTTCCTCAGATGGACTTGGCTATTTATAATCTTTGCAATTTTCATTCTCGAATAAAGATCCAGGTTTTCAGTTTAAATTTTTGGTTAATTGAATTTTAGCAGAACTTTGAAAATTGTACTTCCAGCAGTATTAAAAACAGATTCTAATGTCTATTTCATTATTTGATAAATGACAACATTCTTTCAGTCATTTGGTAAATATTAGCACTTACTTTTTAGGACTAAACAAGAACAATAATTAACTACTTAATTAATCCTCCGTGCCAGATATTGTTTCCTCACCCCCCATTGCATGTCTATTTTAGCAGTAGAGAGAATGAAACCATAGAACAACAAAACAAGCAAAAAAAATTGACAATTTCCCTATCAGAATCCATACATAGCAGAAACCTTAATTCTTCCTCAAAATCAATGTATATCAGGTCATGTTTAAATATAAACATATACATGTTCATTTTCTCATAATTTATCACAATGTCAGCTTGTTCTTGTCTTTCCTTAATAGCAGGAATGTTTGGAAAGTATAATATAAATAAGGTTATAACACTTCTTACCTCCTTGTGCCCAAAAAGAGAGTTAGTTCATTGAGCACCATTGCTTATGATGTTTGAGGAACATGAAGATGCAAAAGGAAAAGGGAGGAAAGGTTGTAACCAGTAAGCTGCAAAGGATATGTATTTTCCTTGAAAATATAAATATCATGTTAATATATTTCAGACATTTCCTGATGGTTTCTAGGGTTTAACCAAGCATATTCTTCATAAGTAAGCTGAATAAAGCACAACAGGCAATCACCCTTTTGTACTTTTACAGTTTGTGACAGCAGTGGATTTCATTTTCCAAAAAAAATCAACTAAGGAATTTGGGTTGACAGCTACTTTCTATGGTTTGTGAATATGCTTTGTCCAATGCAAGTCTGATCTTCCTATCTCTTTTGTTCATAGGTGTGCAATTCAGCTTCCACACATTTCATTTAGAAGACCATCATGACTATTTGCTGATCACAGAAAATGGTAGTTTCACCCAACCCCTGGCACGACTCACTGGTTCAGAACTGCCTTCAACAATCAATGCTGGCCTTTATGGAAACTTCAGGGCTCAGTTACGCTTCATTTCGGACTTTTCGATATCATATGAAGGATTTAACATCACATTCTCTGGTGAGAAAATAAAGAATCAAGAACTATTTTAGGGAACCTAAAGTAATAAAGTTTATAAAATTATTTTTAACATGACAAATAAAAATGGAAAAATTGCAGAAATGATGAGAAAATTTTAAAGTAGAAAAACAAAGGAGAAATAGCCTCTCAGCAATATGGAAATGCCTTCAAGATTGGCTGTGGCCACACACTGCTAAACATTAAAGAAAAGGCAGATAAATCAGTAATAAATGAATAAATAAATTCTCTAAAATGTAGCAAAAAATGCAATCATTTAATTTTCTTTGCCTTAAATACATGACATTCTACATGGCTGAAACCATCTAAAATACATACTAAATTTAAAAGTAAGCTTTTCTATATATAAAATATTATGTTTTCTATACAAATTATGCATAAGTACTATATATACAGCATTCTTTTGTATTGTTTCAATTGAACTTAAGAAGAAAATGTGACTTAAAATAGTAAAATCTATCTAGTTGTCTGTGTCTTATAAAAATTACTGACTGACCAAGATAAGAAAATAAACTTGCTTTAATGATTTTGGAATATACAGTCTACAGGAAAGTAACTACAAGTAGGTATTCATTCATAACTGAATCATTTATAGATAAATAATGCTGTTAGTATAACTTGTAGTCTAAGGCTTCCTGTGGGATTGTATCCCTTTCTTCCATTAAAGGAAAACAGTATTTCAACGGAAGCTATTAATTTATTAATGGTTGTCACAAAAATGTGGGAGATAGAAATGCATCTGCACTTCATCTCCCATCACAACATTACCACTTATGGAAAGGATGAAATCATAGGAAATAGTATATCTTACTGTGTATCCAAGTAAGCCCTAATCTACCTAAGTATTCTTTCCTGAAGCCCAGATTCTGACTTCATTGAGTTGTACTCAATTCCACTGTAAATATTCTACAGGGATCTTAATCTCAGATCCCAGTTGGAATATGACTTGACTTCCATGAAAAGTTATTAGGCCAAGAAACATAAAGAAAATCATCCCTACGACATGAATTTGTACCTCATAACTATAATTGGATAATAGCTATTTCTCTATATAAGAACAAACTAGTAAGTAAATTATATGCTGACTTGAAAACATTAAATTTATTATTATATTTATTACATATTTATTATTGTAATGTATAAACAATCCTTTTACCTTTAAAACTATTTGGTCATGCATTTTTACTGTTTTCTTTCATTGCCTGGGGAGGGTTTCTGTACAAATTTATCACGTTATCATTACCAGTGTTGGGTACTTCATTTTCTTACATGAAAATTTCCATCTAAAGATAGATGTTCAGAATATGGGTTAATTGAATGCCTGATACTAGAGGCACAAGAGCCATTTAAATTAAAGCCTTTAAGAAAATTGTAATTTTTTTCTTACTGATAATGATTTCATTCTAAATGCATTTTTGTTTGAAAATATGCATTTCTCATGTCATTACTCTAATTCAAAACTCTGTGAAGTGGAAAAGTTTCTAATGCTGAAAAGAACATCATGAGATAGTTACATTTTGAGCTTATTAGGCAGGTAACATTCTCCCATCCTCACTGAATTTCACACATGAAAGTATTCTGGTAATTGTTAAATGTAACACACGAAAAAGAAAATCAAGCGTCCCCCCAGCATATTACTGCTCTTACACATTATATAAAAAGGCCATACCTATAAGAAATGTGCATCTAAAATGATTATTCTCATTTCTCTTTCTCTGGGTGACTTACTCTTTACAGAATATAACCTTGAGCCTTGTGAAGACCCCGGGATTCCTCAATATGGTAGCCGAGTAGGGTTCAGCTTTGGAGTCGGGGATACTCTGACCTTCTCATGTTCATTGGGTTATCGACTGGAGGGTTCTTCCGAGATCATCTGTCTTGGCGGTGGCCGGCGAGTGTGGAGTGCCCCTCTGCCAAGGTGTGTGGGTACGTGGTCAGCTGCTTTCATTTGCTTGTATGTGTAGTCACTGTCCATGAAGTTGCATGGTTACACACCCTTTCTTTTCTTACAATCTGTTGAATTTCTCCATTTATTTCACATTAGTTATTTCTATTTTCTTTTCAACTTGGCAATCTTGAACACCATAATTACAATAAAGAGACTATGCTTCTCAACTTTTCAGGTTAATAACAAAAAATAGCATATGAAACAGATACACAGTTATAAGATAAATACATAGCTAACCTGAAATAGTACAAAGATTTATTGTGTAAGAGTTAAAATTAACATGAACATTTCTGAATGATCCCTTTTGTGTAGGGTTTATGCTACATCTCTATTTGTCTGATTGATATGCAAATATCATTTTTTCTGATAACTAACAAAAAAGAGATGGTAGTTATCAATTTAGTATGAAAAATATGTCCAGAAAAGTAAATTGTCCCATTATCAAACAGTCCAGCACTCAGAATCCACAATTGAACCATTTCCATAGAAGAATTCACATAGTGAACTCCTATTATTTGACATGGTAATCTGACTGATGTTTTGATAATATTTTGAACTTGGAATGCACAGGCATACAAGAAAAATTATAAAACAAATATGTCAACTATAGAGTAGATAAGAATTTTAAGGTACCTACTAACTCTTCATAAGTGAATTAAGATAGTTACTCATATTATGAGATGCAGATTATAGGCAATTTAAATATTAAAAGCCTGGAGCTAATATAATTTTAAATGGCTATGTTGACAAAAAAGGGGGCAAAAATAAGTAGAATTTTTTTTATCATTTAAAATATTTTATTTAAGCAGAAACTCCAGAGATAAGGATAATTTCAGTTCACTTGATATTCAATAATTATTAGTGTTTATTTTTTGTGAAACAAAAAGATAAGCATTTATTAAAAATACAAAATAAGGCAAAATCAACATTATTGCATTTCAGCATAATCAGAGTATGATAGAGTCCTTCATATTTAAGTATCGCACTTAATCCTCACAATGCCCAATGTTATTGACATTGGAGTGGTTAGAACTTGAGCCTTGTATTTTTTATGATGTTCCCAATATTGAGTTTGTAAATGGTAGGATTGAGTATGATTTGTGCAAAGGTAGATCTCCCTGTAATGCCCAACTCTTCATTATAGCATCTGGAAACTCATCGTAGAGAAGGGACCAAAGTTCCAGAGTTAAGGTTTTTCTCTTAAATTGACAAATGCTAGACTGTTACTGGCTATGAAAATAGGCTTATAGGCTTAGTCTACATTTAAATATATTTTAACAAATCAATTTCGGAAAACCTGATATAACACAAAACAATTTAAAGTTTGTTATTAAAGTATTTCTCAGAATAAATTTAGTTTATTCATATCAATATCATTAATTGAAAGGATGAAAAAATAGTTAGACAAATTAAGAAAGTAAATTTTGCTATGAGATTCTTTTATGCATTTTCAAATTGAAAAAAAAAAGCTGTTCCTACTGTTTCACTGGATGAAACTTACAATTGACTGTTTACCTTAATATTCTGCATTGAATTTATTTGCTTATTGTATTATTTAACTTAAAAGATTGAAGAACTATAAGCAATGTAGTGTTTATTCATTCTATAATTTTCATTGAATTATTCTTCAATAATTTGCAATTTATTATAACAAAAATGTCCTTTTTGCTCAACTAGAACCACAGATATGTCTCTGTAAATCTCTTACTTTTTAGACCTTCAATATTCGCCATAGTTAGATGAAAAAGAGTTTACATTATTTGACATTATTCATATCAACCAGGTGATAGATGAAGACAGGGTGTAATTTTGAAGCCTAGAATGCTCTAAATCTCATTGGATATCCAAGAGTGGCTTTAGACTTTAGTTCCTCCTATTTATCTTTTGAGAATTTGGAGATAAGAATGAGCCGTTATACTAAATCAGATTCTCAACCAACAATGTTGCTTCGTGTGGATATTTTTATTCAATTATTTATACTTTTCATTTCCTATAAATCTAATCTACTATCATCCAATTCTCTGTTTCATATTTGCTTAATAAGTATTCTTTAGTCATCAGTGCTGTAAACCTCAGAGAAATCTCATGCAAGGTGGGCAGCCATAAACAGACCACATTCCACATTTCTACTTTTAATTCATTTGTTTGAGATACAAATAGTTTTCCTCTGGCACGGAGTTAACCCTGGTTGCTATGGTGTTTGAGTAAACTACAGTCAGGATTGAATTTCATATCAATGGCTAAGAACACTTGATTCTCTTTCAAAGAACCAGATTCAATTCCCAGTACCATGTGATAAGTCACAGCCATTGGTAACACCCATTTCAGGGCATCCAATGTCCTCTTATGGCTACTTTGGGCACCAGGCATCCATGTAGTATACAGAAATATATGCAGGCAGAATACCCATACACACACAATAATATGAAAGAAACTATAAAATGATTTTAAATACTAATAATTTTATCATATAAAATGAATTGCTATATTGGTCATATAGGAGGTACTTGTATGAATTTCCTTCATAAAATTTGTCTGATGAAATCCTGTCCTTTCCCCTGCTGTCTTGCTTTTTTACTTACAGATTTTACTCAGTGTACTCTAACTATATTCTCTCTCTTTTCCTCAAATACTTCCAAGTCCTCCATACCATTCTGCCCATGAAACTTGAAGGTGTTTCTTTCTTCTATGTCTCGCAAAACTGCAGACCACCAAATGACTAAACAAGAAAAGAAATACTTTCAACTACAAACCAAAGCAAGAAACCACAGAAAAAGCACAGGGTGTATTTTGTTTTGGGGCAGATATTTCTGAGCATGGAGCATGGCTGGGCAATTGTTTTAGATATACCCACTTGATAGATTCACTTCATTGGAGAAAATTTGGTTTTCCCTTCCACAGTGATATAGCAATTGCAAATAGCTTCTTGGTTAGGGATAAACCTCTGTGTCTACTCCCATTCCCTGTACTACGATTGCCTCTCGTTTGAAATTGTGCCATCTTTTGAAAACAGCAAAACATATATGTCTTCACTCAGGGTCCAAATAAACCACAGTCCGAAGCCAGACCATCTTGCAAATTAACAAGAAGCTAATGAAAAACATGTTTTGTAAAGAGATTAGCAAGTTCAATACAAGCAATGATATTTCTCTCAGCAAGAATCAACCCATTTTAAGAAGCCTATCGATTTTGAAGTCATTTTACAGAAATTAATTCATTCATGATCATAATCCCCATTTAACACATCTACTTCTGTTTCTAATTTCATGTGCCATTGATTCTTTTTCTGACCTTGGACAAGTAGCTACATCTTGCCTTAATCATGAATCAAATGAGAAAAATGATCTCTACATTAAACAGGCATGTTTCTCTCTTTACCATCTTTTTAAAGTACTATGCAATGATTATTATTCATTTTTGTTACTTAAAAATAGAAGATGGTAACAGAAAAAGCCTGTGAATAGTATATAAGGGTATACTGTACTCTCACTATAACATCTGTGTGAACCTGAACCAGTTTTAAAAAGAATAAACTAAAGACAGAAAGGGGAAAATCTCATTAAGCAATTACAAGTATTGCACCTCAAAAGCTACGTTCCTCTTAAAGAGATTAAAGGCAACAGATCCTCACCTATGTATATTAAATATGTCTCATATTTATGGTTTATGAACCCAGCCATCATAGCAGCCATGTGGCCATGCAGAAAGCAAATTTCAGGAGTAACTATTGAAACTGCTTTTTGTTCTCCTATCCGTTAGCTCAATTTAGGAAATGACTTAATTCTGAGTCCTTTTATGAAAGGATTGTAACAATATGTGGTCTAAAAAAGATGTATGGTTCCAAAGTAAACAAGGACCTGTGCTAAATACACATAAGCACTTGGGGTAAAAACTGAGATAATAACATGGGCGTTTTTTGTTTTTTGTTTTTTTTTTTTTTTTTAAAGCATGATTCAATTGCTTGTGGGCACTTTAAAGAACATCAAGGCCGATGGAGGAAAACACTGTGACTGTATATAGGAAGACTCATCATTTACAATCTCCTCTCCCAAGAAACCTCCTCTTTACTCTAGTCAGGTAGCACTGCCTTAATGTATCAAAGACAGTGGAATTTATAAAGAAAGAATTATTGTCATTACTTTCATAAAAATCTCACTGTATAACCCAGTATAGCTTCAGATATCCAATTCTCCTGCCTCAGACTCCTAAGTACTTGGGCCATAGGCAAGTATATTCCACCATAATCTTGCTTATCTTATTGATTCTAAATAGACAAATTTATCTCCATCTGTCTTTATCCATCCATCCTCCTTATTCATTAAAATAAAGAAACATACTCCTGACCAAAATTAACTCCTCTATAGTGCACTTTGATACATAGCGCTCAAATAATCCTACTGCCTAGCCTTTCACTCACTCTTGCTGTTAGGGACTTGACATCCTCCTCTTCACAATCATCCTTGCCTTTAAGTTCCTCTCAGAGCCAGAACTCCCGATGGTTCTCACTGGTGAATGATTCAGAGGAGAGTAACCAAAACAACTAGGAAAATGAAGCCAGACGCCTGAGCACATGATTTGAACCCTTGTATGAAAAAAAGCAAAACAAATTAAGCTTCTATTTTATTCAAGGTACAAAAAAATAACATAAAATTATAGCATACAGTAGATCGAAAAGTACTTCATATAACTATATAAACATATGTCTGTCTGTGAGTTTGGGAGAATAGCTGTATTGATTTCATAATAGAAAGTCCACAGTATTAACTTATATCTTTTTACCATCTTGTCTTTCATTTAAAAGGAGTTTCTTATTTATAATGTAAGAAAAAAATCTAAGAAACATAATTATTTTTTAACAGCTAGAAAACTTCATGGTTAGAAAGGTTATCTGTAATGAGGAAAAGACTGTGACAACAGCCTAATTTTATGCCTCTTAAATTATGGCATTCTTTCAATATTTTTGATTAATATGCCACCTGAAATCAGAAGATTATTGTTTTCTCTTGCTATAAACATTAATCTTCGCTTATTTTAAAAAGTCAATAACAATCATAGCACATGCTATAGACCATAAATGAACAAATTTTGGCTGAAGCTAGGAGATACTACATATATAAGACTTCACAGCCACGGGGCTTCAGAAGTAATTGTTGCACTCTCATATAGGTAATTAACAATGTATAATTGAAGACATATAGTAGTATTCTAAAAAAAAATAAGTGCTTACAAAACCAGGCAATATATTGGAAGCTACTCTGTAACCCTGATTCCTTAATACATGTACCAGACTTAACCTGTGCAGTCAACTTAAGCCGTTCTTCAATTTAGAATTTACATTAAGAAATTCTAAAGAAAAGGAAAATATAAAAGGATAACCTAAGATTTTGTTGTTATTCTGAAATCTCTTTATTAAAATGGCATACAATTTATTACCAAAACAGATTTATCATCATTTTGAAGATTTAAAATTGTTTGCCCCTGGCAAGGAGAGATGGTCCAGGCATTAAAGTGTAAATGCCCACCCAAATTGTTTACCTCTTCCTCTCTGTCTGTCTCTGTCTCTTTCTCTCTTCTCTTGTGTGGGTGGATATAAGTTAGCGTCTGTGCAGGAGAGAGAGCATTTTGTGGATAACCTAATTCTCAAACATTTCCAAATCGTTCTGTATATCCAGACCTCTCCTAAGTAGAATATCCATTTCCAGCTTTACACTGGCCCTGTCCATATGGATATCCTCCCACGGGCACACTGATTTCACAGTGCCAAAACAGAATGCGTTATCTCTTCAGCCAAATCAATTCTTCCTGCTACACTCTTAAGGTCAATTACAGCATCATTCTCATCCAATCATCCAAGCTGAAAATTACATCATCTTTCTCTCCATCCTCCTTTTATTTCTCTCTTTAATATGAGTCATCTGTGAGACTTGCCATATAAAACTGTTCAAATTTATCATTTTCATTCTCATCAACATTATCTTTTCCAGTTTTTTAGTCCTCACAAAGACTGTCAAAGCAGCATGACATAATGTATGCTAAACATTGTGCAAAACTATATGTATATGTATATATACATATATGTATATATGTACATGTAGATTTTTATATACAATTGCTTATTCTTTTATGTATTCATGCTCCGTGTAATGTAGGAAGATATTATCTTCCTATCATAAAGCAATTTGATTAATTTTATAGCTTTTTGCATTTTTGAAACATCTTTTGATGGTGCTGGCAATAGACTCCTTAGGTTTTTGAAGATAAAAAACAAACCAATACGAATTGAGATGCCTGAAGCAACACATTTTCTTTCTTACATTTTCATGTGGTAGAAGCCTGGGTTTGTACCATGAAAACTCGATGGATTTTGTCTCAGAAGCTGCAATCAAGAAGTTGCCTAGGAAATAGCTCTTACATAAGCTTCAGCACCCTCTTTCAAACTCATAGAGATGTTTGGAAATAATCAGGTCTGAGTAGTTCTGGAAACTAAGATGACCAGTTCTTTACTTAGGTTTGTCTATATTTTCATAGCTCTTGGACTTGTTAGTGAAGCTGTTTAGATCATCAGTCCCACAAGGTAATGCTTTTTAGTGAGTTCTCTAGAAAGATGAAGATGTATACTATGCACAAAATCACACAGAAAAAAAAATGGGCCCAACCTTATTTCAAGGGGAGGGAGCTGTAATATGTGTGAATATCAGGAAAAGAGTACCATGAGAGTTCATCTTAAATTCTGTTCAAACTGTCAGATATTCCTAGAAAATTGTATAGATTTCTCTACTGCCTGATTAAACACAAAGAGGCTTACCATTGCCTACTAGATAAACATTAACATTTCAACAGTTGCCCTCGGTGTTTTATATTACCATTCTATTTGCTTTTGTTCTTCTTGGACTAGAACCGCATTATATACCATTTCATTGCCCCCCCCAAAAAACAAGTAAAATCTCTAAATTTCAATGTTAAACCTCATTAACATCTTCTCAATTCACAAGCTCAGCAATCCAGAGCAAATAAACACCCAAGTTTTTTAACCTGAAGAGTATCTATATAAAAACACAATTTATAAACCATAATAGGATTGTTCATTTGCAGAAACACTTTTAATTATAGTCAGTTGTTTCTACAGTGCCTTTCCATATCATAGTTCACACTGACAATATTGTCTGTCATTATCTATCTTATTATTTTAATAACAGATTGGTGGAAGCGGAAATTAACCTCCTATGATACAATTTTGATAATGTCACTCACCTGCTTGACATTTTTTTCATGTTGATCCACTTCTCCTATGATGAATTCTTATCCTTCTTCTTATCCTTCACCTTCACCTTGTAACTCAGGCAAAGTTTTTCTCTAAACTCCTCTTTTTCACCCAAGCTGATAAGCTCCATTTGACCTCTCATGAGTGTAACTAGATGTCCATACAGTTCTCTGGGACAATGCAATATTTTCCTTTTTCTACTTTCCAAAATTCTCTATGGAATTTCTCCTTTATCTACACAATGTTTAGCATATAGAAAGCTTTCACTAAATTCCTTAAGTTGATAAAAAAAATATGAGTATAGAATACAAATAAATTCTGTCTTTTTTCATACTTTCAACTTATTAGTTTTCATTTACACACACACACACACACACACACACACACACACACACACAGCCGTATTCATAAGGAAGGAAATAGAGTCATTGTAGCCTAATGCCAATGCAGAATTATAAATGCCATTGGAGCGTGAGCTTTCTTACTTTTTCTTATCCTAAAATGCATTTCTGCAGTCATTTATTTTATTGCAACTGCTCTGTGAGAAATTGCACCTTGTTTTCTTCATAGCTATGAGCTTATGGAAAGCACAAGCCATAAGTTAGTCATCTTCCTGCTTTCCATTTTTCACTATGGACTCTGACGTCATCAGAGATGCTCATCCCTAACATTAGGCTGTATGAGGTTACTTTGCTTTGTGATCCTCATGAATCAAGTCTGTAAGAGGGGTCTCCCGATATATCTATTTGATTACTCACAGGGAAGTGTTCACTGAAATGTTTATCTATGGTCTGAGAGCCTCAGATTTGTGTGGACATTTTTATGTTTGTTTGTAATTTGCTGAAAAATTAAAATAGTGTATCATTTTTTAAAAATTAATTTTATTTCTAAAAATATAATTCTCATTTTCAGCGCATGCCCTCAGACTCTGATTATGCATCTGGTTGCAAGATAGGGGGAAAAACAGTCTGTTCATTGGAAGGAAAGACAAAAAATAGATTTTGTCATACACACAAGGTATTGACTTCTTTAGGGAAGGCCGAGTTATCAAAATGAGAGAAGACTAGCCTATACTTGAGGATTTTGTCCAGAAGCAACTTCAGTAGTAGGACTGTGACACCAAAAATAATCATTAAGTAGTAGAAAGTACTAAACTTTTGTATAAATAACCTAAGATGCCATTCAAGTGTGAGAACATGCCCAAGCTCAAAGATACCTGTATCATATTTTTCTTCAGCTATGTGTCAAAGGATGCAAAGAAACATTGGAAGATACATAAAACCCTGTACCAAGGGTAAACTTTTTAGAGATATGAATGCTGTAAATTATCCTTCAAATTGTAATGTTCATCTCCCTTGTCTCCACTGAAATAAAATCTGAATATCAGTTTAGATGGTTCCTTGCTGGTCTCTAGTAGATATCAAGAACAAATAAATTTTTAACCTATGGGAATAATAAAGCTAATAATTATATATTTTCCAAATGTTAACTATTTTCTTGTAAAATATAAATAATCCACTGAGAGCTCAATATTTCTTCCCAAGGATAACATAGTTTAGTTTCCAATACCCATGTCAACTATTTCAAAATATCCATACCTTCAGCTCCAAGGAATTTGGCTCCCTACTTTGACCTTGAAGGCACCTTTACTCATGCATGCACATTCACACAAACACACATAAAACATATTTTAAAAATTTAGAATATTAATATGTCAGCTATTCGTCATTTATTCTGAGGTTCCATCTTGCATAGCTCACAGATATCTGAGACCCAGGAAAGACTGTCATTTGCCATTGTAGACAACTACAGGAGATAAATGTTACTGTCACTTGTAGTTGAATTAGATTTTGATGCCATAGCTCAGGAGAGGGTAAGATTTAATTGAAGTTGAAATAGTCTGACAATACCTTAAATTCTTTTGAAACTGAAAGGAAAGGTCATTGCCACATTAGGAGAATATACTTTAAAATTACTTATAATTCTAGGGATTTTCATAAGTATACATGTCTATTCTTTTTGTGCATATATGAATATCACAGCATTTTTCTCTTTCAACCCTTTAAAAATTAAAATAATGAGAAATAATGAGAGAAAGTGTGTCTGTCACATATAAGACTGACATTTCTGAATGTCTTGTGTTTCCTCTGATAATTTACTAACAGATACTTTCAAATGAACTTAGAGTTTTAAAACACAGAGATGAACATGGAAACAAACAAGAGTTATCAATTAGTGGCAGTGAACTGTTTTAAGTAGATCATCATCCCACATTTCAGGGATACTATTAGGTGCAACTTTACATTGTTGACAGGAGGAACATTGACTATTGTCTAATAATTGTACTCAGTCTATAATCAAAGGTATGAAAAACATCTGCTACATTTATCTGAGTTTTGCTATTTTCCTTCACTTCAGCTAAAATATATTCTTTCTGAATCTAGTTTCAATGCAAGATGGAGCAAGGGAAATCATTCTCCTCTGTGATTTACACAGCCCATTGCCATGAAAACCACAAAATTCCATAAGCTAAGCATTATAAAACAAAGCAGGAATCTAAATGGGCATATGAGTTCAGGTGTGAGATACTATGCTTATTTAAATAAGTAATAACCATCATAAGAATAAAAATCCCAAAGTAAATTACTGTGAAAACACAGGAAAGATGGACCAAATGCCTGGAACCTGTGTTCAGAATTCATATAGTAAGTTATAAGTAGGCATGTAACATGAAGAACATTCACTGCAACAAAACTACATTTCTGGAGGCAAGCTAAACTTCTGAACCTGTCTTGTTTTCATGTGCTGTCCTTAAATCTTAGCTCAAGCATCTATTGCCAAACGTGGGTACATTTATTTCTTCATGTGATTTAATTAGCTTAGAGCAGTGTATTTTAAACATTGATAGTTTTTATAACATGTATGTTTAATAGGCCTTTTCGAATGTAAAATATTTGTTTGGTTCAGAAATTTTCACATTTGAAATGTTATTCTTTCTATCATATCAAACAAAATGTCTATTTTATTATCCTTAACCACTTCTAAAACTAAATATTACTTTTTCCTTTTAAATTCTGGAAAGCTTGTAACTTTCTCCTGTCACCATTCTTTCATTATATAAAACCATTTCCCCCTTGCTTAATAAATTTCTAATTTTTCAAAAGAAAAAGCAAAGGATAATTGTAGTCATATTTAAAACATATTAAAATTTGTTGAAATGGGATCTTTAGCTTGAAATAAAATGTATTTGTATACTGCATACAATATGAATAAAACAATACTCAAATCTCATCTTCATTTGGAAGTAATCTCATAGTGTACAAACGTACTAAAATGTAAATGAAGAGTTTCTGGCAAGATAACTCGAGTAGTACAGTACTTACAGGCATGCAGAACAAGAATTGTCTTGGAACATACCTGTGACACCAGCACTTTAGAGGACAGAGACATGAAGTTCCTTAGAGTTTACTATTCAAGCATTCTTCCTCATTCGGAGCCCCATGTTAAGGGGGAGATTCTGTCTCAAAAATATAGTGTTAGTCTCTAAACCGACTTCACCCCATTACCTCTTACAAGTAATGTTCCCAGAGAGTTAACTTATCTTTTGAAGGGTCACACTATTTGATGCTGTGGCATTTTTGTACTTCAGACAAAACGGCTGAAATAAAGAATAGAGATGGCAGTACCCTGAGGATTGAGAGATCTGCTAAGCACACACTGATTGTGACACTTAACATGCATCTATTGGAGAGCAGTTTTCCCATCTGGGAAGTCTAAATATCAACACCTGCCTAATACGATGATTGCAGTTAGTGAGGGCCGATGAGGAGTTCTTGTGTGGTTAGTGTATTCTCCGGTCTTGTACTTTGTACATGGAAAGCACTCAACAATGCTGTTTCAGCTTTCACCATTTCTATTTGTGAAAATGACTACTGAAAATTAGAAAAGACCTCATTTCTCTGTCTGGACCTTTCAGTTTCAACCTTCACAATAACACCCACATCTGTCATTCTCTTTAAATCTAAGGAAATATGTTTTTTTGTTTGTTTCAAGTAGAATACTGAGCCAGTTTAGCTCAGCCCCACTAAAAAGCTAGCAAGTCTTTTTAATGAGCTACATAATACCAAATGAACAAAGGAGTGACAGCCTGCTAGACAGTGGAAAAGCAGATACCTTGAAAAAAATGAAACTGATTTGGTATAAACTTGTTGCAGGTTTGCAGTAAATGTTTCAGCTGTCTTTTGGACCCTAACTTATTTGCAGCTATACTCAAGGTGGAGTTTATGCTCTCCTTTACTTCTTTTTACTAAATATATATTTTCCAGCATGGTAATATTATTGCACATACTTGTTTTATTAAGAAGCTAGGATCTGGGTTTAATTTTATCAAATTCAGTTTATTAACAAATAGCAATTCTCCAATAGCATCCAATCGTCTGGAGCAATAACAGAAGCCTAGTTTCTCCCTTTGTGTCTATAATTTAGAAGTTGTGAACAGTTGGAGAGACATTATCTTCTTGATTCATCATGTAGGCAGTGGAGTACAATGATAATTGCTTAATTTTGCTAGTTTGCTACTACAGTC
Organism: Apodemus agrarius; assembly: GCA_964023405.1. Taxonomy (NCBI): domain Eukaryota; kingdom Metazoa; phylum Chordata; class Mammalia; order Rodentia; family Muridae; genus Apodemus; species Apodemus agrarius. The sequence goes on from OZ030022.1 coordinate 56,086,924, forward strand.
AGGCAATGGTAAGTGATTTACATGTATCAAGCTATACTGTACCCTCAGGAACATTATGTAGGTAACAGGCCATTCTCTTGTATATTGATGAGACCAAAGTTACACACAAAGACAGGTCTCTTGATCCTGTATATGAGCACAGTCACACAGAACTCATTGTATGTATTTTTCACATCATTACAATCCTTATTATTTGAGCAGGAATGAACTTAAGTTCACTACTTATATGAAAACCAAATTACAAGAACTTTCTATGTTTAAAATACCTAAATGAATGTCAAACATGTAACAGTGTCAGGTTGAGCAAAGACTAAATAAAGAAGTAAATAAAGGATTTAATAGGTATGATGGGGTAACTTGTAAACTGTATTAGGTAATGAAAAATATATTAATTTTTTAAATGAACACATCTTACACCATCTTTCATAAACTTACGAGAAAGGAAGTGAACTTGTATTTCACTATTCTCTGCTTGCTTTACTGAAAAAATTTAGTAGGCTATTCTATTGCTTCAAATATAAGATAGCAAACATGGAAATGAAATTGGAGAGAATATGGCCATATTTACAACTTGAGCAGTTCTGCTACAAAACTTCAGAATGTTTGAAAATAAACCCTAAAACTTATTTTTATTGAAAAGGGAAGTAAAAACATTTTATGATAAAATTAAAGATTTACATGGAAACTATTTCAGATAAAATAGAAGAGATACATAGAAAAACATGTTAAAATTGACAATTTTCATAGAAAATTAAAGAGTAAAGTAACAGACATGTAAAACATTACTAAATTAACTGAAATACTAAATAGAAACATTTTATGATAGAATTGAAGATTTACATGGAAAATATTTTTGATAAAATTGTATAAAGATTATTAGGTGTTAAAAATTTTAAGCATGTTAGAATTGAAGATTATCACATGGAAAATTTTATATAGATGTAATAAAAGTTTATAAAAGTATGCCTAAGTTGATTGAAAGTGGAATTATAAACATTTTCTGATAACCTTTAAGATTTACATCAAAAATATTTCTGATAAAATTGAAGAAATATATAGAAAAACATGTTAAAATTAAAGATTATGATGGAAATTATACAAATAAAGTAATAGATATAAAGATAATTGTAAGTTGATTGAAGGTGGAATTATAAAATTTTCAAATAAAATTGAAGATTTACATGGAAAATATTTCTGGTAAGATTCAAGAAATATATAGAAAAACATGTTAAAATTGACTCATGGAAAATTTTACATATAAAATGGTAGATATAAAAACTAAATTAATTGAAGGTAGAATTAGAAACATTTGTTATAAAAAAGATTTACATTGAAAACATTTCTGATGATAAAATAGAGGAAATATATAGAAAGACATTTTAAAATTGAAGATTATCATGAAAAATAATGCAGATAAAATGGTAGACATAAAAACATTACTAAATTAATTCAAAAGGGAATTACAAACATTTTCAGATAAAATTGAAGATTTACATGAGAAATATTTCTCTTTGTCTATGTATGTTTATTGGGGAGTTGAGTCCATTGTTGTTAAGAGATATTAAGGAATAGTGATTGTTGCTTCCTGTTATTTTTGATGTTATTTTTATGTTTGTGTGTGTATTTTCTTTTGGGTTTGTTGGAAGAGAATTACTTTCTTGCTTTTTCTAGGGTGTAGTTTCCCTCCTTGTATTGGTATTTTCCATCTATTATCCTTTGTAGGGCTGGATTTGTGGGTGGATATTGTATAAATTTGGTTTTATCATGGAATATCTTGGTTTCTCCATCGATGTTGATTGAGAGTTTTGCTGGGTATAGTTAGCCTGGGCTAGCATTTGTGTTCTCTAGGGTCTATATGAGGTCTGCCCAGGATCTTCTAGCTTCTCTGATGAGAAGTCTTGTGTAATTCTGATAGGTCTGCCTTTATAAGTTACTTGCCATTTTTTCTGTACTGCTTTAATATTCTTTCTTTGTTTAGTGAATTTGGTGTTTTGATTATTATGTGCCAGGAGGAGTTTCTGTTCTGGTCAACTCTGTTTGGAATTATGAAGTCTTCTTGGATGTTCATGGGCATCTCTTTCTCTAGGTTAGGGAAGTTTTCTTCTATAATTTTGTTGAAGATATTCAATGACTCTTTAAGTTGGAAATCTTCGCTCTGCTCTATACCTATAATCCTTGGATTTGGTCTTCTCATTGTGTCCTGGAGTTCCTGGATGTTTTGGGTTACCAGCTTTATGCATCTTGCATTTTCTTTGACTGTTGAGTCAATGTTTTTTATGGTATCTTCAGCACCTGAGGTTCTTTCCTCTATCTCTTGTACTCTGTTGTTGATGCTTGCATCTATGACTCCTGAATTCCTTCCAAGGTTTTCTATATCCAGTGATGTCTCACTTTTTGATTTCTTTATTGTTTCTACTCTCACTTTTAGATCCTGGATGGTTTTGTTCAATTCCTTCACTTGATTGTTTGTGCTCTCTTGTAATTCTTTAAGGGATTTTTGTGTTTCCTCTTTAAGGGCTTTTACCTGTTGACTGACATTCTCCTGTATTTCTTTAAGGGAGAAATTTAAGTCTTTCTTGAAGCCTTCATGAAATATGATTTTAAATACAACTCTTGCTTTTCCAGTGTGTTGAGGTATCTGGGAATTGCTGTGGTGGGAGAACTGGGTTCCGATGTTGCCATGAGACCTTGATTTCTGTTGGTAGGGTTATTGTGCTTGACTTTTGCCATCTGGTTATTTCTGGTGCTAGTCGGTATTATTGTCTCTGGCTGGAGTTTGTCTCCTGTGGGCCTGTCAGCCTGTGTCCTCTGAGCTCAGAAGTGAAAGTACTGCTGGAGATCACTCTCTCCTGGAGGGCTGTGCACAGAGCTTGTGGAGTCAGTTTCCTGTCTCCCTGGTGCCAATGGTGGCAGGAAGACTTTTGTCCCAGCTGATCTTAGGCCCTGTGTGCTCCTAGTTGTTCCCCTCCCTCCAGAGAGAAGGTAGAGCTCTCCCCTAACACTTATTAGAGTTTGTGCAGAAACATGTATTTCTAGTAAGATATGTTTTGAAATCTACTATTATATCTTTAATTCACAGTAAGATAGCTGGCTTAACAATTTTAAGTCACAAGTATTTGACATTGTCCTCTACCTGCTTTTTTTATTCTGTTGTATGGTCTTACTACATTGCCATACTTTAAATGTATCTGAGTATCAAATTTTCCTTGCATATATTATGAAAAAAAGAATAAAGAAAAAAATTAGACCACTGGTTAGTATGGTTATCAGGCCAAGACTGTGTGCATTACCTTGAGATTTTGAGAGAGGTACTGTTCTAAGAACAAAGATCATTAGCATATTTATACCCACACAAAAGCAATGGCTTGGATAAATAAGGAATAAGTGTGAATATAGAAGAGGCCAGGATCTGGGATATAAAACGACCAGCAAAGCAGACAGAAGCCTGCAGTGTATGAAAAAGAAAATAGATCAGAAGCTGAGAGAGATTCCTAGAGTGTAAGTGAATTTTTTTAAGGAGAAGAAATTCTAGTACACTGACTGCAGAAAATGAAGCAAGACGAAGAATGTATTATGGTGACATGGAGTTTGTTGGTGACCTTTTCAAATGTCATTTCAGCATTAGAGTGACTAGCTGAGGATACAAGAGGATTTCAGTAATAGATACAACTCTTGAAGACTGTTCTAGTATATTTTTTACTACTGTATTAGTATGCCTGAGATGGTATAATTTATAAAAATTTAAGGTTTTTGCTAGAGTTCTTGCTTCTTGGCAACCAAAATCAAGGCATGTATAGTTAGAGCAATCTTGGGAAAAGGTGGAAGGACAAATTAGCATAAGTGAGGGAGAAAGACAAGTTTTTGTAATAATTATACTGTGATAACTTGTGTGAATGTCAACTTGACAGGGTTTGAATCACCTAGGAACCATACCTCTGGGTATCTCTATAAAGATGTTTCCAAAGGGGATTGTCTTCAGAGAGAATATACCATAATTTTGTCTAAGTACCCAGACTTTTGAAAAGAGAAGAAAAAGAGAGAGGAAAGATTATCATAATACCCATTGATATCTCTCTCTCAATGCCCTGATTCAAGATGCAAGATGATGTAAGTCATATGGAAGATTTGGATATTTAGAAAGAGATATTGGTTATGAAGTAATGAGAAAAAATGGTTCAGAGCAAATAGATTTGGGAAATATTTAAAACATTAAGAAATGGGAAAGGCATTAATTTTAAAAATTTGACCATGTGTGATGATTGTGAAGTCATACTGAAGTAAGAGGTGTTAACAGATTCTGAAGAAGAATTTTCGGATAACATATCTCTAAGCTTAAAATGGGGGAAGGAATTTAGTTTTGTAACACTGATGAGTTGTGAACAGTATGTCCAGTTCCAAAGGCATGTAAATATGAGAACGTAGGCAGGAGAACAGCTACCATATGAGAAGAAAACACAGCAACTAAAGCAAACCAAATCACACGAAAAACCCAATACAATTAACAATGCTAGGCAGTTATACCCAACCATGTATGGGCTAAGAAATTCCCTAAATATTATCCCTAAACTGATTCCAGGTAAACTGTACCTTACTCCCCAGTGTACAGTTTAAAATCTGATACCTAGAGAGGTTGAATAAAATTCCATAAAAGGTGAGGTCAGAAACTACATTCCTACATTCCCAGTTTGAATCCAGAATTCATAAATCAATTTTATATATAAAGATTATCCAACCTAATGTAGCAATGCAATATATTAGAATTATGTGAAGTAGAATTACCTGAAATGTTTCCTGCTCAAGAAGATTGATTATAATATTAACTGTGCCTGTATCTTGTCCCATATGCAAAAATATTGACAATGTTCACTATTAACATTCATCTTTAAAATATTGATAAAGCCTTTGCCTGAAAGAATTTCAGCTAACAACTACGTACTGGCCTGATTATTTATCCTTTTGACTTGGGTCTTTGTTGCCAGCCTATACTTTCTTTATATGTATCCCATTATGGTCTAGGCTACAGAAGTTATTTTTGGAAGTGCAACAAGACATTTTGCTACTTAATGCTCAATTTTAGAAAGCTGCATAAATTAAATGCCACAACATAATGAATATGTAGTTAGCCACCAGGTCTCGGGAAAAAAATCATGTATATAAAGTCTGACGCATAAAACCTCTTGGTAAATCACTTTTTAAATTTTCTTTGAAAAATATATATCTTTCTCATGAAGTGTATCCTTATTACAGCTTTTCCTCCCTCTATACATTTTACTTGTTCCCCAATTACCCTCCTCAAGAAATCCACTCCCTTTTTATCTCTCATTAAAAAAAAGGGGCTCCTAGTAGATAATGAATGACAGGACATGACAAAATAAAATGTATTAGCATGCCGCAAAAACTATTATACCAAAGTTAGTCAGAGCAACCCAACAAGAGGAAAATAGTTCCATGGGCTTGCACAAGAAGCAGAGACCTACTTATGCATATTCTCAAGAGTCCCACAAAAGTACTAAGCTGAAAGCTATAAGATATGCACAGAGGACCTGGAGCATACCTGTGTGGATACTGTGGTTGCTTCTTTTGTCTCTGAGTTCATATGAGACTTGCTCAGTTGGTTCTAGTTCTCATGGCATACTCTTTCCCCTCTGGTTCTTTTCCTCTTTCTGCCTCTTCTGTGGGGTTCCCTGAGTTCAGAAGGAAGGGATTTACTGTAGACATTCCATTTAGAGCTATTTAGAAAAACGAATTCTAAAGATTCTCTTTTTCTGCATAATCTCTCCCTGTGGATCTCCGTATCTTTTTTTCAGTCTGCTGCAGGATATTTCTCTGATAATTACTAAGTAAGTCACTTATGTATGTCTGTATCAAAATATCATTAGGAGTGATTTTATTTTATCTTTTTGTAAATAGTTCTTTGCTATCTTGTATTTCGTTCTTGGTCATCAATTCAGTGTTGTGTGTGGGTTATTTCTCATGGAGTGGCCCTTCATACAAATGAGAGATTAGCTAGCTCTTTCCACAAGTTTTGTGACAACTCTGCCTCAACAGAACTAGCAGGTAGAACAGATTTTAGTTAAAGGTTTTCTTGCTGGATTGTTCTTTAGGTTTTTCTTTTGGTAGCCTGCAATTTAACTTCCTGCACTGAAGATCTTAGGACATAGGTGTGAAGGCTCCGTGTAGGTACCAGCTAGACTTTTCCATGTTCAAGGAGTTTTGTAGGTATTGATCTCAGCCTACATTGAGAGTTTGCTGTCAGTTTGTGGCGACTTTTAGCAATAGTCTGGATTGTGTTGGAACGTCAATGGAACCACTAGGCCATTAATAGAATGTCACCCAGTCCTGCTACTGCAAGGTGCAGTTGATGAAAAGAGATGTCAAGTTGGGAATACATCTTCCCCATATTTTGCATACCTTATTTGAATCACCTTTATATATTTTAGGGAGTTAGGGTGTTTCCCCTGCACTATGTTGGCATATTATGTCTCAAATTTTTTTTATCAATTCCAGAAGTATCTTCACAAATTCCCTCCTTCATCCCTCTCTCTCTCTCTCTCTCTCTCTCTCTCTCTCTCTCTCTCTCTCTCTCTTTCTCTCTCTCTCTCTGTCTCTCTCTCCACACCTTATATTCTGGTTAACATCCACATTCCTCCGAGTCTACCCATAAATATATTCTATTTCCCCGTATTTGGAAGATCCATATATCTCACTATTCTCTTCCTCTGTATCTATTCTCTATGAATCAGCAGATAGAAGGTTGGTTGTCACTTATGTAATAACTAATAATCCATATATAAGTGCATACATACCATATTTATCTTTCAAGGTCTGACTTACCATTCTCAGGATCATTTTTTGTTTTGGTTCCATCCAATTTATGCTGTCTTCATGACCTAATATTTTTTTTACAGCAGAGTGATAATCAGTTGTCTAAATGTACTGCATTTCTTTATCCATTCTTTCGTTGAAGGACATTTAGTTCATTTCAAGTTTCTGGTTATTATAAAGAGAGTAGAATAGGACATGGTTGAGCAAATGTCCTTTGTGGTATGCATGAAGCATCCTTTCAGTATATCCCTGATTGATATACCTGATTTCCAACATTCTAATGAATTGACATATTGATTTCCATGGTAGCTGTCCAAGTGTGTACTATTTACAGCAGTGCAGTAGTATTTCCCTTGTCTCACATCCTTACCATCATGAGCTGTCACTTGTGTTACTGAACTTAGTCATTTTGACAATCTTAAGGTGGCATCTCAAAGTAGTTTTAATTTGCCTTTACCTGACGGTGAAGGAGGCTGAATATTTAAGAGTTTCTCAGACATTTGTGATTTTTCTATAAGCCCTGAGGGCCAGCAGAAAGAATGGAAACAGGCAACCTAAGGAGAAAGGAAGTTGGAGGGCCCCTCCAGAATGCACCAGAGGATGAAATGTCCCAAAGTAGGGAGAGAGAACTTATAGAGCTCACCTCCAGGAGGAAGACAGGACATCAAATGAGGGAGAGGGGGAGCATCCCACAGTCACAACTCTGACCTATAAGTGTTCCTGTCTGAAAGAATTACAGGGATGGAAATGGAGAGAAGCCTGAGGAAAAGAAGGTGCAGTAACAGGCCCAAAGTAGGATCCAGCTTAAGGGGAGATTCAAGGCCTGACACTACTACTGAGGCTATGTAGTGCTCACAAAAAGGGACCTAGCATGACTGTACTCCAGAAGACCCAACAACCTGCAAGAGTCAGATGCAGATATTTGCACCCCACCAATAGACAGAAGCAGCTAACCCCTGTTGTTGCATTAGGGAAGGCTGAAAGAAGCTGAGGAGAAGGGTGACTGTGTAGGAGTACCAGCAGTCGCAATTAATCTGGACCCCGGAAATTTCAAAAACTGGACCACCAAACAGGCAGCATACACCACTTGATATGAGGCCTCCAACACACATACAGTAGAGGACTGCCAGGTCTCTGTTCATTAGGAGATGATGCACCTATCAGTTAAGAGAGTGGTGGCCGCAGAAACTTTAGAGGTCAGGTAGAGTGGGGAGTGGGGACATCCACATGGAGACAGTGGGGTGGGGTAAATGTGTGGGATGTGGAACAGTTGGAGGGTGGATGTGGGAAGGAAAAAATATGGAATGTAAAACTTACATAAATAAATAAATATTTTAAAAAGAATGCTATATTTAGATCCATATTTCAGTTTTTGAATGGATTATTTGGTCCTTTGCTATCTACTGTCCTGATTTACATGTTACTTCTGATACTAACCACCAGATGTGGAGAAAAAAAGAAAAAAAGAAAAAATCCATTCTCTAGGCTGATATCAGGTTACATAGTGCTTAGTCTTGTACAAGGTTAAAACTCTGAATCTATTTGCATTTTCTACACGCAGACATCCATTCTGACAAGCACCATATGTTGAAGTTTTTTTCCAGTGTGTATTTCTGGCTTTGTTATCAAAAGTCAGATGTGTGTGTGTGTGGACTTATGTCTGTATCTACAGTTCGATTCCATTCATCCACATGTCTGATTTTTAAGCCAATAGTATTGTTTTTATTAGTATAGCTCTGTATTGCAACTAAAAAATGGGAATGATGAGACTACCAACTCTTCTTTTATAGTTCAGAATTGCTTTAGCTATCCTAGATTCTACTTTTCCATAAGAAGCTGATAATTGTCCTTTCAAGGTCTATGGAAAATTAAGTTGGAATTTTAGAGGAATTGAATTGAATATATAGAATGCTTTTAGTCAGATGGTCACTTTTCCTATCTTAATCCCACTGAGACAAGAAAATGGGAGATTTGTTTCATCTTCTGATATCTGTTTTAATATTTTAAGTCAGACTTGAATTTTTATTATAGAAATCTTTCAATTGCTTAGTTAGGGTTATCCCAAGATACTTTGTATAATTGCAGCTATTGTGAAAGGTGCTGTTTCACTATTCTCTTTTTCAGTGCATTTGTCATTTGTGTATAGGAGGGCCACTTTGTTACGAATTAGTTTTGTAGCCAAACACTTGGCTGGGAGTGTTTTTCAGCTGTAGGAGTTTCCAAGTGGAATTTTTATTTGCACATATGTATACAATATTCTCATCTGCAAGTAATGAAACTGACTTCTTTTTCAATCTGCTTTCCATTGAAATGCTTTGCAAGCATTTTATTGAGTATTTTTTCTGTCTATGTTCATAAGGAAAATTGGTCTGCAATTCTCATTCTCTCTCTTAGAGATACTTTCATTGTATCCTGAGATATGGGCTATGCTTTGTATTCATTTTCATTGAATTTTATAAAGTCTTTAATTTCATTTTGTATTTCTGTCCTGACTAAATTGTCTTTTCATTTTTTTAGATATTTTCTTTGTTTACCTTTCAAATGATTTTTCCCTCTCCTGGTCCCTCCCCCACCAAAAAAATCACATAAGCCATCTCCCCTCCGCCTGTTCCCCAATCAACCCTCTCCCACTTCCCTGTCCTGGCATTCCCCTACACTGCAGCAGCAAGCCTTTCTAGGACCAAGGGCCTCTCCTCCCTTTGATGTACAACAAGGCCATCCTCTGCTACATTTGTGGCTCGGACCATGGGTTTGTCCATGTGTACTCTTTGGTTGGCAGTTTAGTCCCTGGGAGCTCTGGGAGTACTGGTTGGTGCATATTGTTTTACTTCCTATGGGGTTGCAAACCCCTTCAGCTCCTTGAGTCCTTTCTCCAGATCCTCCACTGAGGACATTGTGCTCAGACCAATACATCCACCTCTGTATTTGTCAGGTATTGGCAGAGCCTCTCAGGAGACAGCTATATTAGGATCTTGTATATGTCTTAGTTCCATTTGATTAATAATATCAGATAGCATTTCAATGTGTAGTTTTTGTCTAGATGACCTATCCATTAGAGGTACTTAAGAAACAGTACTTAAGTCTGTTTCCTATTAACGTTGTGATAGCATTAATATGTGACTCAAGCTATAATAGATAGTGTTCCTTTTATCAATATATGTACCCTTGTGCTTGCATCATAGGGTTTAAGACTTGAAATGTCTCTCTTTCATTTCTTGTATTCTGTTAGTGATGCTTGCCTTTGTAGTTTCTGTTTTGATTGCTAAAATTTTTATTTTAAGAATTTCTTCAGTTTTTTTTTTCATTCTGTTTCTAATTTTAGGGTTTGAACAATATTCATTCATTTCTTTCTATTGATTGTATTTTCCTGGAATTCCTCAAGGGATTTATTTGTTTCTACTTTAAGAAACTCTATCATATTCACGAAGGCTTTTTTGAGGTGTTTTTTTTTTCTTGTGCTTCAGCTATATTGAATATTCAGGGCCTGCTGTGGAATGATAGCTGGATGGGCTCTAAGGGAGGCACTGTACCCTGCCTGTTATTGACTGTGTTTTTATCCTTGCATCTAGACACCTGTGATTGGAATGACTACAGAAACAGGTGCTGATTTCCATACTTATCTTTACTGAGTTGGTGTTTTGTTCCTTGGTTTCTGTTTCCATTCTAAATTTTTGGAGAGTGTGATGCCTGTGTATTACTTGGAAGAAAATTTTCTTTGGACATGATATTATGACCACTGGGCTTTGAGGTAAAAATGTGTTTCATGTTATGGGAAGCTGACACTCAGGAGCATAAGATAGGGAGCTGAGGTGAGTCACTGGAGGAAGGAGAGTAGATGTTCTTCCAGTATCTGCTAATTTCTTCTCATTGGAATGAGGGCAGGCAGTGAAGGTTACCCCAGAGAATCTGCTATAGCAATGAAGATGAGACTTGAGGGTTGGATCTAGACTCTAGAAACAGAAGAAGAGAAAACCTACAGACAGCATACCTGCATCTCTGATAAAAAATGATCTGTGGGTTAATTGAGATTGTTTGCTGTACTAAGGACTGAGTTAAAACAATAAGTGGTAAGATGGAAATAAGGAGAAAGTCCTCTTAGATCCAGAGAAACTGTGGACAAAGGGGTGAGGAAAGCTGTAGTAGGTGTTCTGTTGTAGAGACATGGATGAAGAGACTGGGAATTGAGTTTGGAGGCAAGGAAGAAGAGATGAAAGTTTTCAGTTAGCCTGTTTTACTGACCTACCTTGTTGGTGTGTTCACTTGGGAATGCTTGCTGACATGGGTGATTGGGGTAGTAGGAAGAATAAGGGAAAGCAAGGTTAGAGAAAATATTTATGATCCATTGGAGATGTGATCACAGAGAAAATGGAGAGTGCTAGAGTTGGGGATTGGGACAGAACAACCTAGTGAGGGGAGAGAGAAGAAGGGGGCACAGGGAAGTGGTTATGAGTGTTCTATTGCGGAGTTGGGATGAAGACAGGAGGATTGGATCTAGGGGAAGAGAGGGAGAAGAGATCTGCTGGCAACCTACTTGTTTTCTTCCTAATGTGATTCTTACCTGACTCGAGTCTAATCAGTATTTTGTTTGTAGAAAACTCACTCTTTCCATGAACAAAATACAATGTCAAAATCCACAAGATCTATTATAGATCTTCATCTTAATAAGTTGACAAAAGTTGTCTTGAGTCCAATTTGCAAAGGAACAAAATTATTTTGTCCTGAGATACCTGATCAGGTCCTCTGTATGGAGGCATTTCTGACATCCGTGCTTGCAGATACACATCACTGGCCAGGACCTGGCTACCAGAGTATGCTTAATTCTTTTTGAGGTACACTGGGTGCGAAACAACAAGATCACCAATTGTGTTTTAAATATGCAGAGTTACATCTTATAAAGAATCAGACTATAAGAGTACTACTATTTAAGTCTTCAGTTTTGTTTCTTTTAACTAAGAAGAGTTTCTGTCTTACAGAGACAAAGGTCTTTTAATTTACTTTTATTTTCTATATTCTTTGTTTACATTCCAAACGCTTTCCCCTTTCCCAGTCCCCGCCTCACCATATGTCCCATAAGTCCTCTTCCCCGTGCCCATTCCCCAATCACCCCCCCCCGACCATTTCCCTATTCTGGTACTCTCCTACAAAACTGGATCCAGTCTTTTTCGGACCAGGGTCCTTTCCTTCTTTTTCTTGGGAATCTTGATTTGCTAATTGTGCCTTGAGCATTCAGAGCTTCTGGGATCATTAATATACACTTATCAGTGATTGCAATTCATGTGTATTTTTTGTCATTGGGTTAACTCACTTAGGATGATATTTTCCAGATCCAACCATTTACCTACAAACTGCATGAATTCATTATTTTTAATTGCTGAGTAGTATTCCATTGTATAAATATACCACATTTTCTGTATCCATTCCTCCTTTGAGGGACATTGGGCTCCTTCTAGCTTCTGGCTATTATAAATGAGGCTGCTATGAACATAGTGGAGCATGTGTCTTTATTGCATGCAGGGGAATCCTCTGGGTATATGCCCAGGACTGGTATGACAGGGTCCTCTGAAAGTGTCATGCCCAATTTTCTAAGGAACCGCCAGACTGATTTCCAGAGCAGTTGTACCATCTTGCAATCCCACCAACAGTGGAGGAGTGTTCCTCTTTCTCCACATTCTTGCCAACACCTGTTGTCTCTTGAGTTTTTAATCTTAGCCATTCTGACTGGTGTGAGGTGGTATCTCAGGGTTGTTTTGATTTGCATGATGACTAATGATGTTAAACATCTCTTAAGGTGCTTCTCAGCCATCTGAATTTCTTCTGGTGACAATTCTTTGTTTAACTCTGTACCCCATTTTTAATAGGGTTATTTGGTTCTTTGGGGTCTAACTTCTTGAATTCTTTGTATATGTTGGATATTATCCTTCTGTTGGATGTGGGGTTGGTGAAGATCTTTTCCCAATTTCTTGGTTGCCCTTTGTCCTTCTGACAGTGTCAAAAGTCTTTTTTTTTTTTGTTTCTTTTCACATATAGATTGTTAGACCCTATGCATGTTTTGTTATGTGTTCTCTGATTTCTTCCAGAGGGAAGTACCTCCTTTACCTTTCTTGCTTGCTGTGCTACAGATTTCTTAATAAATATTATTATTTCAGGTAAAGAAAAAATATGGAGAATAAATGTTGCTAGAAAAAAATCACCATATACTAAATCTTATGCTATATTGATTATATGATAAGAATGCCAATTATCCTACTTAGGATATAAACAAGTGCTATACTTACTCTAATTTATTTTGGGCTATCTTGACCCTCCTTAATAGCTATTTTTTAACCTACCTCTGTGTCAGATCTCACATCCCTTTGTTTAATAGAGAAACTTTTTTGTACTATATTAACATGCTACTAGATTCTGTCAACTAAGAGACTAAGAATGCCATCACAATGCATACCTTCCCATAGCAGAAAATTTTCAGTTTTCTCCAACTTGTCTATAAAATATTTATTCTAGTGAACTTGAAAAATACCTTAGTTTTCTCATTGATTCTTTTCTATTGCTTTATAATTTCATCAAACTCTTAAAGTATTGAACACAGAATTTGGGGTAAGCAAGATCATTATTCCAGAGCTATTATCACTCACATTTTGTCCAAAAATAATCTTATATTCATATTAAGATGAAATTTGTATTATTGTGTTGACAATACAAATACTTAAAATATGTCTCCCTGTTGGAGTCAGTTATACTACATTTCTACTCCTCTTTCTTTTTCATTTCTGTTCTAACTGGTTATTTTTCAATTTGAGATTACTTAAGAGCCCAAATAAAAGGCTTGTGTGTAATCCCCATAAATATAAAGGCACTATTTTAAAAATAGTATACTCGAATAATGTTAATTATATTGAGGATATGGCTTTTATATAGAAAAACAATTTTAAAATGTTTTTCTTAATCCATGGGAGCATCTTATACCTTTGTCTATAATACTATTCACAATGATAAAAACATTAACTTATTAATAGTCATTTTACCTACTATCCCTCTTCTATTTGACAAATACATTTTTGAGTTACTCGAATTTAATGACTTCATATCATCATTATGAGTAAATAATATGGAAACAAGAGTGAAGATCAAGGTTGAAGGTGTGTCTTAGTCTGAGTTCTAAGTTACACCTTTATGGACAAATCATTTCGTATAATGGCTTCTATAACTTATAATGGAAGCTGAGATAAAGCTATTGTATGGAAAATAAGTGGAAACCATGTAGTAAAATGATAAGCTTTGTCTTTATTTTTAAACAATTTATCTCAAAACTTTTACCCTAAGCAGCATACTAACAAATTTATAGCTTCCTTTAGGTTAAAAACAATGCCTTTCTTTCAAAAATTAGGTAAATGTTATCAGTATGCTCAACTGTGCCTTAAGAAGCAAGATGTACTTACTGTCTTAGAGTTGAGCAGAAGTACAATCTATCTGCCTGAATCCCAAAGAAAAGAGAACTTTGGTTTGTATGTTATAAAAATATACTCACTGTACAGTGTCCACCCCTTTATATGCTACCAAGTGACCCATTTCCTTCTTCAACAGTGTGTGTCATATTAATCACTTCCATCATCTGGTCTCTTTGCACTTTGTGTTATTTTGCCTGCCCTCCTTCAGATCAAGTTTCACCTAGGATCATTCAAACATTTCAGGCCCAATTTCCATGAAGTACCTGCTATGGCAGAGTCGTGGTGATAGGCTGATAATCCCAGAATACTTTCACTCTCATGTAAATGCTTCAATCAAAGAGAAGCACAGAAGGATTGTTCTACCGAACCCTATTGGCTGTCCAAAACATGTGTGCTGATAGAAAGGTGACAGTTTTCATTACAGTGATGCTATCACAGTTTAAGACATGAAAATGAAAATGTCCTCCTAAAAGCATGCAAAAGTGTGTAGTTTGGGTATGTGTGTCTGCTTCAATGAGCTGCTTGTTGGATGTCTCAGAGGGCAGTCATACCAGGCTCCTGTCTGTAAGCACACCATAGCATCAGTAATAGTGCCAGGCTATGGAGCTTCCCCTTCAGATGGATTACAATTTGGGCCAGTCTCTGGACCTCCTTTCCCTCAGTCTCTTCCAATTTTGTCCCAGCAGTTCTTTTATTTTTTTCCAGTGTCTATGCTTTTTTTCTTATTTTGTGGTACTATTTTTATCCGATATATTAATTTACATTTTATATGATTTCCCCCTTTCTGGGATCCCCCCTCCCCGCAAGTACCATAAGCCCTCTTCCCTCCCCCTGTTCCCCCATTCACCCCTTCCCTCTTTCATGTTCTGGTATTTCCCTACACTGTTGCATCAAGCCTTTCCAGAGTCAGGGGCCATTCCTTCCTTCTTCTTGGACATCATTTGATCTGTGGATTGTGTCTTTGGTATTCCAGTCTTCTAGGCTAATATCTGCTTATCAGTGAGTGCATACCATGAGTGTTCTTAGTTCTTTTAGAACAAGTACAATTCTTGGTCAGAGGTTTTGGTTGTGGGGTGGCAACCCCGTCCCTCGACTTGATGTCCTGTCTAGGTGAACTCTACAAGTTCACTTTCACCACTGATGGGCATTTCATCTGAAGTCCTTCTCTTTGAGTCCTGAGAGTCTCTCATCTCACAGGTTTCTGAAACTTTCTAGAGGGTCCCCCACTACCTCCTCCCCCCCCAACACACACCTGAATTTGCATAATTCTATTCATTTCTCTGACCCTCTGACCTTCTCTTCTGTTCCCCTTTTTCCCACCCCTCCCCTCTCCCACCCAGGCCCCTCCATCCCTCTGCCTCCTGTGATGGTTTTCTTTTTCCTTCCAAGTAGGATTGAAGCATCCTCTCTGCTTCTTAACCTTCTTGAGTTTTGTGGATTGTATCCTAGGCATTCTGTACTGTTTTGGCTAATATACCCTTATCACTGAACATGGGGGAAGAGGAATGGAATGAGGAACTGGGGGAGGGCAGACAATCAGGGGGATAATGACAGGACTGTAAAAAATAAAAGCAATTTAAAACGTGTATTGTTTTGTAAAATTCTTACATTGAGTATCATGTATTATTGTAAATGCCTTGATTAGAAAAGAATTCCTGAAACTTACCCAGAAAGTTGATAAAGAAATAATCATTAATATTGTTTGTGGCTGGTGAGCATTTTAGTTTTAGACTCATAAAAGACAGCAAAACAAGTGGCATGGATTTCACTTTCTCCTCAAATTTCCATGTGAGGCAACTTGAGTTTTTCAGTATTTCACATAACAAGGATTATGATAGAATAGGTTATTTGAACAACAAAGAAGACTTTTTATTTAGAGATGTAATCTCAGATTTAAAACACTGTGTTCTTTACTGAAAATCCTGAATATTTTTAGCTACTGATGTTGTTGTTTTTCTACAGGCATGATTACAGGTAGTCTACCAAAAATTGCAGAAATTCTGCCCATAGTTTAAAAATTGATTACTGTTCATCCCTATTCTGCATTAGTAATAGCCTAGCCCAGAGGTATGTATATTTTGAGGAGTAATTATGTATAAAAAATAAAGGGACCTCACTTTCTATTATACCATAAGTGGTAATGTTTTGCCTGAAAAGAATTTTCTTAATGTAAGGCAGAGGCTTTCTTTTTATCCTGGAGCTTGGAAGCTAACATTTATATATAGTAAAATACAACCACCTACATCCTCCCAACTACATATCATCTTGATTTTGTGGTGAAGATTTTGCATATGCATTAGTTCTAACTTTTCTGGAAGATAAATATATAAAGAGAATTTTCTACTGTGTTGTAAGTGCCCAGGTAACATTGTGCATTTCTTTACAGGTCATGTATATGAGTCTGGTTTGCAAATCTTACCATTTGTTGGCAGAAAGCCCTGGGAAACCATCTAAAATAAGAATCGACAGTCTAGTGAACAATCTATGGTCCTTTTGTTATTTGCTATACTAGCACAGGACTTTCCAGCTTTCCCTTTATTTATTTTTTGATTTTAATAAAACATTTTTTATATTACTTCTATTTTTTAAGATTTATTTATTTATTATATGTAAGTACACTATATAATAGCTGCCTTTAGACACACCAGAAGGGGGTGTCAGATCTCATTACGGATGGTTGTGAACCACCATGTGGTTGCTGGGATTTGAACTCAGGACCTTCAGAAGAGCAGTGTATGTTCTTAACCGCTGAGCCATCTCTACAGCCTCTATTACTTCTATTTTTGTTTTACAGTCCAGTCCTTACCATGTACAACTAAAACTCAACAAAGTTTTCTTTTCTTCTTTTTTACTTTATTTTTTTTATTGCATATTTTTTATTCGATATATATTCTTTATTTACATTTCAAATGATTTCTCCTTTCCTGACTCCACGCTCCCTGAAATTGGCATAAGCCGTCTTCCCTCCCTCTATTCCCCCATCCACCCCTTCTCACTTTCCATTTCTGGTATTCCCATACACTGCTGCACTGAGCCTTTCCAGATCTGGGGCCACTCCTTCCTTATTCTTGGACACCATTTGATATGTGGATTGTCTCTTGGGTATTCTAAGTTTCTAGGCTAATATCCGATTATCAGTGAGTGCATACCATGAGTATTCATTTGAGACTGGGTTACCTCACTTACGATGATGTTCTCCAACTCCATCCATTTGTCTAAGAATTTCATGAATTCATTGTTTTTGCTGAATAGTACTCCATTGTGTATATATAAAATTTTTATCCATTCCTCCATTGAGGGACATCTGGGTTCTTTCTAGCTTCTGGCTATTATAAATAAGGCTGCTATGAACATAGTGGAGCCTGTATCCATATTACATGCTGGGGAGTCCCCTGGGTATATGTCCAGGAGTGCTATAGCAGGGTCCTCTGGAAGTGTCATGCCCAGTTTTCTGAGGAACTGCCAGACTGATTTCCAGAGTGCTTGTACCAGCTTGCAATCCCACTAGCAGTGGAGAGGTGTTCCTCCTTCTCCACATCCTTGCCAACACCTGCTGTTTCCTGAGTCTTTAATCTTAGCCATTCTGACTGGTGTGAGGTAAAATATCAGGGTTGTTTTGATTTGCATTTCCCTAATGACTAATGATGTTGAACATTTCATAAGGTGCTTCTCAGCCATCTGAAGTTCTACAGTGAAAAGTCTTTGTTTAGCTCTGTGCCCCATTTTTTAATAGGATTTGGTTTTCTGGGATCTAACTTCTTGAGTTCTTTGTATATATTGGATATTGGCCATCTGTCAGGTGTAGGGTTGGTGAAGATCTTTTCCTAATTCATAAGATTTGTATGACAAGAACTTCAGGTCTTTGTACAAGGAAATGGAAGAAGACCTCAGAAAATGGAAAAATCTTCCATGCTCATGGATTGGCAGGAATAATATAGTTAAAATGGCCATCTTGCCAAAAGCAATATACAGATTCAACAAAATCTCCATCAAAATCTCAACTCTTCATAGAGATAGAAAGAGCAATTCTCAAATTCATCTGGAATAACAAAAAAACCCAGAATACCTAAATCTATTCTCAACAGTAAAAGAACTTCTGGGGGAATCAGTATCCCAGATGTCAAGCAATACTACAGAGCAATAGGTAACTGTTCTGGTATTGGTACAGTGACAGGCAGGTGGATCAATTGAATAGGATTAAAAACCCAGAAATGAACCCATACACCTATGGCCACTTGATCTTCCACAAAGGAGATGAAAATATCCAGTGGAAAAAAGATAATCTTTTCAACAAATGGTGCTGGTTCAACTGGAGGTCAGCATGCAGAAGAATGCAAATAGATCCACTCTTATCTCCTTGTACTAAACTCAACTCCAAGTGGATCAAGGACTTCCACATAAAGCCAGACACACTGAAACTAATAGAAACGAAACTGGGAAAGACCCTTGAGGATATGGGCACAGGAGAAAAGTTCCTGAACAGAACACCAATAGCTTATGCTCTAAGATCAAGAATTGACAAATGGGACCTCATAAAATTACATTTCTGTAAGGCAAAGGACATAGTCAAAATTTTCTTTTCGTCAATATGTAACATTGTGTCCATCCACAGGATTTAACAGACCATATTTTGTACCTTTTCATATGCCAAGGATTTCTAGCCTCTTTGTTATTGTCCTATAGTGCCAAGCGTACAGAGATCTGATATTATGCCAATTATGTTTACTTTGTGTGCAACCAATAAACTGTCTTAATGCAGTGATCATTGCTTTACCATAAAAATATCTCAAATGTGTCATTGCTACATTTTTGACTCTTGTAGATTTTATTAAATGTTCCATCACTTGTGAGAGCCTGCTTGAACACTGGATAAGGACATAAAAGATTAATGCAATTATATCAAATTGAGCACTCATCATATGTCCACAGCTTATTACCTTATGGAGGTGGGCAGTTTTCTAGGAACATGTAACACTGTATTTTGTATGTTAATGCTATTAATGAGCATTTCTATCTTTCTAATAAAATTGCTATTGAAAATACCTATATATATATATATATATATATATATATATATATATATTTTAGTTGCCAATGAACCAAACTAGCATCATATTATGAGTGCTCATCACTTGCTTATTCTCTTATACACATGCCAATTAATTTAATTCCACAAATTTCTAAAATAATGTTTCTAATAAACTCAACACATAACATTTAGAAGTTTCAAGTTTCTATCATTAGAGCCCAAATGAGAAAGAAATTCATTATTGTAACTTTAGCATCATTCTCCATTACTGTATTGTATGATGTCTCCATTCAATAAATGTAAAGCTCCCACTCATTACTATTTAAAGGCTACTATAAACCTCTTGACCATAATATATGGACATTTCTGCTTTACAAATTACAGAATCAGATGATGGGATTTTCTTTACTTAATTCCAGACATTATCAGTGAAACAAGATATTTAACTCATATAAAGTTTTTCACAGACACAATTAACATAAAAGAATAATGCTAATTTCATTTCCCTTTTTTGTACTTTGGGTATAACAACACAACTATTGCTACATGTATTTATATGTCTATAACACTGCCTCAGAATCCAGGTCTCTTTTCTGTATGGTCTATAGTATACAGAATACAATTTTACTTTAACGGATCAGACTTAGTGATTACTTTTACAGCTATTTTCAGTTACTGCTTACATTATTGATTGAATGATATGATTTGGGCATATCTAAGTTTTGCCAAAAGTAACTGAAAATTTTTGTTTAATACTGCTTTGCTTTGAGTTAAGATAGCTTCCTGCATGCTTCTAAGCACTAATTATTGTACTATCTTAACAATCTGGAAAGATCAACAAACACTCAATTAAAATTTGCAGGTTCACTAGTTTCATGACTACAACTACAGACATTTAAAATGGCATTTTGAAAAATATGTTCAGGTTTTATCACCAGGCTAACTCCTGGGAACAAAATCCCGTATTTGTTCAACTTTTGTCAAATACTATACTGTCACGGTTCAAAGCTTCTAAATTAATCTTATCCACTATAGGCTCTAACAGTTCAAGTTCATGTGTTTTATTATAGATTTTGGTATGCTACATTTTGCATGATCTCAGGGCAATAAAATGGTAGTTTTATTGCTTTCCAATTTTAGCTCTCAACTTCTTCAGAAAATACAGCTTTTCTGTTTAGCAGTTTAATTTGCTGTAGGTCACTAGTCAGTGAAAAACATACAGAATTAACTTTTATTAGTTAAAATATATAATTTATGATGCTAAAATGATTTTTAAATTATGGATATCTAAACCCATAGTAAACTCTTCATTTACACATGTTTAATTAAAGAGTATGCTTTGAGGTTTGGTAGACTTCAATACACTTAACGTATCAATTCTTACTTTTCTGTCCAAAATAGCTTCATAAATATCTCACAGACAGAAATCAATTTAATAGTAAATCAATTTAAATTTATGTGCTTTTAAAGAATTAATAGTATGAGGTAATTTTCCATTAAGTTGGAAAATCATTGAATTAAAAAAAAAAACAAATCTAACCTTAGCTCATCAGCTCCATGCTTACCTCTTCAATTAGGTTTTATATGTCTGTAACAAGTGACCATGGCCTTATTAACCCAATAGAACACATATTGAATAAGTGTAATTACAGAAGTCTAATGTCAAGAAAAAAGTGGATATCTGTGAAGGATAGCTATTGGTTAGCCTTTGACTACTGTTCAGGGGGACAGGGAACAAGATTGCTCAGGAAGAGAGCTCAAAGTTCTTGCCTGGTGAATATAAGCAGATTGTGGAGTGTACACACATAAGTATAGCATATTAATTGCTCAGAAAGCAGCAGAAGCTCACAGTTCCCAAGCTTGTTATGTTTACATTATGAATCTGTGGTTAGAGATAAGTGTGGAAGTCTTTATTGAAATAAGATGTTCTAAGAGAAACCAGAGATACAAACTTTCATGGATTGAAGCTACCATGGAAATCTATTACCTTCCTTAATCTCTCTGTGTCTCTCTATCTCTTTTTTCTCTCCAGGTCTCTGTCTCTCTCTCTTCTCCTCTTTCTCTCTCTTCTCCTTTCCCTGAGAAAGAAGATGTAACCATATATTATCACAGTTATACTTTTGAATGTACGTGTTTTGTATATAGCAAAATTCCCCAATTATTACCAAATGATTCTTGTGAACATATCAATCTTACCTGTATACAGTGGAATGTTTACACCTCCTCAGTGAGTGAAGATTACCCAAAGGCTTTTAAGTCATCCTTCAACAACCCACTTGTCATTTATAAAAGTTATCAAAACCTTGACAGGTTGAAGTAGCTCCATTTTAAGCAAGTGTTGTGCTTCTAAAATGTTACAATTCTATCTATCAAGAACCATGTCTATAGATCCTAAACTGATCAAGGTGAAATATTGCAGAAACGTTCTCAAAATTTATACATTCAGAATTATTTGTATTAAAAATTGGTATGTAGCTGTGTGTGTGTATAAGTGTGTACGTGTGTGTGTGTATGTGTGTGTGTTTCAGAGTAGGAAAGTATGAACCAAAGAGGTCAGAGGACAATTTACTTCCATTATGGGAAAAAAGATTTCAAGTAATTAGGCTACATGTTAAATTATTTTATGTGTTAACTCATTCTACCTTAATGGCCCTCAGACAATATTTTAAACAATTTGTAAATTTTTATTCATATTTTCTTTTTTATTTACAAATGCCACTGACTTGCCTTGGAACCTACAGATGAATGGGTTTCTCAACAGTTTACAGCAATGATTCTGTTATTAGTACACTGCAGTTAACATTGGTACACAACTCTGATCTAGGTACCATAAGCAAGAGACTATAGAAGACTTATCCTTAAATAGACCATCACTTTCATACAATTTCCTCCCAAATATCAGAGCTCACTGTGGAAGAGAGGGGTAGAAATTGATAAATGAATGAATGTATTAATTAATTAGTTAATTAATTAATTAACAAGTGGCATTGTTTTTAACAGTGTCTTTGTAAATCACTCATGTTTTAATATATTCTATATAATACAGCCGTCTGTCCTGAAATATCAGTAATGGGCATCATAGATTTAGCCAGTGTACATTCATTCATCACTCACCATTTTCCTTTATTGATTTCCCAATATTTTATCATTAATTATGAATTCTGAAAACTCAGAGGGTATTTTACAACAAATGTAATTACCAAACTGCAATGACTCTGTTCTAGTTTAATTTTTGATACTGTGATAAAATATTCTGCTGAAAAGCAACTTCAAAAAGGAAAAGTTATATTTCAGCTTACAAGATCTCCAGTCAGTTATTATTATTTTTTAACTTCTCTTTTTGCATAATGCATTTAAAAGCCATTAAAAACAGATATTACCATTTATATCACTTCTTTAAATTTAAAATATTGGAATATTATAAAATTATTATTAACTTCATATATGGGGTATATGACAAAAATGAATTTTTCTTTCCAATTTTGTTTTGCACAGTGCCTTTTTAATAATAAATATTTACACATGGAATGAGTTCAACAAAATAAAACCTAAGTCCTTCTCATCCCAATAATCGTGGATAAATAAGGACAAGAAAAAAAACAGTATGGCATACTTTAGTGAAGGAAAAAGAAAACTATAGATAATTTGTGGTTGATGTTTAACAAACAAACACATAGTGGGCATTCTTTAATTTTTATTTATTTAAAGAGCATTAATTCCCTCATTAAAAATTGAATATATTTGTAATTGAGATAATTCAAAAATATATACACATATTTGGTTTCAAATGAACACTGTGCCCTACGTCTAACCATAATTTATTCACTTTGGAACCACAGCTGTTAAGATGGAGAAATCAAAAAGAGGATCATTGCTATTTTTTTAGCTACTTCTGTTTTTTATGATATCCTAACATGTTGGTCATACTGTAATCTCTTCCCTCAATGCTATTGATATCTTGGCCAAACTTCATTAGGATACAAAATGGAGATTGCACACATACCATAGGATACTTAAAAAAACTTTATCCTTATTATCCTTAACTGCTACTCCAGTGGAACCACTCTGCTAAAGGTCAGGTCAAAGAAACACTTTCACTTTTTAAAATATATATGGTATGTGGTGTGTGTGTGTGTGTGTGTGTGTGTGTGTGTGTGTGTCTGGGTGAGTGGGCATGAACGTGTGGGTTTGTTCTTACCAATGTTTGGTAAGCATGTATGTTTGGAGGTGGTCACATGGCAAGCTCAGGCGTCAGGCCTAGCCCTCCACCTTTTGTGATACTGAGTATGTTCCCTATTTCACATCCCAAACTAGTTGGTTGATGAGCTTCCCGTGATTTCTTTGTCTACTTCCCATCTCACTTCAGGAGCACTAACATCATAAGCAAGGGCCAATATGTTCAGCTTTTCATATATGTTCTGTGGAACTGAACGTAAGACAGCACATTTGCCTGAGAAGCACTTAAAACTGAACCATCATTCCCCAACCCAGTAATGGACTTAATATTCACATTCATGCTGACTGTTGTGAGTAGCTGTCCTCTGAGACAACCATCAACATCTTGTAGGCTTCAGCTATGTCTACTTGGGAAAGATTATTGAAACTGGTTTTGATGACTTTAAATTCATCAAGGGGTTAGGAGGGGTCATTAGAAGAATATTCAGTCACTTTTCACCACTTAGCAAATTCTGCTCTTCCAAAGAGGGGCTACAGTATTTAGGCCAGGAAAGACTAGAAGGAGTGAAATTCTTCTGTATGTCTTGGGAAAAGCATTCATGCCTCCTGGGAAAATGATTTTCAGATACAACTTATTATTCTATACATAACCATGAACATACCTATCATCAGTGCATGAATCCATTATATATTGTAGGAACCTTTGGAAGAATTGTGTCTTGATTTGTCAATGGGACCTTAGGAATGTTGGCCTTAGGTAAACTAAGATAAAAATAAAATGTTAAAATTAATTACTACACCAGAATATTGCTTCAAGATCAGCTTGTTTCTTAATCTCAGTGGTTGTTGATGCATATTCCTAGATAAAATTGATTTTTCTATTAACAATGTCCCTCCACCTTGCTCATATATTTTTTGGCACTAAGTGTATCACATAATAAGTTACCATGGGATCTACCTGCTTATTTCTGTCTAGTCCCCACAACAGCAAGGTACCTGCTGTACAGAAGAATTTCTGTTATTGTGGCATAACTACAAGATTTTTAAGCAGGTTGTTGTTTTAAATGCTCCTATTTCTGCTGCTTAACTAAAAATTTAATTTTTTTATCTTGACAAATTTTTCATGTTGAATGCACTCTCATCCAAGACACCTTCTGAATTTAATTTCATTAACTAGCATCTGCAATGAGAACAGTAATTATTACATATGTGCTGTTGCCAACAAACAATGCTAGATTAGTAGGAAAGGGACATGCGGAGGTTGAATTGCACCAAAATATTAAAATCCGTGAGTCAAATATTGTGTCTTGAAATGAATTCTGTGGGTTGTTTTAATGTCAGTTTGATCCAGCCTACAATAACCTAGGAAGAGTGTGGAATTTGCTATGTAGACCAAGCTGGCCTCAAACTAGTGATCTACCTCCTCAGCCGCTCAAGTGCTGGGGTCAAAGCTATGTGTCACCAACACAGCTAAGATTCTCACTTCTTTATACCTAAATTTTAACCATATTTATATAATTAGTTTATACCTTCTTCAAGCCTTGTTGTTTTTAAAATGTTTATTATAGAAATCTCATGATTCTTCATGTTTCTATGATGAGTAAAGGAATGTGCTTATTTGAGATTTTTTCTGCTAGTCCTGTATGTATTTTCCTTCACGTCTTCATTTGTTCCTCTTTTGCATTCCTGATGCTAAAGCCATCAATAATCTCTTGTCCATATTACCCCATACCATGTCCAATAGTTGGTTGTTAGCATCTGACTCTGTATTTGTAAGGCTTTGGCAGGGCCCCTTTGGAGACAACCATGGCATGCTCCTTTTGGTATATACTTCTCTTCGTCCATAGTAGTGTCAGGGTTTGTTGACTGTTTATAGGATGAATCCCCATGTAGGGCAGTCTCTGGGTGGCCTTTACTTCAGTCTCTTTTCCACACATTGTCTCCCTTATTGCTCCTGTGGCTATTTTGCTCCCTTTCTTAGGGGAACCTAAGCACCCTCACTTAAGCCCTCCTTCTTGAGCTTGGTGAATTGTAACTGGTTTATTTTAAGCTTTTGGGCTAACATCCGCTTATTAGTGAGTGTTCTTTTGTGTTTAGGTTGCCTCACCCAGGATGACACTTTCTAGTTCTATCCAGTTGCCTAAAAATTTCATGAATTCATTGTTTTTAATAGCTGAATAGTACTCTATTGTATATATATACACCATAGATTCAGTATCCATTCCTCTGTTGAGGGACATCTGAGTTCTTTCCATCTTCAGGCTATTATAAATAAGGCAACTATGAACATAGTGGAGGATGTGTCCTTATTATATATAGGAGCATCTTCTGGGTGTATGCCCAGGAGTGGTATAGCTGGGTCTTCTGGTAGTACTAGTTCTAATTTTCTGAGGAATCGCCAAACTGATTTCCAGAGTAGTTTTACCAGCTTGCAATCCCACCAAGAATGGAGAAGTGTTCCTTTTTCCCCACATACTCTCCAGCAACTGCTGTCCCCTGAGTTCTTCATCTTAGCCATTCTAACTGGTATAAGGTGTAATCTCAGTGTTTTGATTTGCATTTCCCTGATAACTAAGGATGCTGAACATTTCTTTAGGTGCTTTAGAGCCATTTGAGTTTCCTCAGTTGAGAATTCCCTGTTTAACTCTGTACCCCATTTTTAATAGGGCTATTTGACTCCCTGGAGACCATCTTCTTGAGTTCTTTGTATACATTGGATATTAACCTTCTAGCTGATGTAGGGTTGGTAAAGATTTTTTCCCAATTTGTTGGTTGCTGTTTTGTCCTATTGACTGTGTCCTTTGCTTTACAGAAGCTTTGCAGTTTTATGAGGTCCCATTTGTTGATTCTTGTTCTTAGAGCATAAGCCATTGGTATTCTGTTCAGAAACATTTCCCCTGTACCCACATGTTCAAGATTCATCCCCACTTTCTCCTCTGTAAGCTTCTTAAATTCATCTGGAATAACAAAATCCCAGGATAGCAAAAACTATTCTCCACAACAAAAGATCTTCTGGGATAATCACCATCTCTGACCTCAAGCTCTACTACAGAGCAGTAGTGATAAAAACTGTTTGGTATTGGTATGCAGACAGGTAGGAAGATTAATGGAATAGAATTGAAGACCCAGAAATGAATCCATACACCGTACAGTCACTTGATATTTGACAAAGGAGCTAAAAAACATCCAGCGGACAAAATATAGCATTTATAACAAATGGTGCCGGATCAATTGGAGATCTGCATGCATAAAAAATGCAAATCGACCCATTCTTATCTCCTTGTACAAAGCTCAAGTCCAAGTGGATTAAGGATCTACACATAAAACCAGACACATGTTCACGATTTTTAACTCGCCGATACATATATGCTCAGATATCCCTTTAAATAGATGAAAGTATACATATACATATACATCTCTCTCTCTTTCTCTCTCTCTCTCTCTCTCTCTCTCTCTCTCTCTCTCTCTCTGTGTGTGTGTGTGTGTGTGTGTGTGTGTGTGTGTGTGTGTGCTCTTTTATCTAATGAATGTTTGTAGATTTTGGTTCAGTAAGTTATTTTTTAGCAAATTATTGAACATAATTTAAATATTACACAATTCATTCACAGTGTGTTTCAATATGATGACAGAATTTTGTACTTGTCATGAACAACAAGTATTATCAAAATGATAAAAAATAACAAGTGTTTTTGAGAATGTAGAAACACCTACACACTACTAGTAGGAATGAAATAAATACAGCCTTCCTGGAAACAATTTGGATGTTCCTGAAAACATAACAGTTATGATCCAGCAATCCTTCTCCTATGTGTATATATAATAACATTGAAGAGATACCTTCAGTTAGTGCTTCTTTACCAATATTTACCATACTTTAATTAGGTCAAGGTAGTTTAAGTATAAATTAATAGATGAATCCATAAAGAAAATTTTAGAAATTTGTTAAATATTAAATTTGCTTTGGAATTAATCTTTTACATACTATTATAACCATGTTCAATTTTGTGTTGATAAATGTTCCCATTTTCATACTATTACTGAGTTCTTGGTTCACGATACTGTAGGTCAATCAGTCAATGACTGATTTAATTATTTTTGGTTGTAATACTTGTATGCATAAAGGATTAATAATTTTGTAGTTGTTATTATTTTTATTTACATCGAAAAGGATGTTAAGTTTTACTGAATTTTTTCCCCAGAACTTATAATATGATTATAAACATTCAATGTTTGCTAAGACATTCTTTGAGCCTAATATGAGATTTATCCATAGAATTCTCAGTGTGCACTAAGGAATGTAATCCTGGACCTGTTAGATGGAATATTTTTATATGTCCTCTAAGATTATTTGGTCTATAAAAGAGTGAAAGTATATTATCTAACTGATTTTCTGTTTGGGTTATTTAGGTGTTGGAGGTAATCAATAGTCCCAATCAAAACCATATAGCTTATGAGTTATATCACTGGAAGTTAGTTCAGAAATTACTTTTTCTAAATTCCATAGAATCTCATTCATTTTGCTTGGGTTTTGTGACTTCAGCCTCTCCCTACCACCCAATGAAATCAGCTACAGTAGTGTAAACAGGAAAATATTTCAATCTGTTCTTCCAACAGTCTCCCATGCTTGCTAGGGAAATCAGACACTTTTAGAGCTAGCTAATACTTTCCATAGGAAAACAATCAGCTGAGAGGTGCTCTATTTTTTTCTTTGAAAAAAATCATTCCATTAAAATATATTTAGTCATTCAAAGATTCATACATGTGTTTGATATATTTTGATCATATCAATCTCTCAGTCTTTACCACCTCCACTTCCTGCCCCCTCTCTTCTATATTCCCCCTAAACTTCAAGAGCTCATCTTATTTGCTTGCTAACTCATCTGTTGGTTTGTCTATTTATAATCTATTGAATTTATTCATTGCTTAAAGTATGCTCAGGAGTATAGGGGTATCAACTGAAGCATTGGAAATACACCACAGGCTTCTTGCCTAAAGATACTTGGATTTATCTTCCTCAGCACTCATAAAATTACAATAACTCCATAATTAGGATCAGTACCTATGACCACCTCTATCATCCACACTAAAATGTTGATTATCTTGATTGTGTTCCAATATTGTGACTGGAACCGTGGCCTCTGTGAATTCATGAGTCCAACATACCAGCCCTGTCCAAAAGACATTGTTTCATATCAGTGGTCAAATCTTCATCTTTTACCATGTTTTTGCCTTCTTTTCCATGATATTCTATAAGTCTTGAAAAATAGGTATCTTGATCAAACAATTAAGAAAACATTTAATTTGGAAGTCCAGTCAACAAAGAATTGGAGTCCATTACCATCATGTCTGGGACTAAGGCTGCAGGCACACAGGCATGGTGTTTAAATAGTAGATGAGGGTTTACATCAGATTCATGAAGACAAAACAAAACAGAAAGACAGACCTCAGAATGACTGAAGCTCTTGAAATTCCAAAGCTATCTGGGGTGACACATCTCCTCCCCCAGTAAGACAATCTTCAAATCCTTACAAAAGGATTTTGCCAGCTGTGACCACTCATTCAAATATATGATCCTATAAAGTGCATCCTTATTCATACTACAGTGGTACACTGTTTTCCTGACAGGGAACCCTGCATTACTTCCCCAACAGTAACAGACTTTGACACAGCACAACACAACACAAAACCAACCAACCAACCAACAAAAACCCCACATTCACACATGCATATGCACATGCACACACATAATCATACATAGTAGTGTTTACATATGATACCACTTATAATAATACAGGAACAGAGAGAAAAATACACATATATAAAGCAAGATAACTTAGCAGGTAAAGACTCTTGTGCCCAGACTTATCACCTGAATTCACACTCTGAAGGCTTCATGATGGAAAGGGAGACCCAATTCTTTCATGAAAGTTACCCTATCAACTTCCACCTGTATGTAATATGGCTTGTGCATTTCCATGAGCACATATGAAACATGCAAAATAAATACATGTAAGTTCTATTTGCTTCTATGTCCTTTATTCATATGACCCATCAGTAAACTTAATTAAACATATGTTTCATATGAGAGGTGCATTTTAATCTATAAAGAAAGAAACATTTTTTGACCATGTCAACTATGAGATAAGATTACATTTTATTGTAAGTATATAATCAATTCATGGCAGAAGAAAAGGTTTCTCATGGTGTTGGGCTGTTACAAAGTAATACTGTACAAAAATATACTTTGGACTAAAGAAAACTAAAATTACATACCACTCAATGCAGTGAAAATTAATGTCCTTAAACAGAATTTTCTTCTTACCAAATAACTATGCCCTTGTCCTCAGTCCTGTGGTAATTCTTCACTTTCTTCAAAGTACTACCAACCTATTGCCCTGTCGGTGCAATGCTCTCTAGACATGAGAAATAATTGTTCCCTGAAGCTTTCTTCTCTGTCCTCTTATACTGACTGATTTGTAGTAGAGTGATCTCTCTTAGCTACTAGCTTACTGTGAAAAGTGGAGTCCTTGCACTGGAAGGCTGCATATTTTGTCCATTTCTGGGTAGAAATATGTAATGGTTAAGTGTCTGGGGTCAAGATAATATCCTGTTCATGTTCTTGGGTGGCTCATGTAGCCACATCTACCATCAAATTTTCTTTAAAACAATACAAGCTTGCTTTAGTGAGAAACTCATAGAAAGCACATGTAAAATATATATAGTTGACACTTCAAATATTATCAGCTGTTTAAATATTTTAAATATTTTAAATAGCATGTAATATTTAAAGTAATCCTATTTGTAGATAAGGTAATATATGTTCTTAGTGCCTTTGACCATTGCTACTTATTATTATTTGAAGAATACCTAATCTGTCTTTTTTGTTTATGCCTTCTTATTAACTTAGTATTTACCGGTCTTTCCCAATATTAAGAAAAATAGTTATTACAACTCTAGGATATGAAAAATATTATATATTGCTTTACATTGAAGAATTATATATTTTTTAGTATTCTTTTTTTTCTCAAACAGTATACATCAAATGTTTTGTCTATGGCCAGAAATGTCAACTTCATAAGTATAATTACATCCATAGCATTTTGACAAACTTCTCCACATCACATACCATACATATAGAGTTTTATGATCAATATCTATTCAAAGCCACTCCTCCACAATCCTCTTTGACTTTATTTCTCCTATTCATATCAACCACTCTTCAAATTCTGAAAATTTTATTTCTTCATGTTCTCTTTCTCCTGAGTTATAATTCAGGCTTTCACTATCTTTTACCTGAGATTCCCTCCAAAAATCTTTTGATTTTTTACCCATGGGAAATCCAAGACCACAGTCCTTTTCCGCATAAAGCTGCTGAATGGATTTCTCAAACTGATAGCTGTTTTTACTTTTATTTTTTTCTGTTTTAGTGCTCTGTGATTAAAGAACTACCTTAGGCTCATGATAGATAGCATTCAAATGCTGCCAGCTACCTTAACTATTCCATCCAGATTCTCTATTTTATATTTTATTTCTCATAGTAATTCTTTCTGAAAATTTCTCTGCATAAATTTTGATGGTCTTTTTAACAATTCCTTAGACTCACATCAAAAAACAGTGCAACCAAAATAACTTCCCTGTTTTTACTATGCCTATAAAATATAGCCTTTCTTTAAGAAGTCATCACATTTATTTATTATACATTTATGAATAAGCATTTACTATAACACGTGAAGTACAGAGAACAATCTACTAGGGTCTGTCTTCTTTCACTAGTTGTCTGAGGTACCGAACTCATGTGGTCAAGCTTGACCATGCTTGTGACACTAAATTATTCACTCTCCCCATTTCTACCAGCCCAGATCATTACAGAAATGTATCACACTTCAAACTACATATTACTACATATACCAGGATGTGTGTGTGTGTATATATTTTTTCTCGAGTTCCTAACAAAGATAAAGATCTAATCCCAAGACTTAATGTGCCTAACCATATATCTATAGTTATTGATAATTATTTTATCTTATCTTGGCTTATTAGACAGGATCTCATATTAAGCCTCCTTTATGCTATGGTCATAGGTACTGCTTGTCTTAGTCAGGGTTCCTATTCCTACATAAACATCATGACCAAGAAGCAAGTTGGGGAGGAAAGGGTTTTTTTCAGTTTACATTTCAACACAGTTGTTCATCACCAAAGCAAGTCATGACTGGAACTCAAACAGTTCAGGAAGTAGGAGCTGATGCAGAAGCCATGGAGGGATGTTTCTTATTGGCTTGTTTCCCCTGACTTGCTTAGCCTGCTCCCTTATAGAAGCCAAGACAACCAGCTCAGGGGTGGTACCACCCACAAGGGGCCCTCCCCATTGTATCACTAATTGAGAAAATGCCCTGCAGCTGGATCTCATGGAAGCACTTCCCCAACTGAAGCTCCTTGCTCGGTGATAACTCCAGCCTGGGTCAAGTTGACACACAAAACCAGCCAGTACACTGCTGTTAGTAATATTTCACGATGAGGCAACAAAGACAGTGCTAAGCTATTATGAAAGGAAGGGTGAGGTTACAGATGAATGGTCTGCAAATATGTGTATAATTCACAAGATTTAGTATAGTACTGCTTATTATTATCAATTAATTGGATTTTAAGGAGAAAATGTTTAAATCTCAAACTAACTTATATAAATTATTTTTAAATCCCTTTTAATTGTTCAAAACCCTTGAATACATAAGAAGGATAATTTGGACTAGGTAGTCTAAACAAAAAAGACATGAGATTGGGAGGAGCTGAAGAGGTAGAAGTCAAATTTTGAAGAGTAAGGAGATGAAGAGCAAATATAATCAAGATACATTATAAGAGACTGTCCTAGAAAAACAAAAATATATTTAAAGCCTCTTCATTTATTGTTAAAAGGAGATAAGCATGCACACAACCATAAAACAGTTTCAAACATACACATTTGCAGTTGTATAGATTAAGTCTCATAGTTGCCTGTAAAACAGTAAAAGAGTAAACATCCTAAAAGGAAAAAAATAGGATTCTCACATTATCTTTAGAGATATAAAGAGTTATTATGTATCTCTCAATTCTAAATTTAACTAAGAATCTACGGATTAAAATACTTGAGAGAAAAATTTGTGATTGTCTAAAGATTTCTGATGAACAAATACAATATTAATATAGCTATAGCTAAAAAGCACATTAGAAATGTTCCTTAAGAAAGATCAATTACATTAAAATAATTTTCAATTCATTGGCACCTCACTAAATACTTAATATCTGAGAAACTGTAACGTGTCTTGCCCAGAATGACTATACATATACAACAAAATTTTCTAAAAATAACTTTCAAGTGATCATAGACTTTTTTTTTCAATTTTTGCAGCTAAATTGTCAAAAATCATTTTGCAAATTCACCTGCAAATATGTGACTGTGTATACTAAATAGGTCGCGCCCAGATTTTCCTACCACAGTAATGGAGATTAATGATGCAAGGGTTTGCCTGCCTTTCTGTAAGCAAGAAAAATCGAAGTTCTCTGGGATTCACTGCGTAGTGAGCTTATCACTCCAGCAGCCGCTTTTATCACCAGATGTCAGCACATATATCTCTTCTACTCCAATCCAGCTAGAGCTATATTTATCACCATGTTCGGTTTATGTTCAGCAAGTCAACTGCATTTCTAAATCTGTATGCTGACTATGTTAGTAGTTTATTAAAAGAGATATTAATAGAGATATTTTCCTAAAAAAAATCATCAGCAGATACAATGTTTAGGATAAGAATTGTACATTTTATGAAGGTCAACAAAAACCTGTTTGCTTTCTAATACTGTTTATTTTTCCTTAATATTCACCAAATTAAGCCATTCCCTATTTTAAATTTTGTAATTTAAAATATAAGTTTTAAGTGATCACTAGAGAAAGGAAGATTTAAAGTAAATCCATCACTTAATAGTAATAAAAATGGTTTGACTTTTAAAAACAAATTTGCCTCTATACTTTGACATAATTCTTCAATTCTGGGTGAGAAAAAATAGACCAAATTCCATTATTTTATTTCTCTAATGTAAATGTTGTGAAGTCAAATATATAGTTTTTATACCTAAAATATTCACAAAAGCAATCAGTATATAGTATAATGTATATCATGATAAATTGATTTATATCTATATGCAATATAACTTGTACATTGATCTGAATACAAAGTATCCCTATGAAAAATATTATTTATTATTATTCCTATAAGAGAAATGATATAATGGCATTAATTAGTTACTTATCTAAGCATTATAATTAGGGCAAAATGGGACTAATTTTTAATCCAAGTCATTAGAGTCTAAAACCTGGGTACTAAATAAAAGTAACATTATTTGCATCTAAAATATTTCCATAATTTATCCTACTAGAAAGTATATGTGCTACAGATAATTTAACACACACAATACACACACACACACACACACACACACACACACACACACACATTCATACTCATACCCATACCCACACATTTGGTCTTCATATGCACCCCAACATTCTCCTAAGTTGGAACAAAAAGTAATGTAGTTTAAACGGTCAGTGATTCTTCTCTATGAGAGGGTTTCATGACTTTATGTGATGTTCTACATATTCATGTTCTACATAGTTCAGAGTGGCCTGAATGATGGGGAACAGATTGCTACTTGAGACACCAGAGTTGTGCAAAAGGTCTTTCATGAAATGCACTGAAAATGATGATCTATTTCAGGAAAACAGAAGATTTAACCACTTTGCACCCATGTTGTCTTAAAGTTTGGATTTGTCATCTTATTGTCCATAAACTCATTGGGTTACTTGGGATATAAAGAACTGAAAACACACAGAGGTTTTATCCTTTGAATATATTAGCACATCATTACAAACTACATGGGAAGCAGTTTTTTCTCTGTCTCTAGCTTTGAGCACCTTGTAAAAAATGCTATGATGCAGCCTCTCTTCTCGGCTGGTTGATTGTAAGCATTCAATGTTCATCTTTATTATTCCATACATTTTTAGTTCTCCTCCGCCTTCTTCCTCTTCTTTTTCTCCTTCTCCTTCTCAATCTCCTTCTCCCTCTTCTTCCTCTCCCTCTACTTCTTCTTACTTCTTCACAGTTAAAGTTCTTCATTAGTGTAGATTTTTTTAGTTTAACTTTGTAATGTGAGAACATTTAAATATAAAGCCATTCATTATTTTTCACCTTGTCTTTACCTTATACCAATCACATAAAACATAATTTTAATATCTCATTTCTAGAAAATACTGGTTTGCTGGTTTGTTTTTGTGTCTTTACTTTAAACCTTTGAACATTCAAATCCATCCTATGGTATGATAATCAAGTCAACAATTAGATAATGTAGAAAACCCAAAGGCAGAGATTCCTAAAGTTTATTTTTAAAGTATAGACTTGTTTGATCCTGTAATATGACTGCAAGTTCCCTAGTTTAATGTACTGAGGAATCTTAGTTTCATACTTCTTAAAATTTAGTACCTGTAGCATGTTCCAGGTAGCCTGTTCCAGGTAATCTACAGGATCTAGAATTCTGTATACACTTTTATAAAATTCCTGAAGTTGAGGAAAGCTGTGTGGCTCAAACAGACTAAATCTCTTATACTATGAGTTGATAGATTTTAACTATTGTATCACTTTTAAAAATACAGTAATTGTTACTGAATTTCTTGAAAGATAAGAATGTGAGTTATTGGGAGAATAGAATCATACAAAACCTTTAAAAGCAAAATAAAGAAGATACTATTAATGGTTAAATCTACATAAAAATAGCAAATTTAGCACATTTATCAGAAACCAACATACAAAAGTAATCTGTTTGAGATACATTGCATTTTACACTCTCTCATATGCTAATATTTTGTAAAAGCTATTATAAATTTCCAAAGGTAGGTGTGTTCTCTCCAGAGAAATTGTTCTGTCTTCTCCTTAGTCATTTGAGAAAGACTAAAACTGGGATCTGGGCAAAATACAAAGCATTTACACTCCATAAGCAAGATTATTTGGCAAAGGTAATGCCTTCTGTTAAACTGTGCTTCAATATTCTGTTTTACCTACAGCTGAATGTGGTGCATCTGCAACAAGTAACGAGGGAATTCTCCTCTCTCCAAATTACCCACTGAACTATGAAAACAACCACGAATGCATTTACAGTCTTCAGGTCCAAGCAGGAAAGGGCATCAATATTTCAGCCAGAACATTTCATTTAGCACAAGGGGATGTTCTTAAGGTAAGTAGACCACTGTGGTGTAGTTTGAGCCTTAAGTATACATTTCTAGATAGGTTTACACTAAATTGTATGTGTAATAAAATGTAAATCCATTTACCCTTTCATATATAACATTCCCAGTGTTCTTTTATTTGTAATAATATATTGCTTCTAGTACATTTTTACAATTAAAAAAATCATAAATTTTATGCCCTTTAAATATTTGTTTGACAATAAGCAAAGTAATGAAACTTTTAAGTAAAATTACTCATTCAGTAAAAATTCAGTCTTTTAAAGGGAAATGAATTGTAAATATAGAATATATCCAATAAAAAATTCAGTCTTTTAAAATTAATATGATTGGCCATTTAATTAAGACACATCATAAATTATTATAACTTGTTTGATATCACATGTTTTGGTATTGTTAATAAATGATGCTTCATGTTCTATCTTAGATATCTACCAAGTAAAAGTATTCTTTATTATGATATAAGAACTTTTAATATTATGATACAAGTCACTGTTGTATATATTTAAATCTAGCAAATCAGTGTCTATAAATTCAGAAAAAACACTTTTCATAATATTTAGTGATAAATTAGCTACATTAAAATATTGATACAATGAAATATCCTTTTAAAGAATATGTATAACAAACGTCTTTCAATTAAATGCTTAAATAATCACTGATTTGTTCCTATAGTACAATTGATTAGGTAAATATAGTTTATAACAAATTATAAATTATCAGATTCAAATAGTTACTTCTGTAAAAATTATTTTGAAATATTTAAAGAAAGGTTTCTATTTTTCAGTCCTTGACATTTTTCTTAAGACAAAGAATTATTTTTTTTTCACTTTTACAAATTACATATTCCATGTTGATAGCAGTGGAAGGTTTTGTTAAATCTGTGACTATTAACTGAATGCCTTAGCCTACAACTGTGGTAGCAATTTATCTTAAGCTATGGAAAAAATACAGTAAAGCGAACAGGAGGTATGTAAACCTAGCCCCAAAACTATATAACTCACAAACATCACTAATATGGTGTTTGTTTATAAGATAAATGTCAAGAAATCCTTCTCAACACCTTCCAATCTTGTTTAACTTTTGCTTAAATAATTTCCTCATGTCATTTTATGATACTTCAAATGTATCCATTGCTTGTCCATACCAAATGAAGCTTCTTATTTGTACAAAGTGTAATTTATATAGTAATGGTGCCTTTTAAAAGCAGAATATTCAGCCACCATCTTTAATCCTGTGACTGAGCAAACAGGAACCCAGAGAACACCCGAGTGTAATATCACATGGGATTTGGTCTGCCAGGGCTCTACCTGCACACAGGAGCTAGGCAGCCTCACAGCTGTTTGTGCACCTTATCTGCCAGGGGACATCTGCCCAGCAGGGAGTGCTGCATTTAGAAAGAGTCAGGAATTTAGAGGTGAAGCCACCATCTTTGCTCCTGCAACAGAGCAGACAGGAGCAGACATGAATATAGAGAACACAGAAGTGTAAGATCACATGGGACTCGGTCCATCAGGACTCCACCTGCACCCAAGAGCTGGGCAGCGCCACAACCATCTGTGCACCTATCCTGTCATAGGACATCTGCTCTGAAGGGAGTCCCCCAGTTAAAGATGAGGCCACCAACTTCAATCCTGCAATTGAGTAGGCTATTAAAGCCAGGAACACAGGGAACTCACTAGTGTAAGATCACACGGAACTACATCTGACAGGGCCCCACCTGCACCCAGGAGGTGGGCAGCTCCACAGCACTTTGTGCCAGTGGTCACCCAGGGGTGCTAAGACAGGCTTGCAGGCACACAGGAGAAACAAGCACCAGCCAGAGACAGTAGGATCAACTAACACCAGAGATAACCAGGTGGCAAAAGGCAAACATAAGAACATTACTAAGAGAAATCAAGGAAACGTGGCACCATCTGAACCCAATTCACCCACAACAGCAAGTTCTGAATACTCCCAACACCCCTTAAAAGCAAGATTTGGATTTAAAATCAGAGGTCATGATGCTTATATGGGGCTTCAAGAAGGACATAAATAATTCATTTAAAGAAATACAGGAGACCATAAGTAAACGGGGAGAAGCCCTTAAGGAACTACAGGAAAACACAATAAAACAGGTGAAGGGATTAAACAAAACCATCCACGGTCTAAAAATGGATGTAGAAACAATAAAGAAATCACAAAGGGAAACAACTCTAGACATAGAAAACCTAGGAAAGAAGTCAGGAGTCATGGATGCAGAATGCAAATGCAGGAGATACCATAGAAAGCATTGACACAACAGTCAAAGAAAATTCAAAATGCAAATGCTCCTGACCCAAAATATCCAGGAAATGCAGGAAAAATGAAAGGACCAAACCTAAGGATCATAGGTATAGAAGAAAGTGAGGATTTCTAACTTAAAGGGCTAGTAAATGTCTTTAACAAAATTATAGAAGAAAACTTTCCTAACCTGAAGAAAGAGATGCCCATGAACATACAAGACATCTACAGAACTCCAAATAGATTTGAGCAGAAAAGAAATTCCTCTTGTCACATAATAGTTAAAGTAGTTAGTGCACAAATGCACTTAAAAAGGAAATAATACTAAAAGCAGTAAGGGAAAATATTCAAAAACATATAAAGGTAGACCTATCAGAATTACGCCAGACTTCTCGCCAGAGACTATGACAACCAGAAGACCCTGGGCAGATGTCATACAGATCCTAAGGGAACACAAATTTTAACCCAGGGTGCTATACCCAGCAAATCTCTCAATTAACATAGATGGAGAAACCAAGATATCCACATCAAAAACAAATTTACACAATATCTTTACACAAATCCAGCCCTTCAAAGGATAATGAATGGAAAACACCAACAAAAAAGGAAACTACACACTAGAAAAAGCAAGAAAGTAATCTTTCAACAAACCCAAAAGAAGATAACCACACAAACATAAAAATTACATCAAAATATCAGGAAGCAACAATTACTAACATTCCTTAATATTTCTTAACATCAATGGACTCAATTCCCCAATAAAAAGACAAAGACTAACAGACTGGATATGTAAACAGGATTTTACTGCATACAGAAAAGACATCTCAGTGTCAAAGACAAACACTACCTCAGAGCAAAAGATTGAAAAACAATTTTCCAAACAAATGGTCCAAGGAAACAAGCTGGAGTAGCCACTCTAATATCCAATAAAATACTTTCAACCAAAAGTCTAAAAAAAAAAAATGACACAGAAGGGAACTTTATACTCATCAAAGGAAAAAATCTACCAAGAACTTTCAATTCTGAACATCTATGCTCTAATTGCAAGGGCACCCTCATTCATAAAAGAAACTTTACTAAAGCTAAGAACACACATTGTACTTCACACAATAATTGTGGGTGACTTCAACACCCCACTCCCCTGAGTGGACAGATCAGGGAATCACAAACTAAACAGAGATACAGTGAAACTAACAGATGTTTTGGACCAAATGTATTTAATATCTATCTATAGAACATTTCATCCTAAATCAAAAGAATATACCTCTTTATCCACATCCTCTCCAGTCTTGGAGAGGATGTGGAGAAAGAGGAACACTCCTCCACTGCTGGTGGAATTGTATACTGGTACAACCACTCTGGAAATCAGTCTGGACATTCCTCAGAAAACTGGGCATGATACTACTGGAGGACCCCATTATATCACCCCTGGGCATATACCCAGAGGATTGCCCAGCATACAATAAGGACACATGCTCCACTATGTTTTTAGAAGCCCTATTTATAATAGCAGAAGCTGGAAATAACTCAGATGTCCCTGAACAGCGGATTGGATACAGAAAATATGGTATATTTACACAGTGGAATACTACTCAGCTATGAAAAACAATGAATTCCTGAAATTCTTAGGCAAATTTGTAAACTGGAAAATATTCTAAATGAAGTAACCCAATCACAAAAGAACATACATGGCATGCACTCACTGATAAGCAGATATTAGCCCAGAAGCTTGGAATACCCAAGGCACAATTTACATATTAAATAATGCCCAAGAAGAAGAAAGAACAAAGTCCTTCTTAGAAGGGGGAACAAAATACCCTCTGAAGGAGATCCAGAGACAAAGTGTGGAGCAGAGACTGAGGGAAAGACCATCCAGAGACTACCCCACCTACTGATCCATTCCATATACAGTTACAAAACCCAGACTCTATTATAGATGCCCACAAGTACTTGCTTACTGGAGCTGGATATAGCTGTCACCTGGGAGGATCTGCTAGTGCATAACAAATACAGAGGGGGACTCTCTCAGCCAGCCATTAAACTGAGAACAGGATCCCCAATGGGGAGCTAGAGAGAGGTTCCAAGGAGCTGAAGGAGTTTGCAGCCCACAGGAGTAACAATGATAGGAGCCACCCAGTACTCCCAGAACTCACAGGGACAAGGACATCAACCAGATAGTACAGATGGTCTTACCCATGGCTCTAGACTCATAGGCAGCAGAGGATGACCTTGTTGGACATCAAAGGGAGGAGAGGCTCCTAGCCCTGGAAATGCTTCATGCAGCCTTGTAAGGGAATACCAGGAGAGGGAAGCAGGAGGAGGTTAATTGGGGAATTGGGAGAGGACAGATAACTTATGGGTCTTGGGGGGGAGGGGAGCCAGGAAAGGGGAAACCATTTGAAACATAAATAAAGAATATACCTAATTTAAAAAACAAAGCAGAATAGTCAATTGATGACTTCTGGTGGGGATGCTGGTGCGAAATGACTCAGGGTTTTTTTTTTATTTATTTAAATTTTTATTTTCTATATTCTATGTTTACATTCCAAAGGCTTTCCCCTTTCCCAGTTCCCCCCCCACCTTACGTCCCATAATTCCTCTCCCCTCCAACTATTCCCCAATCATCCCCCCCCATGATTTCTCTGTTCTGGGTCTACAAAACTGGATCCAATCTTTTCAGGCCCAGGGTCCTCTCCTTTCTTCTTCTTGGGAATCATTTGACTTGCTAATTGTGCCTTGAGTATTTAGGGCTTTTGGGCTCATTAATATCCACTTATCAGTGATTGCATTTCATGTGCATTCTTTTGTGATTGGGTTAACTCACTTAGGATGATATTTTTCAGATCTAACCATTTACCTACAAATTGCATGAATTCATTATTTTTAATTGCTGAGTAGTATTCCATTGTATAAATATACCACATTTTCTGTATCTATTCCTTATTTGAGGGATATTTGGGCTCCTTCCAATTTCTGGCTATTATAAACAAGGCTGCTATAAACATAGTGGAGCATGTGTCTTTATTGTATGCAGGGGAATCCTCTGGGTATATGCCCAGGAGTGGTATGATAGGGTCCTTTGGAAGTGACATGCCCAGTTTTCTGAGGAACCGCCAAACTGATTTCCAGAGCAACTTTACCATTTTGCAATCCCACCAACAGTGGAGGAGTGTTCCTCTTTCTCCACATCCTTGCCAGCACATCCTTGTCTCTTGAGTTTTTAATCTTAGCCATTCTGACTGGTGTGAGGTGGAATCTCAGGGTTGTTTTGATTTGCATTTCCCTGATGACTAATGATGTTGAACATCTCTTAAGGTGTTTCTCGGCCATTCGAATTTGTTCTGGTGAAAAGTTTCTGTAAGGCAAAGGACACTGTCAGAAGGACAAAATGGCAACCAACAAAGTGGGAAAAGATCTTCACCAACCCCACATCTGACAGAGGGCTAATATCCAATATATACAAAGAAATCAAGAAGTTAGACCCCAAAGAACCAAATAACCCTAACAAAAATGGGGTACAGAGCTAAACAAAGAATTTTCACCATGACTCAGGTTTAATACATGGGGCTGGCCACCAGGAATTTGACCATGTTCCAGTGATTTATGGACAATCCAAATTGTACTTTTTTTCCCTTTTTCTCCATCTATGGGCTTAGGGAGTGATGGTTAAGGGAAAAGAGGTCACAAGAGTCAGGGACTGTACCTAGGAGGACTGGGGAATAAGTGTGTTTAAGAGTTCCCGATGCAAAAATTCCAAAAAAGCCTATGAAAAGAAGATAAGAGTTTTTGAAAAGATCTTTTTCTGAAAATGCTTTTGTTATGGCATTTTTCTATATTTGGAAATCAAGAGGCCGGTATGGAGTGACTACATGAGAGGATAGGGTGAAGAGAGAGAGAGGATAAACAAGCTACAGGCTACAAAGTGATGCAGCTACTAAGCCTTCATTGAATACTGGGATCCACGCTCCAGTGCAGTTGGGTATCACTAACAGCCCTACATTCCCAAATGCAAATCTAATTTGTATCTCCTAGTTCTTGGCATTATATTTTCTAGTATCAGCCTAATAAATATTTCTTGTCTGTTCAGTATATGACACTGACCAGATGTCATCTGAATGACTCGTGACAACTTGCTCCGTTAGTCATTTACAAATGTTACTCTCCTACCTATATTATGGAGTATGTCAATGCTTTAAGCTGCCCTCATGGAAATTCCAGGAAAATATCTTGTCTCTTTTCTAATTATTAGAGTACTATCATAACACAACTCAGCTGGTATAAATGGAAAGTTCTGTCTTAGACACCTAAATGAAAAACTAACTTTTTGGTCTTTCCTTAATTGCTTTGTATCTGGAATACACTCTGCTATTCTTCTCAGTCGCCATAGGCTAGGGCAGAACTACTGATAGTGTCTTCCCTTGCACGAACTTGCCTAATAGATAATTAATTTATTCCCATTAACATTCATAGGAAGTGTTTAGTATACTAAGATTTAAACAACCAACAATGAATATGTACCATCTGAGGGCAGAATGACAACCAGAAATACTATTTCACTTTGTACATTTGTATTTGTTTTTACAGGATCTTTATGTATTTTATTTAGATAAAAGTGTCTAGAAGATATTGTAGGGCAATCTTTTGTTCTATTTTATTTTTATTTATCACAACCCACATGGCAGTGTAAATCTCATCATTTCTTATTAAAAAAAATGTAAAATAAGCTAATGATTGTGGCTTCCTTAAAAATGTAGTAAAAATGTAAGCAGAAATGATTCCATGCTTGCCAATCACAGATAGCTGAAAAGCCGAATAAATTTCTTGATTTCTTATTTTATTTAATTTAAATAGGGCCTCTGTATCTCTGGCTGCCCTGGAAATTACAATATAGAAGTGATTTGCCTCAAACTCACAAAAATCTACTTGTCTTTGTGCTGGTATTGCAGGCCTATGCCACCATGCTCAGCTTTCTTTTACTTCTTTAGTGTGTGTGTGTGTGTGTGTGTGTGTGTGTGTGTGTGTGTATGTGTGTGTTTGTGTGTGTGTGGTGTGTATCTAATTCATGTGAGTATGTATATCAACACACAAAGATGCATCTGTGTATAGATGACAAAGGTGAATGCCTGTGTCTTCATCAATCACTTAGATCCTTTACTTTTACAAATATATTATTTTTAATTTTTTTGAGAATTCCACACAAAGTATTTTATCACATTTACTTCCTCTTTCTCTTTTGTACCTAAATGATTCTGTTTCTCCCATACCCTGGAAAATTGATTTTCTATTCTATTTTTTTTTTATAATTCACTGATTTTCATTCATGCAGACTATGTACTCACTG
This sequence comes from Apodemus agrarius, assembly GCA_964023405.1. Classification (NCBI taxonomy): domain Eukaryota; kingdom Metazoa; phylum Chordata; class Mammalia; order Rodentia; family Muridae; genus Apodemus; species Apodemus agrarius. The sequence goes on from OZ030022.1 coordinate 56,130,267, forward strand.
GTTGGCAGTAGTTTTAACCTAGCAATAGGCACACACTTAAAAAAAATGAATCCTCATTGGTTGGGAGTTAGGCTTAATTCATAGGTTTAACTTAGTAATAGGAACACACTTAAAGAAAACTGAATCCTCCTAGTCCAGACACCATCAGCTGCAATTAGTTTCTAAGCTAGAGGCTTGTGAACACTCTAATCTCTTTTTCTGTGTGTTAGGTCTTGTACATATTTCCTTCAGGCTACCACAGCTGCTGTGATTTCACAAGTGCAGTGGTTCTGTCATGTCCTCAAGCCATTAGTTCAGTTGGGTGCTCTGAGACTCTGGGTCTTATAATCATACTGCTCGCTCTATCACTATGAGTCCTGAATCTCAGGGAGGGATACAAGGCACATGCAACAGTTGTATCTGAATACTCCACATATACTCTTCTGTAGTATCTATAATATCAAATTAAAGAACAGTTTGATTCTATGTCAATATAACAAAATAATAGAACTTTCACCCATAGAGCCAACAAACTTCAAAATGTGCGTTCAAGGGTCTATTTGCAGTACCAGCAAGCACTTGTTCCTATACAGTAAGTCTTAAATGCAATATGAAAGCAGATGGTTACTCCCAAGATGGGATTACTATTGTAACTATGAATCTATCTTGCATCAGCAGCTATTCCTCAGAGATTTCACAGGTGGATAAGACTATAAATGACTTGTTTTCCCTAGCAGTCTACAGAGAATCCCTTTAGTAGTATGATAACTAACTAATCATTAGGGAGAAAACATGCTGGACAATATCAGTTTGGTTTATAAATGTCTTATAAGACCTCGTCAGTCAGTGGTACTTCGAGATGCCCCTGAGAGAGACACTGAGATGCAGATCAATCCAAAAGCAAGAAGTTTATGTTTTGGTGTGACGGAGTCGATTTTAAACTAGTCTCCCCAAGACAAGTGACTATAAGGTGACCCAAAATGACTATTAAAAGCAGTCTTTATACTTATTAGGAGCACAGGTTTCATCAGCAAGGTTACAGTTCAAACTTATTGGCTAAGCATATTGACCTTGAAATGTACTGGCTATCAAGCATACTTGATTTCTCCTTGAGATTTTCCATAAGTTCAGGTGACTATCAGTCAGTACATTCTGTATTTTCTCTGTGAATTTTTTACTCAAGAATGTCCTGTGGGTGGAGAATGGAACATTACTATGTCTTGACCCAGGAGGTAGTAGGAAGCTCTAAGGAGGGTGTGGGAATGGAAAAGTCCTTAGGGTCCCTCATTCCCCACTTTTGCTTGTAGAAGCTCCAATCCTGGAGAATACTCAGGGATCTTGGGTATCTAACTCATTCTTCAGGTCCTTTCCTCAGGGTCTTATATTGTTGGTACTGGACCAAGAATACTACTCCTGTTCTCTTTTATGAAGGCTATAAGCTTGTTCAATATGCAGGGTCCAAAGGCCAAACAATAACAGAACAATTAGGGGTCCTAACAAGGTAGATATGAGGGTGGTTAACCAACAGGAGGCATCAAAAAGAGAGTGTTACCAGCCTTTGATATTTTCTTGTTCTCGTTAGTGTCTTTTTAAACATTCTCACAATTTGGATAAGGATTCTCTAATCACTCTGGAGTGGTTTACATAGAAACAGAATTCCTCATGTAATGCTGCACATGGACCTCCCTATTGTAAAAATACCAAATCTTGATCTCTTCTATTCTGTTATACAATCTCAGCCAAGGAATCACCATTACTTTCTAAATGGGAGACAGGTTTCTATAGACGTTGAATATCTTCATCAATATATGCATTGAGGTTATTATAATTCTTATCTTTTAGAATTTATCCTGCAATTCCAGTAGCCTGGGCAGCTTGTTTGGTTTTTTTGGAAAGAGATAAGGGGTCTGGAGTCTCCTTAGGTTTGCCTAGAATGGCCTTGAAGTGCTGGGATTATAAGCATGTCTCATAGCTGTAGCTGGCATCTGGTTTTGTAAATAAAATATTGTTGGAAGAAAGCCATATTCATTCATTTACATATTATCTGGGTTTTATTTTCTGCAAGTACAAGACTGAGCAAGAGGTACTAAGGACACTAGGGGCTCAAAAGGCCTTAAATATTTATCTAACCCTTTCCAGCAAAGTTTGTTAAACTTTTGAATACAACAAGAACTACTTTTAAAAACTTATAATTGGATGTAACTTGGACACAATCTCCAAGTCTGAAAGCTGGTTGTGTAACATTTTTCTGACCATAAGTAACCTCTTTGGTTCATCATACATAATTGTCAATTTTGCACGCTATTCATTGATAATCTTTTACTATCTGTTCATTCAGAAGTTCATTCAAAATGCCACTGTAATGCTTCCATACTAGTCCTGATGAACACCATAGTCATTCTCATTCCATGTTGGTTGGAAGAACCTGTAACTAGTGATAGAACATTAAGGATCCATTGAAACTTTAACCTACTCTATTATCAAACTGTTAAGCTATAAATCCGTCATTATGCCCCAGGTTTCTTACTGAAGCATATTACTTCATATCATTGAGCTGAATAACTGAATTTAAACAGAATTGAATTCCCATTCAGTTTTATGTTATCTTTGGAAAAATAGTAGACTTAGGATAGATAATTTTCATGATAGTCATTGGAAAATTATTCTTCCATTTACATTTAAATTTTGACAATTAATTCACAATATTTGTAAAATATGTTTACATTTTCAAACCACTCGGTAAAGAAAAGGCCATAATTTCAGCAAAATAAGACAATTGGAGGTTTCAAAGGTGATTCAAGGGTACATATCTGACCTTCTGTTTTTTACTCTTTTATATTTACTGTTGGTTCTTTGATTCATATGAAACCTAACTTCCTATATTCTTAAAAATATGGGCTGAAGAGATCACTTTGTGGTTATGTGCATTTTTTTTTGTTTCAGAAGATGCAATATCCACACTGTGGCTCACCACAACCTTTGATTCCAGTTTGAGAGTTAAAGACACCCTCTTCTGACCTCTGTGGACATCAAGCATACAATGGTGCAATGAAAGCATATAAAATTTAAAAAATAACTTTTTAATACTTAAAAATGAAAGCAGAGGTCTTCTAATACCAAAGGCATCTGGTGACTCACAGAAAGAGCTTTGAGGGATATTGAGTAGGATGTCATAATGAAGCTTGACCTGATTCACGAAAGGGTTCTGCATATATCAACTGATTTCAGGCACTGATTAGATTGAGTATTGAAACAAAATGAGATCAAGGTCTAGTTATTTCTTGTGTAATACGAGCAAATGAACTGGACTTTTAAAAAATCAAATGAAAGTCTGGACAATGAATTCCAATAAACTTAAATTTATTGGGTATTATTTCTTGAAACAATGTAAGATGAATTATGCTACTTTTTATGACTATGCAATATTAAATAAAATACACACTTAAAGATTTTATTGTATTTAAAATAGGAACACAGGGTAATAGTCTGAAAGAAATGCTCAATCTGGGACTTTCTGGTCAGATGTAATTTCATCATCTCTTTTTAAAAGTTATATTTTCTTTGCGTAAAAGGCACATTTGTTTTGGTTAGTTTTCTTAGTTGTATGCATATGCCTACGCTTAATTTAACATCAGTTTGTCTTTGGTAGCTCAGCTTTGCCTTCTTCTTGTTCTTATTCTTTCATAGAAATATATGTTAATATATTTAAACACTTTTATTTGCAAGATCAGTATCATTACCTGATTACTATAATGCTCTCTAAAAAACAAATATTCATAATACAATAATTACCTTTCACTTTGATTTAGTGGGTGCATGAATATTAGTAAAATTTCAAACCTAGAATCTCAAGCTTAACCCCATTTTCTTTCTACCTTCTGATTCTATATTCCTAAATAAAGAATAGCTTGTGAGGTTTTGTGACTATTCAACGTGATCAAGTGAAACTAAGATCATTTACCCCCAAATCCTTTTTCTTTCCCTTATTTATTTATTACATATTATATTGTAAAATATTTTGAACTATATCTTAAAATATATTTTCTGAAAGATTTATTTTTGATTGAAATTAAGAAAATTTATATTATATATAATATGTTATATAAATAAATAATATACAATTAATATTCAGCCAATTTGGGGCCAAGTTTTAATAAAATAAACTGTCAAGAACCATCTAGGAAAGTCTATGACTAACAGGTAATCTTCCTGGAGGTGGTCCACTGTTTTTACATAGCTTATGAGGGGTGAACTCACAGAGGCAAGTTCCCGAGAGACTATCTCAGTATTGCTTCATGTAGCAAATATGCCTTTCCTGTCACAATAATAGCTTAAGAATTCCTGGGCATTCAGATCAACATAAATATTCACTTTTGTAAATCAAAGCTCTTCAGATCAATTAATGATTTTATAATATTGCTGCTTTGATTCAAATAATTTTAGGAAGAAAGTTTTAAAAACTGATTTTAGTGGTTTTGTTAGAAAGGTGTAAAAAGTTAGAATCAAGAATAGAATGTATCCACTCCTCATAAATTGTAAGACTTCATAATAAGGAATACAATGAGTCTCTACAAGTACACTAAAAAAAAAGAGTCTTGGAACAAACTTGTGATCAATGAAAAACATTCATTATAGATCAGATCCAAGGATTAAGCCATAGGTGTATACTACAATAAAATTAAGGCCATGTAAAAATTGTTGATCTGAACTGATAATGAACTTAAAGAATAAAGCACTGCTTTGAACTTGTTTGAACTTGTTTGAAATTGACTCTGCTGTAAACTTCCAGTTTACGTAGTATCTTAAACATGAAGTAATTCGTTATTACACAGAGACATTTTTGTCTAGAAGCTATAAAAAGCTAAAAGCAATAAATAAAGGTAATGTAGTAATTTCTACTTCACCTTGTGTATGTGTCATTTGTGCAAGTTCTCATTTTTCTTTTCTCTCTGGTTCAAAGGAGTTCAGAACCTCTTCCTCTAGCCAACAAGGGACTATTGATTGACAGAGCAGAGAAAGATGTACTAACAATAACTCTTTTACTTAATTCCTTGCTGATATACAGGATATGTTAAATCTCGAGAAATCAGCACTTATTTCAGCACAAATAATAAGAAAGGTACAGAGTATAGGCCCAGTACTTTTTTTTAAGCATTGAGCATTAATTTCCCAGAGCTTATTTATACACAGAATAGTAAGAGTCAAGTTTCCAGTGCATAATAAAGCATAAACTAACAAGAAAGAGTTAAGTTTCCAGTTCTTATCTTAACACAAAAAGTAAGAGAGAGTTAAATTCCCAGCACTTAATAAAGCACAGAGAATTAATGAGAAGACAAACTACCATTTAATAAAGCACGAGTTGTAAGATTATAAGGCCAGGGATCATTCAGTTTTTAGCTTTTGTCCAAATCTGTGTTTTACTTAAGCTCAACCCCAGTAAGGCCAGAACAAGCTGGACGCTCAGCACAGCCCAGCTTAGAACTCTGCAATTATCAAAGCTGGCCTTAAACACTTACAAATGTGTTTATCTTTTTTTATCATTTATTTGACAGTTTTGACTCTTGAGAGTTTTTATACATAATCTAAGAGTTAATTTAAATCTAAAAAACAAATATTCATATTCCATAATAATAACATATATCAACTAAATTAGATTTTGTTAGAAGTAGGGATATTAAAGGAAAATATCTGTGACTACTTTGACAGTATTTCCACAAAATAAGATTTGCAGAACCTTTAAGCAAGATGACTTGATGGTGAATATATGGCTGTGAACATAGAATATATAACAATATAGTACATGGCATAATTAAAGTAATACATAGGAGACTGAAAATAATGATCATTGAAAATTTAGAGTTATATTTTACAGTAAGCATCAAGACTTTAGTAATCAGTTACTGTTGATTACGATTGTCCATAAGAAGCTAAAAGTTTATTTTTATAAAATCAACCAAATAAAATATATTTCAGAATAAATCTTAACTTTGTTTAGTTTTTTTGTTGTTGTTTTTGTTATTATTTTGCATGAGACAGATAAACTCTTATAAATAAGTAACATGGAAAGGTATTATCTGACTTAAATTTTCTGGTGGTCCAAGTTATGTCCCAATAATTTCAGGAGATCTATCTACACAGACTTCTTTATAATTTCAGTTACCTAAAACACAATGTGTTCTTTGTACTGACAGAAAAGCTTTATAAGAAATAGAGACCACTGTTACTTATTTGTAGGCATTCGTCAACACTGCTGGCTTTAATTTCAGAGGACTTCTTCCTCATCTTCTTTCTCTCACTCCCATGTTCCTTTCTATGGATTTTTTAAAATGTAGATACACTGTAAGAGTCTATAGAGTGAATAGAAAATGATAGAGATAGTGCAGAAAGCAGAAAGGTCCTTCCTACAGCAGAATTCAGCATTTCTATGGAGAGAAAGATTAGGTTAAAGTGGATAGAACAGAATTTGTTGCATATCCTGAAAATTCAAAAAGGCTGCATTTGTATAAAATGGAAATTAAAATCTGCCTTATTTTCAAAATAGCATTTAAGCCCAAGTTGGCAGGAAAGAAATATTTAAATCTGAGTGGGCGATGCATGTTTATTCCAGTACTCAGGAGGCCAGAGAGGGCCTCCTCTCTATGATATTTGAGGACAACTTGGTATCCACAGAGTCAGAGATGTGTAATGAGACTCTGTATCAAAACAAAAACAAAAACAAAACAAAACCCAAAACAAATAAGAAAATCCAAAAACAAAATTTAAAAAACTAAAACCTTCAAAAGCTTGAAATAAATAAATTCATTCTTCAGTAAATTCATTAGCTGAGTAAAAACAAATCTTTAGTTAACTTGTTTAAATTTGGATGAATAGTTTCAAGAAAAACTTTAAATTTGAAGAAACTTTCCAATTTTTTGAAGAACCTTCACAGAATAATTAGTAAACTCACTCTCAGAAAAAAATGATTTTAAAATTTACATTATCAATAAAAGATATGAAAAGACTCTAATCACTACAAACTGTTAGTACAAAAATTGTATTTGAAGATGAAAAGAAAGAATCATCTTCAACTCCTATATGAGAAAATGACAATATAGCTTAGGACAATTATGAAAAATTAGACAATTTATGTTGAAGGGACAAAATAGACACTTGAAATTTAAGAAATGCAAATGACCGTAGAATTTCTAAGATTTGGAAAATATTTAAAATCTGCAGATAAGCAAGTATTGTAAGCAAGGGTACAGTGAAACTACCAAATTATACCACTCCACAGGCTGAAAGATTTACTGGAGACCAGATTGTGAAGGCTTTCTCTTGAGTGGCCTCAGATAGAGAATGGTAGAAAAGCAAGCTTATTACAGTGGGGTGGTGCCTTTGAGCTGATTCAGGCTGCTCTTATCTCCTGAGAACTAGATGTCCTGGCCCAAATTGTTTGACTTCTTGGGCAGATAAAGTTTCTGGTAAAGAGAAACTGCCTTAGGAGATCTGCTTTTTTGATACACAGAAACATGTCTTTAAGTTGGTTTATCCCAAAACATTCCTTCTGTTCATAGGACAGAAACAGTTAGGACAATGTTACCAGCCCATTGCATTTGTGTTATACCTTACAGGTCATTTATGTTATTTTTCACTAAATCAGAAATGTAAGGAAAATTTCACAGTACCTTTGAAAATCACCATAACGTTTATATCAAAAATTTGTAAACAATAATATAAAATTAAAATTCTATGCAAGTATTTAAATTATATGATACATTCTGCAACTGTGTCTTAGTTTGCTATTGCTATGATAATACACTATAACTAAGGCAAATTGTAGAAGAAAAAGTTAATTTGTTACACAGCTTCAAAGGGTGAGTCTGTGACCATTATGGCAGTAGGCAGGCAGTCATGCCATGTAGCAGAAACTGAAATCTCACATGTCCAGACACAACTATGATGGAGCGAGATTAGATAAGGGAACTGTGAACTTTGTGAACCATTTGAAAACTAAAAGTACACCTCCAATGATATACCTCCACCCAAAAGGCCACACTTACTCATTTTTTACTCACAATTCCACCCACTGGGGAACAAGCCCTCAAATATATTAGTCATTGATGTCCTTTCTCATTTAAACTACCATATTATGTCACTTTTTAAATCCAATAGCACAAGGAATTGTATCATACACATAAACATGACTAATAAGCTCATATTTCATAGTATTGGCATTAAGGTAAAAACAAATAGGAATGTAATACAGTAAATTTTCTAAAATGAGAATGATAAAGAATGTAACATTTGTTTATTTTGTCACATAATTTGTCTCCTTTATCTAACATTAATAATTAATATGCTTTTAAACTTATTTAATTTTACTCTTTATGACATATATATATATATATATAAAACTGTCATATATATGGAATATATAATTGTCACACACATATGTATATAAATATATGATTCCAATTATATAAAATAAATTCCTAATTTCAGGAATTTGGTTAGTTTGGCTTGTTTTTCAAGGCAAGTTTTCTCTATATAACCCTTGCTGTCCTTGAACTAGCTGCCTACAACAGAATGGCCTAGAACTTGGAGATCTGCCTGCCTATGCCTCCAAGTGCTAGGATAAAAGGATGCTCAACACCACCACATTTCATTAGTTTAGTATTTTTAATATATAAGAAATAAAGATGTCAACCAAAAGGGCTAAATTATGAGAACTATGCTGATGGTAATTGTGATTATACTGGATTTGTCCTGAGAAAGGTGTGTCGATTAACTGAGAAAGTACCAAAACAAGCAAAGATAATTCTTTTTTTATTGGATATATTCTTTATTTACATTTCATTTCCCTTATCCTGGTTCCCCACCCCACAAAGGTCCCATATGTTCTTTTCCCTCCCCCTTTTCCCCCATGCTCCCCTTCCCACGTCCCTGTTCTGGTATTCTCCTACACTGATGCATTGGCCTTTCCAGATCTAGGGTCCACTCCTTCCTTCTTCTTGGACATCATTTGGTATGTGGATTGTGTTTTTGGTGTTCCACGATTCTAGGCTAATATCCACTTATCAGTGACTGCATACCATGGGTATTCTTTTGAGACTGGGTTACCTCACTTAGTATGATGTTCTCCAGCTCCATCCATTTCTCTAAGAATTTCGTGAATTCATTGCTTCTAATGGCTGAATCGTACTCCATTGTGTATATACACCACATTTTTTGTATCCATTCCTCAGTTGAGGGACATCTGGGTTCTTTCCAGCTTCTGGCTATTATAAATAATATAATATAATAGCTGCTATGAACATAGTGGAGCATGTATCCTTATTACATGCTGGGGAATATTCTGGGTATATGCCCAGGAGTGGTATGACAGGGCCCTCCGGAAGTATTGTGTCCAGTTTTCTGAGGAACCTCCAGACTGATTTCTAGAGTGGTTGTACCAGCTTGCAATCCCACCAGCAGTAGAGGAGTGTTCCTCTTTCTCCACAGCCTCACCAAAACCTGCTCAAGAAGTTAGACCCCAGAAACCCAAATAACCCTATCAAAAATGGAATACAGAGCTAAACAAAGGCTTTTCACCTGAAGAACTTCGGATGACTGAGAAACACCTTAAGAAATGTTCAACACCATTAATCATTAGGGAAATGCAAATCAAAACAACCCTGAAGTTTCACCTCACACCAGTCAGAATGGCTAAGATTAAAAACTCAGGAAACAGCAAAGATAATTCTTAACAACCAACTTTGCAAACTTACCCTAATGGATATTTTAATTTTTAAATTATATGTTATAAAAATATTGTTCCCATAGGAACTAAGTTACACAGTAGTTTATGTGTATCTTTAGATACTAAAAAGTAAGTCTACTAATTATTCAAACTTAAGTATCCTTTCTGGCTTGTGAAACTCATTTATTTTGTTGTTCTTCAGTAATCCCCCCTTGGGAACAGTGAAGACGGTTTCTGGTTTTTGTAGATATTTGTACATACACACACATGCATACTTCCATATATACTTTATGACTGGCTGTTCGGCCTCACATATATTAATTGTAAATATATTTTGCAGATTTATGACGGAAAAGATAAAACAACACACCTGCTGGGTGCTTTTACGGGTGCATCTATGAGAGGACTGACACTAAGCAGCACGTCCAATCAGCTCTGGCTAGAGTTCAATTCTGACTCTGAAGGGACAGATGAAGGCTTCCAACTTGTCTACACCAGTAAGTACTCTTAAAACATAAAATTTAACAAGTACATATATTTCTAACTACTGTTTCTCGAGTTCACAATATCTGTAGTTCTGTATTTCTATATGAAGCTAAACAGTTTTCCTATGTATGAAAAAAATCATTTCAATTTCACATTGATATCTTCATCATCTATACCTATATCATGTATAGCTTCATAGTTTCTTTTCCAGCTGTGCTGTCTTCACTTAGATTTTGACGTTTTTTCTTTCATCCTCCACAGCCAAACACCACCCAAACCCATTTTAGGAGCATCAGTTAAATTATTGAACTTCAAGATACATTTTACACATTTTCCTACTAAGGCTTAGCCCATCTCTCTTGGCCTGAGAGACCAAATACCTTAATTTTAATGCCTTAAAAATGTATAACTATTGTAAGATTTATCAAATTGCTTTGTCTTTAAACGTCTTTCCAATAAATTATGCAGAGAAATCCAGAAGACCATTTCTCTTCAACATGTCACTGTATGTTTTAGTTGAAAATTACATCATTTTACTTCTATTTGGGAAATTAAAATTAAGATGTAGGCTGAATAGTAACTTAATAAGACATTTCGATACCTGGGTAAGTTTTAACCAGTATACATATTAAATGTAAAATAAAATAGCCTTAAGAAGTGGGGCAGAAGAGATGGATCAGCAGTTAATTGTATATGGCTTGGATTCCCATCACCCATTCTGGTTAATAACCATCTGTAACTACTGTCCTGGGGGATATGATGCCTGCTTCTGATTTCAGAGCACTACGACACAGCATCATGTGCATGTAACAGACCTATACAGATAATATGAGAGAAAATGAATCCCTTAAAATATTTAGAAGCATTAAAAAAATCTAAATTAAAGATGGTGTACTTAAAGTGTTACATATCTAAGAAAAGTAGAAGACCTTGCATGAATATTGAAATCTTTATATGTAGTCATTTCCAATCCATCCAGTCTCATATATATATATATATATATACATATATATATATATGTATATATATATATATGAAATTGAGTTAGTCTTACGCAGAAATAATATATTTGTATTAAATCTGGAATCAAATAGATTTTTGAAAACATAATTGTATAACATAATTTACAGCCATCACAGATTTTTTTGGTATTTTTCTTCTCTCTCTCTCTCTCTCTCTCTCTCTCTCTCTCTCTCTCTCCTTATTTCTTTCTTTTACACTCCGGATTCTATTCCCTACCCAGACCACCTTCTGGCTGTTCCACATCCTATACCCCACCCCCAATCTCCAAGAGGATATCCCACTCCTTACCCCACCAAAACTGAAAACTGTCTGGGACATCCAGTTTCTTGAGAGTTAGGTGTATCATGTCTCCATGAACACAGACCTGACAGCCCTCTGCTGTATACGTATTATGGGCCTCATATCATCTGGGGTATGCTGCCTAGTTGGTAGTCCAGTGTCTGAGAGATTTGGGAGTCCAGATTAATTGAGACTGCTGGCCCCCCTACAGTGTTGCCCTCCTCATTCAGCTTCTTCTAGCTTTTCCGTAATTCAACCACAGGGTTCAGCAGCTTTGGTTGGGTGCAAATATCTGCATCTGAATTTTGTAACTGCTTGTAGGGTCTTTCCAAAGGCAGTCATGATAGGCCCCCTTTTTGTGAGCACTCCATAGCATCAGTAATAGTGTCAGGCCTTGGGACCTCCCCTTGAGCTGGATCCCACTTTGAGCCTGTCACTGGACCTTCTTTTCCTCAGGCTTCTCTCCATTTCCATCCCTGCAGTTCTTTCAGACAGAAACAATTATGGGTGAGAGTTTTGACTGTAGGATGGCAACCCCCTCCCTCCCTTGTCCTGTCCTGTCTTTCTGCTTAAGATGGGCTCTTTAAGTTCCCTCTCCCTACTGTCAGGCATTTCATCTGAAGGCCCTCTCTTTGAATCTTTAAAGTCTCTCACCTCCCAGGTCTCTAGTGCATTCTGGAGGGTTGCCCCCAACCTCCTTACCTCCTGAGGTTGCCTGTTTACATTCTTTCTGCTGGCCCTCAGGGCTTCAATCTTTTTTCCCTCACCTAATATCAGATATGGTTCTCCTCTCTCCCCTGCTCCCATAGCCAAAACAAAGTGCAGAATATCCAGAATACAGTCCACAGATTATTTAAAAAAATAAATTCAGGGAACCATAGAAATATTAAGTTAATATTTCTATGATTAATGGAATCATAGAGTTCAGAGACTCCAAAAGATCTAAAATGAAAGATTTTTTTGTCATACTCATTAGTAGTTTATGGTATATAATATTTAGATAGCAGTCAGACTAACTAATGTTGACCAGCAATAAATTATACACACACACACACACACACACACACACACACACACACACACTGATAATTCTTTGTTATTTCTGAGGTATTTGGAAGAATGCATCATTGCATGATTTATTCTTCATCCCATAGAGCTGTCTAAAATAGCTAATTTGTGGGGGGCTGTAGTGGAGCACGCCTTTAATCCCAGTACTTGGGAGGCAGAGGCAGGCGTATTTCTGAGTTCGAGGCCAGCCTGGTCTACAGAGTGAGTTCCAGGACATCCAGGGTTATACAGAGAAACCCTGTCCCCACCCCCGCCCCAAAAAACAAAAAAACAAAAAAAAAAAGCAAAAAACAAAAAAATAATTTGTTTAGGACAGATTCTTTCTCACCAGTAAGTTTTTCTGTTAACTTTGATAGTTGGGTGAAAAGTGTCTATGAATCAAGCTTGGTACAGCCATAATTGGCATTAAGGAATTCAGCCACTGTCCCAATCCTCCTTTTGTTAGAATCTAAGACCCTCATTGTATCACCTCATTCCATCTCATTCTCTTCAAAGTAATGGCTGCTTGGTATTCTTCAGAAATTTAAAACTTCTTCTAAATGAAGGTTGGGAAGGGAGGAAGCAAACCTTAAAACATTTTATATGAAACAATTTAGTTTTCAACATGTTGCTGAGGAAAAATCTAGGAAGATATCGATGAATTTCCTATAATGTATGCAGATAGGCTTCAGGGGAAAAACATTTCCTTTGAAAGTTTAAAAATCAGATTAGAGATTGAGTTCAAGGATTTCTTCTCATGGAAACATAGTCAATTTGTGCTTGAGGACTTTGGTTCATCTTTGCTTTACACACTATTTTCAGAAATTAACTTGGTTATAGTGTCATTTGTGTCTTATGAATTCTCCAATACTGAAAGTATGCCTCATTACAAATCCTTTTAGCGCTTTCAAATGTAGTTATTTTTATTCAGTAAAAGGAAACCGAGTATTTTTTATAATTATTTGTATCATTTTTTTCTGAGCTACATCTTGTCAAAAGCTGACTTGGTAGATAGCCAGGATTTACAGCTATAGATGATAGTACTGGGTTAAATGATCTTCTACCATTTCCTCTCCACACTTTAGTTACTAAAATTCATAATATAAAAGTGTTTATAATTTCTTTTTTTTAATTTTGGGCTATTCAATTATTTATTTAAATTAAAATTATTTTTTTACATTCAACTTTTTTATTGGATATATTCTATATTTACATTCATTTCTCTTTTTTTGTTTCCCCACCCCCCCTAAGGTCCCACATGCCCCTTTCCCTCCCCTTGCTCCCTCATCCACCACTTCCCACTTCCCTGTTCTGGTATTCCCCTACACTGATGCTTTGATCCTTTCCATCACTAGTGTCCATTCCTTTCTTCTTGTCAGATATCATTTGGTATGTGAATTGTGTCTTTGGTGTCCCAAGATTCTAGGCTAATATCCACTTATGAGTGACTGCATACCATGGATATTCTTTTGAGACTGGGTTACCTCACTTAGTATGATGTTCTCCAGCTCCATCCATTTCTCTAAGAATTTCATGAATTCATTGTTTCTAATGGCTGAATAGTATTCCATTGTGTATATATACCACATTTTTTTGTATCCATTCCTCCGTTGAGGGACATCTGGGTTCTTTCCAGCTTCTGGCTATTACAAATAAGGCTGCTATGAACATAGTGGAGCATGTATCCTTATTGCATGCTGGGGAGTCTTCTGGGTATATTCCCAGTAGTGGTATGGCTGGATCCTCTGGAAGTATCATGTCCGCAGAGACCCGAGGGAACATGTTTATAATTTCAAGAGAAAACTTCACATATATTTGGACTCACTTACCTCTAGTTTGTTGCTTGCAATGATTCAACAATGCTCAGAGAACAAAGCCATTCCCAGGGACATGTTCTCATTATTGTAAGGCAAGAGCTAATTTTTAATGCCTTCTCTTGTATACAAGCTTTATGAATGTACTACCAATTATTCTATTGAGGTTCTGTAATTCAGTTACTAACATGTTATTGGCTATGCTAACCATGAAAAATAATCAGATGGGCCATCAACTTTAACTTTATTCTTAGTGCATAATTTACTTAATGCAAATGTGAGTAGAAAATAAGTAAATTACATGGAAGAGCGAGGGCGTTCCTTATGGTTACATGTCCTCAAAGCCACTGACCAGACACACTATGAATTTCCTTCACTCTTCAAATATTAAAATTAAGTAGGCAATGAAAGAAGTACTGACTATTGTGGCATTATATAGTACAAAGCCCACTAAGAGAAATATCAAAGAAATATCCTTTAAGTTTGTAGCTTGCATAAGACACATTGAATATAGTTTCTTTTGCTAGACTAAAAAAGTCATTATCATTTTTATGATTTCATATCATCAAAACTTTGTACTCTTTCATTTAAATGCCTAGTAATCTGAACATTGTTTGAACTTTATTTCTGACATGTTTCAGACCTTCCAGAGAGTTTTAAAATTTAAAATTAAATAATCTAAAATATCCTTTTAAATAAAAGGATATTCAAATGAGGAATATCTGTGTTTGTAGGACATAAAAAGGGAAAATTAAAAGAAGGTATTCTGGTAGATCTATCAAGTCAATTGCACCTTCCCCACTTCCAAGCACTTTTTAGTAGTTCAAAGTGAAATCTGGAAACCACATTCACTAGAATCTCTAGCTGGCAAAGACCTATCTTTGAGTTCTGCCAGTTAGAGGCAGACCTTGGATAGCTGAGTTAATGGAATCAATGAAGTTGTTATTCCAGGGGCAGCTATAAGCCAAAATGTGATCCTGGCAAGTAGCTGTATATTTTAGGTATCCTGAACTTCCAATTTGCTGAGAGGTTGGGATTATTTTTCACCTTGTACTTCCTTCACACTTATAAACTCTTCAAAAAAATCTAACTAACTGAATATCAGCTACTAACTCACAATAACTAAATCATTTTAATTTTCTTTACTTGATATTAGTTGTAGTTCAAAACCAGCAACAACCACAAACTTCTGGAGAGGTGGCAAAAAATGATGAAAAAAAAGGGAAACATTAAAAGAAGTCATTTGTGTGTAAAAAACAAATAAAAATACACTCACTGAAAAAGTATTTTTCAAGCCATTAAATAAAAGGTGGCAAACAAGATCTTCTCTCCAGTGCCGAAGCAGGTGGGTACACCAGGATCCCAGGGAACACAGGAGTGGCAGAGCAGGTGGGACAGGGTCTCTCTGGGATCTACCTGCACCCAGGAGCTTGGCTGAGCCACAGCACTATGTACCAGGGGAGAGCCTGCCACCCAGGGGTGTTGAGACAGGTTTGCAGGCACAAAGGAGGGGCAATTACCACCCAGAGAAAGCTGGACCAACTAAAACCAGAAATAACCAAATGGCTAAAGGCAAACATACAAATGATATCAACAGAAATCAAGGCAACCTGGCACCATCTGAACCCAATTCTCCCACATCAGCAAGTCCTGGATAACCCAACACACCAGAAAAGCAAGGTTTTGATTTAAAATCACAGATCATGTTGCTAATAGAGGGCTTCAAGAAGGACATAAATAACTCCCTTAAAGAAATACAGGAGAACACAGGTAAGAAGATAGAAACCCTTAAAGAATTACAGGAAAGTACAACCAAACAGGCGAAGGAATTGAATGGTTATCCATGATCTAAAAATTGAGGGAGAAATAATAAAGACATCACAAAGGGAAAAAATATGGACATAGAAAACCTAGGAAAAAAATCAGGAGTCATGGAGGCAAGAATCAACAACAGAACATAAAAGATAGAAGAGAGAATCTCACATGCAGAAGATGCCATAGAAAGCATTGACACAACAGTCAAAAAAAAAAAAATGAAAAATGACAAAAGCTCCTGATCAAAAAATCCAGGAAATCCAGGACAAAATGAGAAGACCAAACCTAAGGATTATAGGTATGGAAGAGAGTGAAGATTTCCAACTTAAAGATACAGTAAATGTCTTTAACAAAATTATAGAAGAAAACTTCCCTAACCTAAAAAAAAGAGATGCCCTTGAACATACAAGAAGCCTCCAGAATTCCAAATAGATTGGACCAGAAAAGAAATTCCACCTGTTACATAATAATTAAAACAGCAAATGTACTAAACAAAGAAAGAATATTAAAAGCGGTAAGTAAAAAGGTCAAGTAACATATTAAGGGAAACCTATCAGAATTACATCAGACTTCTCACCAAAGACTACAAAGCTAAAAGACCCTGGGCAGATGTTATATAGACCCTAAGTGAACAAAAATGACAACTCAGGCTGCTACACCTAGCAAAAGTCTCAATTACCATAGATGGAGAAACCAAGATATTCCATGACAAAAACAAATTTACACAATATCTTCACACAAATCCAGCTTTTCAAAGGATAATGAATGGAAAACACCAACAAAAGGAGGGAAACTACACACTAGAAAAAGCAAGAAATTAATCTTCTTTCAACAACCCCCAAAAAAGATAAGCACACAAACATAAAAATTTCATCAAAAAATAGCAGGAAGCAACAATCACTTCTCATTAATACCTCTTAATATTAATGGCCTCAATTCTCCAATAAAAAGACATAGACTAACAGACTGGACATAAGCAGGACCGAACATTTTGCTGCATACAGGAAACTTACGTCGGGCACAAACACAGACACCACTTCAGTATAAATGCTGGAAAACAATTTTTCGAGTAAATGGTCCCAAGAAACAAGCTGGTGTAGCCATTCTAATATTGAATAAAATCGAATTCAACCTACAGTAATTAAAAAAGACAAGGAAGGACACTTCATACTCATCAAAGGAAAAATCAACCAAGATGAACTCTTAATTCTGAACATATATGCTCCAAATACAAGGGCAGCCACATTCATAAAAGAAACCTTAAAAAAAGCTCAAAGCACACATTGCACCCCAAACAATATTAATGAGAGATTTTAACACCCCACTCTCATCAATGGACAGATAAGGGAAACACAAACTAAACAGAGAAACAGAGAAACTAACAGAAGTTATGAACAAAATGGATTTAACAGATATCTATAGAACATTTTATCGTAAAACAAAAGAATTTAATTTCTTCTCAGAACCTCACAGAACCTTCTCCAAAATTGACCATATACTCGGTCACAAAACAGGTCTCAGCAGATATAAAAAGACTGAAATAATTCCATGCACACTATCAGATCACCATGGACTAAGGCTGGTTTTCAATAACAACAAAAACAACAGAAAGCCCACATACACATTGAAACTGAATTACATTCTACTCAATGATAACTTGGTCAAAGGAGAATAAAGACTATTTAGAATTTAATGAAAATGGAGGCACAACATATCAAAAATTATGGGAAACAATGAAAACACTGCAAAGAGGAAAACTAATAGCTCTGACTGCTTCCAAAAAGAAGCTGGAGAGAGCATACACTAACAGCTTGACAGCACAGCTGAAGACTCTAGAACAAAAAAAAAAAAGAAGAAGAAAGAAAGAAAGAAAGAAAGAAAGAAAGAAAGAAAGAAAGAAAGAAAGAAAAAGCAAATGCACCCAATAGGAGTAGATGGCAGGGAATAAACTCAGGGCTGAAATCAACCAAGTAGAAACAAAAAGAACTATAAAAAGAATCAACAAAACCAAGAGTTGATTCTTTGAAAAAGCCTAACAAAATAGATAAACCCTTAGGCAAAGTAAACAAGAAGGCACAGAGACAGAATCCAAATCAGAAAAATCAGAAATAAAAAGGAAGACATACCAACAGATACAAAACAAATCATCAAACCCTACTACAAAAGCCTATACTCAACAAAAGTGGAAAATTTAGATGAAATGAACAATTTTCTGGAGAGGTACCAGGTACCAAAATTAAATCAGGATCAGATAAAAGATCGAAACTATCCCATAACCACTAAAGAAGCAGTCATTAATAGTCTCCCAACCAAAAAGGCCCAGGAACAGATGGGTTTAATGCAGAGTTCTATCAGATCCTCAAAGAAGACCTAATACCAATACTCTTCAAACAATTCCATTAAATAGAAAGAGATGGAACACTACCCAATTCATCTTATGAAGCCACAATTACTCTAATACCTAAACCACACAAAGACCCAACAAAGAAAGAGAACTGTAGACCAATTTGCCTTAAGAATATCAATGCAAAAATACTCAGTAAATTTATTGCTAACTGAATCCAAGAACATATCAAAACGATTATCCACCATGATCAATGTACTTCATCCCAGTGATGCAGGAATGGTTCAATATATGGAAATCCATCAATGTAGTCCACTATATAAACAAACTCAAAGATAAAAACCATATGATCATTTCATTAGATTCCGAGAAAGCATTTGACAAAATCTAACACCTCTTCATGATAAAATCTTGGAAAGATCAGGAATTCAAGGCCCATACCTAAACAAATTAAAAGAAATACACAGCAAACCACTAGCCAACATCAAACTTAATGGAGAGAATCTTGAGGCAATCCCACTGAAATCATGAACTAGACAAGGCTGTCCACTCTTTATCTATATGTTCAATATAGTACTTGAAGTCCTAGCCAGAGCAATTAGACCACAAAAGGTGGTCAAAGGGATTCAAATTGGTAAGAAAGAAGTCAAAGTATCACAATTTGCAGATGATATGATAATATAATTAAGTGACCCCAAAAATTCCACCAGAGAACTCATAAGCCTGATAAACAACTTCAGCAAAGTGGCTGGGTAAAGCATTAACAGAAACAAATCAGTAGCCTTCCTATACTCAAGGGATAAAAAGGCTGAGACAGAAATTAGTGAAATGAGACCCTTCACAATAGCCACAAACAATATAAAGTATCATGGTGTGACTCTGACCAAGCAAGTGAAAGATCAGTATGACAAGAACTTCAAGCCTCTGAAGAAAGAAATTGAAGAATATCTCAAAAAAAGATGGAAGTATCTCCCATGCTCATGGATTGGTAGGGTTAATATAGTCAAAATAGCCATTTTAACTAAAACAATCTACAGATTCAGTGCAATCCCCATCAAAATTGCAACGCAATTCTTCATAGAATTAGAAAGAGAAATTTCCAAATTTATCTGGAATAACAAAAAACCCAGGATAGCGAAAACTATTCTCAACAATAAAAGAACTTCTGGAGGAATCACCATCCCTGACCTAAAGCTATTCTACAGAGCAACAGTGATAAAAACAGCATGGTATTGGTACAGTGACAAACAGGTAGATCAATGGAATAGAATTGAAGACCATGAAACAAGCCCTCACACCTATGATCACTTGCTCTTCGACAAAGGATATAAAGCAATCCAGTGGAAAGAGGACAGCATTTTCAACAAATGATACTGGGACAACTGGCAGTCAACATGTAGAAAGATGCAAATTGATCCATTCTTGTCTCCTAATAAAAAGCTGAAGTCCATGTAGATCAAGGCCCTCCACATAAAACCACATAGATTGAATCTAATTGAGAGAAAGTGGTTAAGAATCTGGAGCACATGGGCACAGGGTTAATTTTCCTTAATAGAACACCAATAACTTATGCTCTAAGATCAAGAATGGACAAATAGGACCTCATAAAAATTCAAACCTTCTGTAACACAAAGGAAACTGTTAATAGGAAAAAACGGCAACCAACAGATTGGAAAAGGATCTTTACCAATCCTACATCCAATAGTGGGCTAATATCCAATGTATACAAAGAAATCAAGAAGTTAGACTCCAGAGAACAAAATAACCCTATTAAAAATGGTGTACAGAGCTAAACAAAGAATTATCAACTGAGGAATACCTGATGTCTGAGAAACACCTAAAGAAATGTTCAACATCCTTAATCATCAGGGAAATGTAAATCAAAACAGTGAGATTCCACCTTACACCAGTCAGAATGGCCAAAGTTAAAAACACTCGGGACAGCAAATCCTGGAGAAGATGTGGAGAAAGAGGAATACTCCTCCATTGCTGGTGGGATTGCAAGCTGATATAACCACTCTGGGAATCAGTTTGACATTTCCTCAGAAAATTGGACATAGCCCTACCTGAGGACGCAGCTGTACCACTCTGGGTATATACACAGAAGGTGCTCCAACATGTAATAATGACACATGCTCCACTATGTTCATAGCAGACTTATTTATAATAGTCAGAAGCTGGAAAGAACCCAGATGTTCCTCAGCAGAGGACCAAAAAGGGAAATGAAAAGCCAGAAATTATGGGGGAGGGAGGGTGAACACTGTAAGGGAGATGGGATAGGTTTTCGGAGGGGTAATGAGAAAAGGTGATAACATTTGAAATGTAAATAAAACAAATATCTAGTTTTAAAAAGAGTATATGTGAGTCATTTTTCAAGTCACTACATTATTATTTTAAATGCTGGTATGTATTCTATGGAGAGAGACTAAGGATGTAAATTTCAGTTGGTAAGGATGTAGGAATGATCTGGGATACAGAATGCACTATATGAAAAAAAATTCTCTTTCAATAAAAAAATCAGTTAAAAAATGTTGTGACTAGCATGCTGTTTAGAAGAAGGGTTGGATCAAAACAGTTCATTTCAATAAAAAAAGAAAAAACTCTGTGCTTTAAAAAAGGCAAACAAAAAATATGGGCAAAATACATTGCAAGAAGAAATATTAGAGAAAAATAAAATTAAGAAATTAAACCAAATAAATATTCTAGGGTTTATTCCAAAAATTCCTAAAAATTTTAAAAGGTGCAAAGTAGTAAATGTTAATAATAATTTGCAGATAGTGAAATTCAAATATACTAGGAACTATCAATTGAAAAATCAAGTAGGAAAAGAATTTGGCAATATACAGTAAAGTTGGAAATTTTAAGAATATACCAAGTACATAGTTTAATGGAATAGCTTAAATTCTGGTGGTTGAACAGAATTAACTGTCAGTCAATTCTGAATAATAGTGTGTAAGAGTGAGGCACATCTTCATGTTTTGTGAAATATATAGTGTCTTTAGTAGGACATTCTATCATGCCTGGCAGATATGTAGAAAATTCTGTCAGTGTCTAGTCGTTAGATAGAGGCTTTCTAGGTAGGATTTAAACCATTATCAAAGAAAAATAAACTAAAAGTAATGGAAAATGAAAAATGGTAACTGAAGGGATAAATTGTGATAATTTAATTTCTGTAGATTTGTTTAAAAACTTGACTTCAAGGAATTTGAAATTGGAAGAGAAAACATATGTATGATTTGATGCTCAATGTGTAGCCATTGTCAGTAACTTATACAGTTTAATTAATGGTGAGTATATATGTTTTATTAGATTACTTAGTACTAAAATAAATTTTAATATTTTTCTTCAAAATTCTCTCCTTATCCCCTTTCTACTCATTATTATATCTATATTATATAAAATAATCACAGCTCATGTGTATGTTTTTGAAATATTTCCTCTTGATGAATTAGAATTAAAACTTCACAATCTTCTTATATAAATATAAAATATACTGTAAGTGGATTAGTAACTCATTAACAAAATGATTGACACACATGCACATATATCGGATATATTCTTATTATCATGAAAAATAAATTTTAAATTAAAAATAAAATATAAATGCTAAGCTTTATATTTGGAAATATAAATAAATACAATAAAGAATTCTAAAACAATACTATTTTTAAGAATAGCCTGAGTAGCAATTATAACCAAATATTAAATATTTAATTTTCTAGTATTTATTCATACACTAATCTTTTTTATATTGTATTTCTGAAATATCTTTTATTGGTTCCTTTTGTTCCCTCTAAACCCCCTCATATGCTTACAAACTCTTCCTTGCTTCCCTTCAAATTCATGGCTTCTATTCTCAAATACTGTTACCTCCATATATGTATATACATACATTTTCCCAAATGTAACTTATTCATTCTGTATACAGTAATTTATATGTACACTTCAGGGATGAACATTTGATATTGCAATTGTGCTCTTTTCTGGGGAAGATGGTTTCTCCCACTCTCAACCTTTCTTCACTGTAACTCCTTGTGAAAGGTTGATGGCTTAGGTTTAGTCTCCTGTACATGTTGAAACGTTTGCTGTTTATATTTGCCTCACAGTTAGTCTGTAATTTTGGTGAGGCTACATAGGTGTAATTTCTGACACTATTAGGAGATATGGTCTCAAAACAAGCACCCCCCCCAACCACTGGTTCTTGCAGTCTTTCCTCCACCACTTCCACCATGTCTTCTGAGCCTAGAGTGTCAGAGTTTTCGTATATGTATCAAGTGGTGTTAGGTTTCAGACTCTACATTTGTATTGGCTGTGGTTTTCTATAATGTTCTCCATCTGTTGTAAAATGAGATGTGAAGACTAAACATATCTGTTATATAAAAAGACAAATATTTATCATATAGTTAGGGACTTTAGCAGTTTAGTATTTTAGTGATTGTAGGTTTTCCTCCAAACTCACTAGCCTTGGGTAATTGATAGATTTCTGCACCAGTTATTATTTTCCTCCAGTTTTAAATCTGATTAGAGGGCTGCTGCTCACTACCAAGGTCTGCTTGCCACTACTTCACCCTTAGTGATATTGTGTGTTATAGTATAGTGTTCCCCTTGTTATTCTAGTTCCCAGGCATCATAGCTGACTGATGCTGTTGATGGCTTTTCTCATATGCAAACTTGTATTGTGCCTTCTCACACCATGGAAACTAGGCCTCAGGAAACATACTCTATATTAAAACAAAAGAAAACAAAACAAAAAACATTTACTTCATCCAACTCCACCCAGATCTTCCATTCCTGCTTACTCAACCAAGTTCAGGTTCTTTCTCTGTGTCTGTTTCTGTGTCTCTCTGTGTATCTCATGCTTTCTCTGTTTCCCTATTTCTCTCTGTTTCTCTCCTGTGTGCCTTCAAAAAGAGAGAATGGTGAAGATTAGTTTCATTTGTTTCCTTCCACTATTAATCTGTTTTAAGTGTTACACTTTCAAAATATATTCATTTAGTTACTCTACTTTGCCTTTTTATTTTTGAATCTACAGAAACTTTTATGTAGCAATTTGGTCATTATTATTCCACTTGCTATGGCGTTCATAGTCTCAACTGCAGTAGAGGAAGACAAAGTGTCTTAAAGATTGTAGATAATACACTGAGACAATTTGAAAGATAAAATGTTACAGAAACTACAACATTGTAAAGCCATTGCTGAGGCCTAAGTAGACTTGTTTTTCTCTAGAATACCCTAGGTCATTATAACAAGAATGGTTGTAGAATAAAATAAATAAGTAGTTATAAATAATCCATTCTATTCCTTCAGTGTTG
The DNA here is from genome assembly GCA_964023405.1 of Apodemus agrarius. Taxonomy (NCBI): domain Eukaryota; kingdom Metazoa; phylum Chordata; class Mammalia; order Rodentia; family Muridae; genus Apodemus; species Apodemus agrarius. Next base: position 56,154,084 of record OZ030022.1, read on the forward strand.
AGAACTCTGTTAAACTAATTTGATATATATGCAGAAGAGAGAGTTCACTTCTCATTGATACTGTTTTTACACACCATTGCCCTTCGTGTAACACTTCCCCACATACTCTAATTCTAATACTAGTGTACATGGCCCCATTCTATATAAGTATAAAGGGCAAAAGAAACCCCCCCAAAAAAGAAAGAACAGTACATTACAATAAAAGCTCACAAAGCTGTTTAGAGTAGGCTTTATTATGTTTCACATATATAAATGCAACAAAATGTTGCATTTGTTACACACATATATTCACAAATAGAAAAGTATATGTTAAAATAACCTAATTAACATACAAAAGGTTTCAGAAGAAGAAAGACCAAATGAAACAGCAATGAGATTTGGTAGGATAAAATGAGAAATTGCATGTACTTTATAATATTTATGCATTTTATGCTGTTACTATTAATAAGAATATGTTAATAGGACATTGATATGAATGCAGACCAAAAGGAAATTAAGCATAAAGTAAAAATATGATATTGTTGATACAATTTGTTAGAGAGTATTTATTCAATTTCATAGATTTTAAATAATACCTTAAGATAAATCAGAAATAAATTTCTTACACGATAGGCTCTCAGCTTAACGTATACAGATACGCTGAAGCATAGAAACAATGTCCATTTTGAGTTCATTTTCTGCTCTATAAATTTTTATTTCATTATTAAATTCTACTAGTTACAGTGCATATTGGTTACATACTTAAGGGTTCATTCAAGTCTTTAATTGTCAGTATCAACTTTTTGAGCTTTCAATGAAAAGACAGATTTGAATATTTATGAAAGAGCAACAATGAGTCTACAAAATCGAATGAAATTATGTTGTACATTGTAGCTTACCCAGAATTGCCTGTGTGCATTTTCATTCATAAAGAAATGCTTTATAAAGTATATTCACTTGCAAGAACATCTTCATTTTGTGCCATCACCAGCAAATCCCAATCATATTCACAGAATGTTCACATTAAGAAAAAATGAATTTCATAATAAATCTTGAAAACAAAGCTTGATTTACATTTTGATTTGAAAAGAAACATATGACAAACCTCAAAAGGGGCTGGGAAAAATCAAATCCGAGACAGAAGATTCTAGTCTAGAAGGAAGAATACAAATGTGTCACTTTTGATTAGAGATATTTTAAATATGCTATTAAATATGCAGATCAGATCAAAGTAGTATGTCCATGAACATTAGTTTTTACTAGTGCAGTGTCTTCTGTTTGCAATATTTATTTGCTTGACTACATGTGGTGTACTTCATTATGTCTACACATGATGGGAATAAGTGACAGCTGCCCCCTTTTATGATTCTCCTTGAAGATGCTGACATTTTCAAATGACTTGGGATATCGCAAATTAATCCAAAGAGGGAACACATGCAGCTTTTATTTTTATTTATTTTTATAAATTATTTATTTTTGTCCTCAAGCTATATCTACCCTCCATGTTTATTGTAGCATTAGTTCCAAGAATCAGGATAGTAAAGAATCCTAATGATCAATAATGGACTGATATATGTATAGATAGCATAAATGTCATATATAAAAATACAGTACAGAGAGGAATTTTACTGTTTTAAAAGAATATAATTCTATTTATGACAATACAGGTAGACCTAGAGAACATTGTGTTAGGTCAGAATTATAAACGCAAACTATAGAGTTTCATCTAAACGCTAAAAGGGAATACTATAGCTCAGGGAAGCTAGAGAATCATGATTACCAGGGCTTGACAAAGAGGAAACTAAAAAGCAGTGGCCAAATGATTCAAAATTTCAGTCCTGCAAGATTAGTAAGTTTTGAAGACTCACTGTACTGTACAGGACTATAGATAAAAATATTATACTGCATATTTAATTTTTTTATTAATCATTCCATTCGTTTACATCTCAAATGATATCCCACTTCCCGATTACCCCTCCTCAAACCCCCCTTCCCACATCCACCATTTATCTCCTCCCCTTTGCCTTTATAAGAGTGTTCCTCCATCTATCAACCCTCTCTCACGCCACCCCTCCAGCGTCCGCCTACTCTGGGGTGTCAAACCTCTACAGGACCAAAGGCCTCCCCTCCCATTGCTGTCAGGAAAGCCATCCTTTGCTACATATGTTTCTGCAGTCCTGGATTCCTCCCTGTATACTCCTTGATTGGTGGTCTAATCTCTGGAAGAACTGGGTAGCTGGCCAGACAAGGTTGTTTTTCTTATGGGGTTGCAATCCCCCTCTACTACTCCAGTCCTTCTGCCAACTCACCCATGGGGTCTCAGAGCTCAGTAGGATGCTGGGTTCTAAGCATTTATATCTGCATTGGAGAGGTGATGGCTAGACCTCCCAAGAAGCTACCAGGTTCCTGTGTCAGCAAGCACCTCTTGACCACAGCAACAATGTAGGATTTGGTGTCTACAGACAGGATGGATCCCCAGATGGGACAGTCCCTAGATGGCCCTTCCTTCAGTCTCTGCTCCATTTTTTTGTCCCTTTTCTTTCTTTGGACAGGAACATTTCTGGGTTAAAAGCCTTGAGATGGGTGGGTGCCCCTATCCTTCCATGGGGGCCTTACCTATCTACTGGAGGTGGTCTGTAGCTTCTATATCCCCTTCTCTGAGCATTTTGGCTAAAGTCATCCTTGTTGGGTCCTTGGAGCCCTTTGTTTCCCTACTGTCTGGGGTCCTCCAGTGACTATCTTTAGTTCCTCATCCCCCCACTACTATATTTTTACTTGATTTCCTGACCCTCTGTACCTCACACCCATCCCCTCCAGTACCTGACACTGCCCCCCTCCCTCCAACCCAGGTCCCCTTTTCCTTCTACTCCACACCATGATTTTGTAACCCCCTCAAGGCAGGACTGAAGCATCCACACTGGTCTTCCTTCCTCCTAAGATCTGTGGGTTGAATCATAGGTATTGTGAGTTTTGGGCTAATATCCACTTAGCAGTAAGTACATACCATATGTGTTCTTTTGTGTATGGGTTACCTCGCTCATGATGATTTTTTTCGAGTTTTATCTATTCTGCTTGTGAGTTTCATGAAGTCATTGTTTTTAATAGCTGAGTAGTACTGCATTGGGTAAATATACCACATTTTCTGTATCCATTCTTCTGTTGAGGGACATCTGGGTTGTTTGCGGCTTCTAGCTATTATAAATACAGCTACTATGGACATAGTGGAGCATGTATATTTGATATATATTTGAATACTTTTTGTGTATATGCCCAGTAATAGTATACCTACATATTCAGGAAAACTATTTCCAATGTTCTCAAGAACTGCCAGATTGATTTCCAAAGTGGTTCTACCAGCTCACAGTCCTACCAGCAATGAGGAGTGTTCCTCTTTCTCCACATCCTCTCCAGGATTTATTGTCCCCTGAATTTGATTTTGGTCATTCTGATTGATGTGAGGTAGAATCTCAGGGTTGTTTTGATTTGCATTTCCCTGATGACTAAGGATGTTGAAATTTCTTTAAGTGTTTTTCAGCCATCTGAGATTCCTCAAATTAGAATTTTCTATTTAGCTCTGTACTCCACTTTTTAATAGGGTTATTTGGTTCTCTCGAGTCTAACTTCTTATATTTTGGATATTAGCCTTCTGTTGGATTTAGAGTTGGTAAAGATATGTTCCCAGTCTGTGGTTTTCCATTTTGTCCTATTGATAGTGTCCTTTGCCTTACAGAAGCTTTACAATTTTATGAGGTGCCATTTGTTGATTGTTGATCTTAGAGCATAAGCCATTAGTATTCTGTTCAGAAAATTTTCCCCAGTGCCCATGTGCTCAAGTCTCTTTCCCAATTTCTCTTCTATTGGTTTCAGTGTATCTGCTTTTATTTGGAAGTACTTGCTCAACTTGGACTTGATCTTTGTACAAGGAAATAAGAATGGAAAAATTTTCTTTCTTCCACATGCAGATTGACAGTTGAACAAGCACCATTTGTTGAAAATGCTGTATTTTTCCCACTGGGCAGTTTTAGCTCCTTTGTCAAAGATCAAGTGACCTATAGGTGTGTGGGTTCATTTCTGAGTCTTCAATTCTATTCCATTGATCTTCCTGCCTGTCTCTGTACCAATACCATTCAGTTTTTATAATTACTGCTCTATAGTGTAATTTGAGGTCAGAGATGGTGATTCCCCCCAGAAGTTCTTTAATTGTTGAGTAGTTTTCACTATCCTAGGTTTTTGTTTATTCTAAATGAACTTGCAAATTGCTCTTTCTAACTCTATGAAGAATTGAATTGCAATTTTGGTGGGGATTGCAGTGAACCTGTAGATTGCTTTTAGCAAGATTGCCATTTTTACTATATTAATCCTACCAATCCATGAGGAGGGGAGATTTTTCTATCTTCTGAAATTTTCTTTGATTTCTTTCTTCAGGGATTTAAACTTCTTGTTATATACATATATCATTTGCTTAGTTAGTGTCACACCCAGGTATTTTATGTTATATGTGACTATTGTGAAGGGTATTGTTTTCCCAATTTCTTTTCTACCCATTTTTCCTTTGAGTGGAGAAAGGCTAATGATTTCTTAGAGTTAATTTTATATCTAGCCACTTTGCTGCAGTTGTTTATCAGGTATAGGAGCTCTTTGGTAGAATTTTTGGGGTCGCTTATGTATACTATCATATCTGCATATAATATCTTGACTTCCTCCTTCCGAATTTGCTTCCCTTTGATCTCCTTTCATTATCTAATTGCTCTGGCTAGTACTTCTAGTAGTATATTGAATAGGTAGGTAGAGGATAGGCAGTCTTCTCTTGTTCCTAATATTAATGGAATTGTTTTGGGTTTCTCTCCATTTAGTTTTGTGTGGGCTATTGGTTTGCTCTATATTGCTTTTATTATATTTAGGAATGAACAAACATTGAATTCCTGATCTCTCCAATACTTTTGACATGATTGAGTGTTGATTTTTGTAAAAGACATTTTCGGCATCTAATGAGACAATCATGTGTTTATTTTTTGTTGAATTTGTTTATATAGTGCTACATTGATGGATTTCTGTATATTAAATCATCCCTGCACTCCTGGGAAGCCTATTTAATCATGGTGAATGATCATTTTGATGTGTTCTTGAATTTGGTTTGTGAGAATTCTATTGAGTATATTTGCCTCAATATTCATAAGGGAAATTGCTCTGAAGTTCTATTTCTTTGTTGGGTCTTTGTGTGGATTAGGTATCAGGGTAATTGTGGTTGCATAGTATGAATTTTGTAGTGTTCCTTCTGTTTCAGTTTTGTGGAATAGTTTGAACAGTATTGGTATTAGTTCTTCTTTGAAGGTCTGATAGAATTCTGAACTAAAACCATCTGGCCATGGATTATTTGTTGTTGTTGTTGTTGTTCTTGTTGTTGTTGTTGTTGTTGGGAGGCTTCTGATGACTGCTTCTATTTCTTTGAGGGTTATGGAATTGTTTAGGTAGTTAATCTGATCTTGTTTGAACTTTAGTAACTGGTATCTGCCTAGAAAATCATCTATTTTATCTAAATTTTTCAGTTCTGTTGAATATAGGCTTTTGTAGTAGGATTTGATTATTTTTGAATCTCCTCATTTTCTGTTGTTACGTATCCCTTTTCATTTCTGATTTTGCTTATTTGGATACTGTCTCTATGCCTTCTACTTAGTTTACTAAGGGTTTGTCTATCTCACTCATTTTCTTAAAAACAAAAAACAAACAACAACAACAGCAACAACAACAACAACAACAAACAGCTCCTAGTCTTATTTATTCTTTGTATAGTTTTCTTTGTTTCTACTCAAGTAATTTAGCCATGAGTTTGATTATTTCCTGCTGTCTACTCCTCTTGGGAACATTTGCTGCTTTTTGTTCTAGAGTTTTTATATGTGCTGTTAAGCTGCTAGTGTATTATCTCTCTACTTCTATTGTATCTCAGAGATATTAGTTTTCCTGTTAGCACTGCTTTCATTGTATTCCATAAGTATAGATATGCCATGCCTTCATTTTCATTAAAGTCTAAAAAGTCTTTAATTTCTTTATTTCGTCTATGACTAAGTTATCTTTGCATAGATAGTTGTTCAACTTCTACCTGTTATGTGGTCTTGCTATTATTTTTGTTGTTATTGAAGACCAGTGTTAATCTATGGTGGTCCAATATAGTATATAGAATTTATATAATGTTCTTTTATCTGTTGAGGTTTATTTTGTTTGTGGGTATCACTTTCTTCAGGTCAGGGAAATTTTCTTCTATAATTTTGTTGAAGATGCTTGCTGGCCTTTTGAGTTGGGAATCTTCACTCTCTTCTGTACCTATTATGCTTAGGTTCAGTCTTTTCATTATGTCCTGAATTTCTTGAGTTAGAAACTTTTTGCTTTTTGTATTTTCCTTCACTGTTGTGATCATATCTTATATGGTCTCTTCTATACCTAAGATTCTGTCTTCTCTCTTGTATTCTTTTGGTAATGCTTGTAGTTGTAACTACTACTCTTTTTCCTAGCTTTTCCATCTCCAGGGTTGTCTCCCTTTGTGCTTTGTGCTTTTTACTTTTAGGTTTCTATTTCAATTTTTAGATCCTGCAAGATTTTGTTCAATTCCTTCACCTGTTTTATTGTGTTTCCCTGTATTTCTTTAAGGGATTTGTGTGTTTCCTCTTTCAAAGTTTCTACTTATATCCTTGTGCTTCCCTTTGTTTCTTTAAGGGAGTTACTTATGACTCCCTTAACATCCTCTATCATCTTCATGAAATGAGAATTTAGATGTGAATCTTGACTTAAAGGTGTGTTGGGGTGTCCAGGGCTTGATGTAGTGGGAGAAATGGGTTCTGATTTTGCCAAGTCGTTTTGGTTTCTGTTGCTTATGTTCTTGTGCTTGCTTCTCACCATCTGGTTATCTCTCGTGTTAACTGGCTTTGCTGTCTCTGACTAGAGCCTGTCCTTCCTGTGAGCCTATAATTCTGTGGTACTGTCTTCCTGGATGTGGCAGAACCCTGAGAAAATTGAGATACACCTAGGGTGTGGGTTGTGTGTTTTTGGATCCTGCACAGAGACTCTGCTCTAGACACAGGTGCAAACTTTAAAGCAGACAGGTCTCTGGCTGTGCATTCTTGGTTTCTAGGGGTCCTAGTTAGGTGGGTTTGGGGCAGGGTAAGAGGTCTCATCTATGATCCTAGATGTGTCAGAATGCCTGGGGAGTCAAGCTGCAACTGGGGTGTTGTGGGCTGTGTGCCTTTGGATCCAGATCAAAGTCTCTGCTCCCAGCACAGGTGGGAGACTGGAAGGCAAGCTGCGAAACTTTTATTTTTTTAATCTTATCTCAAAATTTGTTTTTGAAGTAACTGGTATGACTTTAATTTACTTTCCTACAGATAAGTTTTTCCTAAATCCTCATTTATCAAAATCATTGGACATCTGATATGTGCAAACTGTGTAGGCACTGTAGAAAGAAAAAAAGAAATAATACTAAAAAATTAAGAAGCATATTAAGAAACAAATTGGTTCTTACTATTCTGTGGCTTAAAATAGAAGACAACAAATTTTATCTCCTAGGAGAGACTAGACTCCTTAGTTCTATTATCTAAACCTACATCAAATTGCTTAGATTTATTGACTCATAATTTAGGGCATTTACTCTTATAAATAGAAAATAAAATAGGCATATTTGTGAGGTCCAGAAATCCTCAACAACTAAAGTAGCTGCTGATCCTACAACCCTTCTCACAAGTAAATTCATTCAACATCATGGAAGTTCTCGAGACCTTCTATATAGGATTTTAATGGAAGCTCCATTGCATCAACCTGTATCATTGTATGTACTGTATCATTGTCCAGTGGTAACTACATCAACACTCATTTCAACCTCCTCTTAACACTTAAGTAGCTGGAACTGATAATATCTTAAACACATTAGTCAGATGATCAGTTCTGTTGCTAAACAGCTTCCTTTAGTCTGAGAGAGAAGGTAGTTCTGAGCTAGCCTAGATTTTAAAAACTAACACAGTTTTCCTTATTATTACCATTTGTAGAGAAAGAATACAAATACAATTGAAAGTGGGAGGACAATTTATTATATTTATTATTGTATATAAAATAAAACAAAACAAAAACAAAAATATACATCATAGTGAGCATGCAGATCCATGAACAGATTTACATACCACCCCCCCCTATATCTACAAGGTTTAATAACTAATATTATGGGCAAGATAGTTGGTGTGTGGATTAATCATGAATTAAGGAAGTGTAAATTTGAAAATGCTAAGAATAGGTCAGAATTTGCCCAGGAATTATACATTTATTTATTTCCTTTCCCTGATATTTGGCAAATTTATAATGGGAAACATCAACTTTGCTAATCGGATACTGTAGAAACTCCATTGTAGTAGAACAAAACAAAGGTAGTCATGGTTTCAATTAGACTCTGCAGATTCCAAATATCCTGTTACATATATATATATATATATATATATATATATACATGCTTCTCTTATATATATATGCTTCATATATATATATATATATATATATATATATATATGCTTCTCTTTCTTACCTACTTTACTCATTAGTTACTTTATTATCATATTAGTTACTACATATTAGCTACTTTCCTGTTGCTGTAACAAAATAAGAGCCAAAGGAACTTGAGGAAACAAAGGCATTATTTTGGCTTGCAATTCTAGAGGGCTAGTATGCATCATGAAGGGAAGAAGGCACTTAAAAAAAATAAGAAAAAATAAAGCTTTCTGTGATCATTACATGTTAAAAACACTAGACATGATAGTAGTAATTCAAGTTGAAAATGAGATCATGTTTGAAGGGATAAATGAAGTAAGCTGTTTATATAATCTCAAATTTACTTTTAAAAATATTTTCTTTAAGCAATTTCCATTGGTCTCTTAGGTTTTGAACTTTCGCATTGTGAAGACCCGGGAATTCCACAGTTTGGATATAAGATCAGTGACCAAGGCCACTTTGCTGGCAGCACCATCATCTATGGATGCAATCCGGGCTACACTCTCCATGGAAGCAGCCTTCTCAAGTGCATGACCGGGGAGAGAAGAGCCTGGGATTACCCTCTGCCTTCCTGTATTGGTAGGATGCTTTTTCAGATTCTTACAAAGTATATCTGTGGGATTATATTAATATTAACTACATAAAATGCCCATGTTTTAAGGAGTTGCCTCCACATTCACTTCCTAAGACGTTAAAGAGCTTATATTCACCCTAAGTTTAAGGTGAAATATATGAGTTCTTTTCTTAATCTGGCAAATGTGTGCACTTTGAGGAGTTTCTGTAGTCTGTGCAAAGTTATTATATTTCTGCTTTTGATAAAATATTTAACTAACTCACTGCAAGAATGGGATGTTTTCATCATGTGCATTTTATTGAATCTCATTGATCAGCTTTGTTTTTATTAGTGCACATTTGTGAATCAAAATGAATGTGATAAATTGCAGTATGAAAAGACCTGTGAAACCTGAAGCTACAGTGATCATTACATTTCCAGATCATGTTGGCTTAATATAATTTTATCTCTATTGTAAAGCAGATAACAAATTAGCATAGGGGAGTGGAAGAATGAATTTCCAAATAGCCACAGATACTGTTGTTATTCATGTAGCTCTTTTACTTTCTAAAGATCAAAAAGTTCCATTTCAAATAACAGAATAACAAAAGAAAGCAACATTGTAACAAACCCTAGAAGGGCAGTAAGGAGCAGAAACACTATTATTCACAGGCCATTCCGGATTGCATTTTGAGGAGACAAAATCATTGTGTCTTCCCAATGGGAATAAAAACAACCATGTATTCAAACACAGCTTCACTGGGGTTTAATTTAAATGTGCAAAAACCCATGCATATTTAATCTTTTTAAAGTATAATGTTTTAGATATACTGTTATAACTTCTGGTGTTTCATTAAAATATTGATTCCCAATGAGACAAACAAGTTTTCCATCAATCAGCTATAATCACAGTTCTTCATTGTCTGATATAGCAGATGAATTTGTGGCAATCAATTACAAATAATGATGTCCATAATGTCCTTAAAATTAAATTTATATATATTTTGTAATATATTAAGCAAACATATTAAAAACTTACATTAATCAAATGGAAAGATGACTGGTGTGAGATCAAAAGATATTGTGTTCACAAAAAATTAATGCCATTAATTTTCAAGCCCCTGCTGTTACTTGATAACTTTATAAGAAGGATACATTTTTAATGTCAGATGATCTGTTTAAAGAACTATAAACAAAGGAACACATAGACACTTAATGCTGAGCATGACCATAGTAACAGAAGATGAAATTCAGTTCTCATGATGCTCTTCACTGATTACTAATAGCTCTACCACCTGATCTAAAATCATAATTTACTTGTGTTGATTAAATATTTATCATAACTGTTCAGTCAAAAACAAAAAATTTGCTTAAATATTTTGGTATTATTTAGGCAATTATTTTTCTAAAACTTGTTGCATTAAATCAAACAAAAATTATGTATAATTACAGATAGTTATTAATCTGAAAACCTTTATTTATTACACCTTATATTTTATCTTTATACTTGAAGCTTGTGTCTTAAGAACATGGACCCAAATGTTAAGTCCTATTACAACATTAAAAACTGTAGAAAAGTGCATTTAAATTTAAGATGCAATTTGGCATACAAAAAAAAAACCCACTAAAAGTTAAACTGGATAAAAAATTATCAATGATTTTTTCAAAGTAATATATGCCTATCATAGTGATAAATCAAAAAAGAAAAAGGAGGTAAATGTATATCACTTATTGTATATTGTGTTCAACGACTTATTATTGTACGCTATTGAAAAATGTTTCATTTGAAAAAAAACAAACAAATGTAATAATGTCAGTGCTGGTTAGCTTTTCTAAACTTGGCCCATACTAGAATTTCCTAGGGGAAGAAATTTTATTTGAAAATCTTCCTTTATCAGACTGGTCTGTAGGCATAAGATGATGCATTTTCATGATTAACTATTGAAATGAAAATCTCAGCCCATGGAGGACAATACCACTTCAGAGTCAGTTGTTCCAGCATGATTGCTAAAGATAAAAGAGAAAGCCATGAGGAGCATGCCTATAAGCTGCATCCCTCATTGATTACTGATTCAGATTCTGTCTCCAGGTTCTTAGTTTTGTTTCTGCTCTAACTTCTCTGAATTATAGGCTTGGCTTTTGATGGGGGAAATAAAGCCACATAACCTCTTTCCTTCAAAATCGGTCAGTGTATCAGAGTTATTCAAAACAAAATCAGACAGTGATGGTTCTTTAAGTATTGTTACTCTGTTATATACACATAGCCTATTGTAAAGTTGCAGTAAAACAGTAATTCCTATATCTCTATGAGGATAAAGGCTGAGGTGCCAAACTGGCAAAACCAATAGAATCCCTCCATCCCTAACTGGAGACACTTGTTCATTTTTAGGAATTAACTCGTGTAGTTGTTTGGGTTAGCAGTTCAAAATTAGAGGTGATGGGGTTCTGTGGGGGGGGGTCATTCAACAGGTTTCAAAATGAAACAAATATTAAAGCCCTGGATTTGAGGCAAAAATTCTATTTGTTCTAGAAAACATTTCTTTTCTTTTGTTTTCTTTTCTTTTTGTTTTTTAAGATCATTGGAAGGTTAGAATGAGACCCACCTTAAAGCATTATCCAGTGTAAATTGATTACTCCAATAAACCAGTTAAAGATGTTACCACTTTTTAAATGCATTCATACCTAGAGCAGTTCACTAAATAACTAAACACTACAACCTAGTTGACAGTTTAATTAAAGTAATAATCAGAATATTGTAATATAACATCTAGATCCATGGAACCAACTGTCTATATGGAGACCATAGACTTACACTATCATATGCTGGTGTTACCAGAAAAAAAAGTTCTCATTTTGATCACTTTTTCTAATGATATTTATGATGCTTAACATAGACAATTTCAATTTGTTTAGGAAACTGTTCAAAGAGCAGAAAATACATATTTTTTCAAATATTTATATAAATATGTTTTTATATTTATTGAGTTTGGAGAAAAATATTGTTTGTAGAAACCTTAGCTATACAATGCTCTGGATAAGGCTTCCTTGACTCTAGGGTTCAGACATGTAGATCAGTATAGTTCCCAACAGTTCCTGGTGTGTTTACTCTTTTGTTCAGTATAAAATGTTCTTTGTAAATTATTGCTTTATGAAAGTAAAATCATTTCAGACATCCAAGTCATGTTGAATACTTCAAAGCAGAGGAATCTCCAAAAAGATAAAATTAATTAGATTCCGTGGCAATATTTATTTTTTAATTCAGTAAATTTTATAAAAAAAAATTAGAGGCCACATTTAAGCAAAACTATGTTACATGTCACTGAAGTAGAGAATCAACTGAAAATGCTGAAAGTCCTGAGAGATTAAAAGGGAAGTAGTTTACAATGTTTTGAAGTGGACTGAAAGGACGATAGAATTTAGATGACCTGGGGGAATGAGTTTTTCTCAGAGGTGGGGTTCAAGATAAATTATTCACCCACCATTCTCTCGCACTGAACATCTTGCCATCTGCCTCCCTTGTAACATGATTATTATTTAACAAAACATCTTGAAATGTTTTGAAGCCAAGTTTGCAGATTTTAAGTGTGTCCTTTACTTACTACAAAGTTTGGTTTGCTTTTAGTCTCATAATATCTGAGAGAAAGTATATCATTTTACTATAATCATATTCTTGCTTCAATTAAATCTTTAAGAAAGCTTATTTAAACATTTATGTTCAAGGAAGATTGAAGGTGAGTCCTTATTTTCCTCACTGTGGACCTACATATTTATAGAAATGTGCAGATTGTCTTGGAAAGATTGGTATGAAGTTGTGACTTGAAATGTGACTCTATTTCACCAGCTGAATGTGGTGGCCGGTTCAAGGGAGAATCATCAGGAAGGATCTTGTCCCCTGGCTATCCCTTTCCATATGATAATAACCTTCGCTGCATGTGGATGATTGAAGTAGATCCAGGAAACATTGTAAGGTAAATTACGCTATTTTCCTGATGAGCAGCTACATAAATATCGATCAATATTACTAATGTTCAATATGTTTCGTCTTCATAAAGGAAAACAAGTTCCTTGTGTGGTCTAAATAACAAAAAAATACCCTTAGCACACATTGCTGATTCATGGGCTGCTGGAATAAGTCTGCAACTCCTGTAAGAAGCTTCTGTGGATAGAAAGTGGCACCACGGTTGAGAATGGTTTGGTACTTCTTGTGATCAGTGCTCTGTCCATTCTCAGTGGCTTACAGTTCTTGATCCATCATTTTGATAAGTGCACGATCTGTGCAACCTCACTAATGTGAAGGAAAGCATACATGCAGCAGGCTTTGACAGTTCCCTCCTTCCCTGTTCTTGGGCACATTTCTGAAGAGTCTGCTTCTTGCTCCTTTAACTATATTTCATTTCTCTTCCCTGCTGAGTTTTGATAGGAAGTTTACTCATGGTCATGTCATAGCAACCTGATAAATTCCAAACCATGTCTCCTAAATTCACATGTCAGGTTTCATGGCTTCTACAAACTTCCAATCCAGCTTTGCTTTTAGGACATCAACTGAGTATAAATTCATAACTGAACCAATGTGTTCTTAACATACAAAAAAAAAGTATTCTATTAGAATTCACAGTAATGTTAAAAGTAAGAGTAGCCTTTAACTAGCCTAAAAAATTTGCTATCTGATGGAACATAAAATTCAGACAGGTTTCAAAGTAGTGAACTTCACTGAATGCAGTATAAGCTACTACATTGCCTTTGTAAGGCAACTCAAAGAACTCAGAATGGACTGTGGTAGATCTATCCTTAACCTGTGGATCTTTAGGTTAACATAGTTTTGGTTAAGATTAATATTACTAGACAAAAATTTAATTCAACAAGACTCTTGGATCTTTTAACTAATGAACAGCTTTTGATATTAATATATAAAAATTGAAAGCTCTGATAGTTCAATATCAATCATAAACCATATACAAAGTGTCTAGCCAGGCTTCACTATGAAACAAAAATAACATGATAGTTTTATACAGATTAGTACAAAGTAGACCAGCTTTAATATGATACAGTGGTAAAAGTATGTGCTATGAAGGCAAACAATTATAATGAGTAACACAGATACTCATTCAGCAGTTATTTGATATATCTAAACTCTATTCACAACATCCATAACATTTATATAAAAATTGTTTCTACTCCATAAGGTCATTACAGCAATTAGACAAATTATTAGTAATACATTTTGCTCAATGTTACTGGTATATAGAATATTCTTTACATGTATTTATTTTCATTACCACAATTAAAATGTATGAACATTGAAAAAAGTGACTACTTAAGATTTCTGTAACTTGTAATAATGTTGAAATCATGTATTACATTTTCTAAGGAAGTATATTCTGCTTATCAAAAACATTCTTTTTGGTCATACTTGCGTTTACACAATTTACTCTTTATTCTTAGAAAAGAGTTACAGAGATAAAAAGCAACAATATATATTTGTTCTATCCTTTTTTGAATATGGTTCTCATCCTTATTTAAAATAACCAAAGATGTATGACTTTCCCACAGCCTACAGTTTCTTGCTTTCGATACAGAAGCATCACATGATATACTCCGAGTTTGGGATGGTCCACCAGAAAATGAGATGCTGTTAAAAGAAGTTAGTGGATCTCTTATTCCTGATGGAATTCACAGCACCCTCAACATAGTGACTATTCAGTTTGATACGGACTTTTATATCAGCAAATCTGGATTCGCAATTCAGTTTTCAAGTAAGCTTTTTTTTCTGTTTGATTTCCAAAAGCCAAACTGAATGTACAATTTTCCCATAAAAATGTACTCCTCTATATTTTCTTTTTCAGTATTATAAATGTTAAATATTAGTTAAAGTCTTTCTATTTCACAGAAGGTGAAAAAATATACTTGGGAAAATGATTGCAATTCACTAAATTTATTAATTACCAGCTTTAAAGAAATAATCCTTAAAATAATAATGGTATTAAAATAATTCAGCTGAAAAAATAATTATATCACATAGTCTTGTATAACTTGAACATCCCTCATTCAAAATTCTTAGCATTGGAAGTATTTCAGATTAAGAATTTTTTATGAGTTTGTGGATATTTAAATTAGCCCTAATGATATATTTTAGGAATGAGTCAACCGTCTAAATGAAACATCAATTTATATTTCATATACACCTTAGAACTATGGGTGAACATATTATCATATAACTATTTGTGTACCTGCCTTTTCACTGAGACAGATTAGATGAGATGTGGTGTGGAATTTTCCACACTTGAAACATTATGTTTATTCAAAATAAGTATAGTCAACCTGGGATAACATAAAATCATAATATGTGAAGGTTTTTTTTAAAAAAGTAGAAAATAAAGAATATTTATTTTTAGTTTTATTTTATATGATATCTTTAAATAACGAGCAGAATATTATATCATATTTATAATAATGTATTTTTCAAATAATAATTATATAATATTAATATATTAAAATGGAAATTTATTATATAATATTATGATGAGTATTAATATACAATGAATAATAAAATACATACTATGTTTTATGCATTTTATTACATATTTTACTATTCATTAAAAGAAAAGAAAAACAGAGTAGTGATTAGAGTTGTTTTAGTGATTAAAAGTATTTTTCAATGAGAACTTAAATTTAAATCTCCAGTACCCAAAGAAAAGGACAGTCATGACCACATCTACACTGTGATCTCACTGAAATACTGAGTGTCTAACTCAATGAAAACTATTGCTCAAATAATTATCATTTTGTGGATTTGTTTATTTTTCATTTCTCATATCATATAGGTCTTTTATTTCTGTGTTTTCTTTTTATTTACTAAGGTTTTTAAAGTATGAATAAGATAGCAGACAAGTGTTCAACCTTTATTCTTTCTAATGGTAGTTTAACAACAGCTTTGGTTTCTCTACATTAGTAATAGAGTTAGTCTTTTAAATGGCTGCCATGATAGGGTTCTGAATATCTGTAAAATGTGCTTAGATGTGTATCTGTGAATTTAAAGTCCATCTAGGTTTTTATAGGAATTGTATTAAACAACATGTAATTATCAAATTAAGCAAGTGGTATTAGCAGAGATGGGATGAACTATCAGGCTAAGTATCTACCAGTGTAGACAAAGTTGCTTGCAGGTGAGAGTTGACCACTCCAAAGTCCATTTAAATTCTTCTTTCCTAGAAATCTACTTATGCATTCTAACCATGTACCCATCCTAATAGAGTATGCTAAGGGCCACATACTAAGCATTTTAATCCTCTCATAGGTCTCCAAATGTATCTTTCCCCTTTGTTCAAGTAAATCTATACACACATCATATAGAAATACATCCATATATATACATACAAACTCATTCCCTTACACACTATGGAGATGACTGTCCCTGATTTTTTAATCATCAGAATTTCCTTCTCAGCCAGGTGGTGGTGGCACATACCTGTATTCCCAGCATTCTGGGAGGCAGAGGCAAACAGATTTCTGAGTTCAAGGCCAGCCTGGTCTACAAAGTGAGTTCCAGACAGCCAGGGCTATACAGAGAAACCCTGTCTCACAAAAAACATATCCAAAAAAACAAAAAAGAACTTCCTTCTCTTTAAGTTACTTCTGAGACAGTTGCTCATGCTTTAGCATTAATATTCCATCTTGGATAAAATGTCTGTCAGCCTTTCCCTAGTTGTCATGTTTTCAAATAAAGATCAGAATAATTTATTCAGTAATTCACTTTCCTAGAGGGCTTTTATTTATGAGTTTTACTGTACTAAATAGATTATGAATTCTTTTGTTTACCTAAAAAAATCTATGTACAACAGATTTTGGTAAGGGCAATAATATAATTTGCTGATCATGTCCAAGGTATTTTTTTTTAATTCTTTAGATAGAAAATCTCAAAACTTATGTTTAAAAAAATCCTATACCAGGGCAGTTTAGAAAATCATAATTCATATTTTAGTAAGTATTTTTTAATGAGCTTTCGTTCTTTTCCTACTTTGGGTGCTTTATGAATCTAAATAAAAAGTAAAAGCTGTTGAACAGAAGTGATTTGCACCTGTTACATAGGACTTAAATCTCCCACAGAAGAGTTCTGTAGTTATTGATTGACAGTTTTCATTGTGTTTTAGATAGTACTTCCTATAATTAGCTTATTAAAAAAGACACATTTATCTTATGCTATCAAAATATTTATAACTTTCATAATTATAATGGTAATAATAGTACAGAGAGGAACCATGAAGTTACTTTAAAAAAAAGACATAAAAGTTATAGATGTCCAATAATTTTTGCACACATTTAAGGTATTATTGTATATGAATTCCTGTAATGAGTACAGAGAATGTACTCATGACATCTAGCTAATGCAAGAAACTTCATTTTAGTCACAAATCACTCGTTGGTACAGATTCTGTCATTCTTTTACCTAGATTAAAAATAACACATCTGTTTTATTCACTGTGTTATTTTTATCACCTAGCTCAGGTGAGCCACTCTAAGTGAGAAATATTTGTTGATAAAACAAAGGTCAAGTAACTTACATCCACATTACAAAAGTAACAGATAAGTCTCATCTGCCGTATTAGTCAATTTTCTCTATAGTCATAGAACATATGGAATGATTATGTGTATATGGAATAGCTTACACACTGCATTCCAGCTAATCCAACAATGTTTAGCTAGTAATTGCTCAGTCAGACAGACATGGATGCCTCAACAGGGCTTCAGTAGGAATATGCTGGAATCCAAAGAGGTAGGCTCCAGTGCCAGTAAAAGAATGGATGTGCTATCAAGTGAATGGCAAGCAGGTAAAAAGCAAAGAACTACCCTCTTCTGTGTCCTTACATAGAGTTCCAGTTGAAGGTATGGCCTATATTAAAGGTGTGTCTTCCTACTTCAAGACCCAGATCAAAGATAGGTGATATCCTACCTCAAAGTTCTGGATTACAGGTGGATTCACACACTTCAAACCACCCAGAAAAATATCTCACAAGTGTGCTCTCCATTTCTGAATTGTAGTTCATTCCAGATAGAATTTACATTTTCTAAGCTATTTCTTGAAATTACTCAGCAGACTTAGTCAAATAACCTCATTCATCTCCTTAATTATCTACTGAGAGAATTAGTGGGAGATGGAGTGATAGATTAGAGTACATGTCAGACTTTTAGTATAATATACACAGTAAAATGATTTTAAACAATTGAATTTATTGTAATAAGCAACAAAAGGCTGAGAGACAAACAGGAAATGTCCTTACCAAAAAACATAGCCAGTGAAATTCACTTCACAAAACTCAGTATAATGTGAATTTAACTAAGATGCAGGTTGCATAACTACTTTACAGTCTTCCCCAAGCCACCATCCACACAGCCTCATGCCTTCTATTTCCTGATCTGTTCACACGTTGTAGATTCTGTAGCTTTGCCTCTTGGTGTTATAATCTGCAAGGCACTTCTGCTTAATCAGAGCTACTTAAGTCTGACACTGCCACCTCACGCTGTCCTAAACCCTGCCCTGGCTTCACAGCAGGTCAGCCTCTATATCCCCTACTTAAATTTGTAATCTGCCTGTCTTGTTCCACTTCAGTTCTACAGGGAGGTATCATGCTGTCATTTGCCCACAGAATAGTTGATTTTGACAGAGCATTTTCTCAGCTCTTCATTCTTTGACCTCTCCATTAAGAATCAGTACCTGCTGGGTAATACAAAACACGAAGGCTCATCACTTCTACTGTTGAAAATTCTCAAAGAAATAGATGGCTTCACTAGGATGGGTTGAAGTCTGACAGCCTTAAAGGACTGCATGACACAATCGCCTTTGTTCCTGTCCTCATTATTGTTTGATGCACTGGGTGACAGTCAACTAGCTATTCACTTCATTATCCCTCCATATTTTTCTTCACACGTCTGCCTGGCTGGCTGTCAGAAACAAAAACTGCACATCCCTTTACTGTTTAGAAGTATTTAATGCTTTGGGTTCAGTTTGAAACTGGAAAAGTTCTGTCATTAAATGTAAAACCTCTGTATTATGCACCTTCTCTGGTTTACATTCTGTTTCTCTGATAAGACACTGACAGATTTCAACCTGTGTGTCCTGTTTTAACCACAAAAATGCTTACAGGTTACACAACATCACTGAGGAAAGTCAAAGCAAAATCTCACAGAGGAACGGAAGCAGAGACCGACCTTGGAGAAATGCCACATATTGGCTTGTTCCCATGACTCCTTCTCCTATCTTTTCTCTAAGAATAGGCCCAGTTGCCTAGGAATGGTTCTACTCACAATGGGCTTGTGCCTACTACATTAATTAATGATCATTAAAATGATATGTACACAGGTCAGTCTGATAGAGGCAGGTCTTCTACTGTGGTTTCCTTTTCCCAGGTGTATCAAAGTGACACCCAATATTATCCATCACTGTAAACAAGCAACCTATCAGCCTCATGTTCTCACTATTTATTTACATAATTCAACTGTCTCCAGTGCCCTAGAAGGAGAATATATAATCTCTCTTCAATGGCACACTCTCTTCAATATTGTTGGAAAGTTTGTACCCATATTCAAAAAGCAATAAATTCATAGTCATTTTTAAAGTCCACATCTACACTGGACTTTTTAGTCACTATATTTAGCCTGTGTTGGCACTATGGGCAGGTTGTATTATAATTGTTATGTGTCCAGAGTTGCCTATGATATTTGTAATTTATATTTATTCAGGATCAGTGTTTGTCCTATATTTTCCATTCTTTCTTTTTTTATTAGATATATTCTTTATTTATTTCAAATGTTGTCCCCTTTCCTGGTTCCTCCTCCCCTGAAAGTCTCATAAGCCCTCTCTCCTCCCCCTGTTCCCCAGTCAATCCTCTCCTGCTTCCCTGTCCTGGTATTCCCCTACACTGCAGCATGGAGCCTTTCCAGGACCAAGGGTCTCTCCTCCCTTTGACGTCCAACAAGGCCATCCTCTGCTGCCTATGCATGTGGAGCCATGAGTAACTCTATGTGTACTCTTGTGTTGATGGTTTTTGTTCCTGGGAGCTCTGGGAGTACTGGGTTGCTCATATTGATGTTCCTTCTATGGGGCTGCAAACCCCTTCAGTTCCTTGGGTCCTTTCTCTAGCTCCTCCACTGGGGACCTGATGCCCAGTTCAATGGTTGGCTGAGAGTGGTTCTCTCTGTATTTGTCATGCACTAGCATGGTTTCCCAGGTGACACCTATATCCAGCTCTGGTCAGCAAGGACTTGTGGGCATCCACCATAGTGTCTGGGTTTTGTAACTGTATATGGGATGGATCCCTAGGTGGTGCAGTCTCTGGATGGTCTTTCCCTAAGACTCTGTTCCACACTTTGTCTCTGTATCTCCTTTTGTGGGTATTTTGTTCCCCCTTCTAAGAAGGGCCAGAGTATCCATACTTTGTTCTTCCTCCTTCTTGAACTTCACTTGATATGTGAATTCTGTCTTGGGTATTCCAAGCTTCTGGGCTAATATCTACTTATCAGTGAGTGCATACCATGTATATTCTTTTGTGATTGGGTTACTTCCCCTCTTAATGGGATAGCTTCATAACTTTGCAGCTAAAATGAGATACACTATATATTTTAGGACTTTGTTCTGTTTTTAACCTCTCTGACAAAGTGTGACCTATGTTTACAGCACTCAGAAGAATTATAACACAAGGTTAAAGCTGAAATAAAAATATCAGTTAATATCAAGATAATTATCAGTATTTATTTTCCAACCTCTTTAGATGCCTTCCCTTGTTCACACACTCCCTTCTCAGCGTGTATGACATTTATAGATCAGCTCATATTTTCCCAGATATGTACTTAATAACCCATACTGAGTTTGGATGGTAATAGGAAAGGTATTTGATACCATTGCCCTGACAGCCAGTTTTTTTGTGACAGCAAGATAAACCATAGGCTATACTGTGCCATGGAACCTACTCAAAGCTTGCAGGCCATGATTTGCAGAATTCATTAAAAGGAACAAAGACTAATAGTTAAGTTATAGACTTATAAATTACATTATATTGTGAGTATGTTTGATATTTTTTTCACAGTGAGTTACCAATGAATTATTTTAGTACAAAAAATTGTATTACAAAATGTTCTTACTACTTTATAATATGTCTTTCGGTAGTAATGGCATTCATAAGGTAGGTATATATATATATATATATATATATATATATATATATATACTAGTGAGGATATACATTATATAAAGTTTTAATAATACTCATATTTGTGAAGAAGTCTATAAGGAAAGTGAGTTCAGCTGAAGTAGCTACTGTGAAAATACCAGACAGTAATGTCCAATGTTGTTCTATAAACCTACCCATACAATGTTGAAAAAATCTCCAAAGATAGCAAGAAATGAATTTGGAGTAGTCTTTTTATTACTATTTATCAACCCAAGTATTTTACTACATATAGTAACATGTTATATGAAAAAACATAATCCCTATATCTCTACACACACACACACACACACACACACATACACACACACACATACACACACACACATATATGTTTTTAAAAATAATTTATAAATATATCAAACATACACTGATTATTTGTCCATAACAAAGGAATTGGTGTAGGGGTTAAAGAATGAGTTCAGATCAATACTTACTCTTGCAGAGGTTCTGAGTTCAATTCCCAGAGTGCACATAGTTGCTTATAACCATCTCTAACAACACTTCTAGGGGAAGTCAACAATTTCTGGCTTCCATGGACAGGTTTTAATTTACAAGCAGGCAGGCAAAACATTCATGTAAATAAAACAAATAAATCCTTAAAAATTAAATTAGTAAAATGTTAAATATGCTCTAGAAATCTTTAGTCTATAACTGTCTGGCCCATTGTCCTTGGACAGGATATCACAATAATGAGAATTGTGGGACAGAGCAATGCCTTTACGTCTTGGCAGACAATGAACAAAGAATGAATAAAGAGGGGGTCATGGTAAGATATAGCTGCAAAGAAATGCATTCAGCAACATATATCATTCAAGTACAACTTACCCACTAAAGTTTCCAGCACTTCCTTTAAGTAACACCACTAGCTGGGAATCGAATTGTCAAGATATGATGTAACTGTAATTCTTTGGGGTTTTTCCCCGACCCCTTTCTTCCAGAATAACAGCAGGGCATTTATGTGCTATACTCCAGACATTTTAGTTCCCTGATAAATGACACAGAAGCTTAGTATATTTATCAATAAGATGCAGCATTAAGTTGAGCATGTTCTGAGCTATTTTAACCCTACTAGGATACCTACTACCCAATAAAATGTCCCATTACTTGGCCTAGATCTAGGTCTAGGATCTAGGATCTACTGGTCCACATTTTCTCAAGCTATTCCCTCACAGTGACAGGGCAAATTATCCTGATCTCTCCATGTGGTTTCTCCACACATTTCTCTCCTCTTGATCTTTTTTCCCCTCTCCTCCCCTCCCCTCCCCTCTCCTTTCCTCCTCTCTTCCCTACTTCCTCCCCTCACCTCCCCTCCTCCCTCCCTCCCTTTCTCCCTCCCTTCCTCCCCCCACCTCTCTCTCTTATCTCCGTGCAACTTAATCTAAAGAAAACCCTATTCTCTTTTGCTCAGCTAATTGGATAATCAGCTTTTTATTGCCCAATCAAAGATAATTGGGGAACATTCTTTACACTACAAATTTGCAGTCTTTCTGGTTCAGATTCTGAGTAAATGGAAAGACAGGCATACACCATCATGCTTAGCAATGAAGATATAATCATTTTAACTCATGGTTTCAGAAGGTTCACATCAGAGTTCCTTAACTCCACACTCATGAGACTTTCTACCAAGTAGAAACTTGGGTATGGAGGAAAATCTTTATTACACATAAACAGTAAATAAAGAAAAAGGAAAACATAAAGGGGTGAGGGAAATATGTAGTCTTCAAAGACAGGCTTGCAGTTAATGCAGGGCACTGGTGGATCCAGCTTGAGGTTTAATTAAGACACAAGGAGACATCTATATAGTTTAAAGCTGTTGGCTTTTAGCTGAGGCAGTCTCTCAGCTACAGTCTAACTTAACGCAACTTCTCCATCATTCTGTCTGTCCATGTGGCCACACAGTCCACTTCAAGCTCCATCTGGCCTCCCATCTGCTCCCTTTTATATCTCCCTGTGCCAGCTGAGTCTCCTGCATGGAGCTCTGACCATACTTCCTTCCCCATCTTTCCATCAGTTTCTTATGCAGAAAGACACATTTCGTTCTAACCCAATGGACAGCAGAACAACTCCCCATCCATCTCTTTGAGATACCCTTTGGGACTAAGGACTGTGTGATCTTCCCCATTGGCAGCTTGTTTTTTTAACATGATAATTTCAGAGAATCTCCTTTTGAGCAGGTGAGGAATGACAAACATTTACATATAGAAGGTGTGTATGGAGAGGATAATATCAAACATTCTACCAGCACTTAGATCTGCTTGTACAGCAACCAACAAAAGAAAATACAGAGACATGCTGTGTTGTGGGGGTATAAGTCATCCCAACATATAGTAGCCTACATTTTCTAACTAGGTCCTATATCTTAAAGTTTTCATAATTTCTTAATAAAATATAACAACTGTGCTAGGGAACCAAGAAACTAGGGGGTGGGGGCATTTCATATGAAAACTATAACTCATAATTTCCATCTCCCTTAACCTCAATTGTAACGAAATATTCAGCTCTGATTCTATGGCTTTAACTACATTATATATCTATGTATGTATGCATATGTTCATATATGCAATTTTGATCTTTATATGGCAGTTATGTTTCATTTAGTATAAGAATCACAAAAGTTGATTTATGTTGCCACTTATTGCAGAATAGGTTTATAAAGATAAATATTCTATGTGGATATAGGCTACATTTTATCTATATGCCTTTGGAAATCAAGTCTGTTGAGATTCTGTCTAAACTCCACCCCACAGTTACCTGGCAATAGCCAGGTATGCCCCTCCCCACAATTACCTGGCAACAGACAGGTAGGGCTGGCCCACTATAAAAGCGGATGCTTGACCCTCTCTCTCTTACTCCCTTATTCTCTAATCCTTTTACTCTTTCTTGCTTCTCTTGCCCTCTTGGGCTCTTCTCTTCCCCTCTTCTTTCCCCCATTTCTCCACATGGTCATGGCCAGCCTCTACTTCTCTTCTCTCTTCGTCTCTCTGCCTTTCTCTGCCTCGACTTTCCCCTTAACTTCACACCCCATGTTCTAAATAAACTTTATTCTATACTATACCATTACCATCCTGTGTCTGGTCCCTCAGCAGGAAGGGATGCCTCAGCATGGGCCCGCTGAGGCATCCCTTTCCCCATCATACCCATAGAAAATATTATTTTATTTTATTTTATTTTATTTTATTTTATTTTATTTTATTATTACACTTTTTTAAAATTTTCTATATTCTTTGTTTACATTCCAAATGCTTTCCCATTTCCCAGTTCCCCCCTAACCATATGTCCCATAAGTCCTCTTCCCTATGCCCATTCCCCAATCACCCACTCCCATTTCTCTGTTTTGGTACTCCTCTATGATACTGGATCAAGTCTTTTCAGGACCAGGAGGGCCCTTTCCTCCCTTCTTCTTTGGAATCATATGATTAGCTAATTGTGTCTTGAGTATTCAGAGCTTCTGGGCTAATTAATATCCACATATCAGTGGTTGCATTTCATGTGTATTCTTTTGTGATAGGAATAGCTCACTTAGGATATTTTCCAGTTCCAACCAATTTGCCTATAAATTTCATGAATTCATTGTTTTTAATTGCTGAGTAGTATTCCATTGTGTATATATACCACATTTTTTGTATCCATTCCTCCTTTGAGGGAAATCTGGGCTCCTTCCAAAGTCTGGCTATTATAAATAAGGCTTCTATGAACATAGTGGACCATGTATCCTTGTTGCCTGCAGTATTCTTACGCTGCTTTCTCTTTTTATGATCACAGCAAAGTCTGTTTCTATAATTTGGTTATTGTGACTAGGGCTGCAGAGAATGTGGAAATACTGCCTTCCAGATTCTGATTTCATGTATTTTGGTTAAATAACCAGAAACAAGTTTGCGGGTTCATTACTGTTGCTTTAGTTTGAATAACTTGGAGTAACTCCTTGCCGTACGATACACTGTTTTGCCTTTGCAAAGTATATAAGACTACTAATTTCTACCCATTCTGCCAATGTTTCTTTTACTTTAGCATCATCATAACAGTTAATGGTTATATATCCTTGTAATTTTGTAAATGTCCTTGGTGACCCTTTGTAGTACATACTTTGCTTATTTGTATATCTTTCCTACTCTCCTGTCTCTTCAACACTTGAATCCATTTTTCTGCTTTTAGTTGGCATCTTGATGTGCTGCCTACACAGGTCTCAAACTCGCTAACCTTGGACAATTACTAAGTGGAAACAACAACTAAAGTAAATAATAAGCCAAAAGCAACTTTATTTACCATGGAAAACACTTTTAACCAGCCAGGCTCAGGGTCAGGCTCAAGAGCTGACAGCAGCCTTGAAGAGGAGGGCAGGGGCAGTCTCCTTTTGAAGCATAAACCTAGGAATAGATGTTCAGAAGATAATAAGGAATTTGTAAATTAAGGATTAGTTCTGAAGACCAGGGTGTGGAAGATAGCAGAATGGTTGTACAAGCTCAAGGTTATTCTGATACAGTAGGCTTATCTAAAGTTTTATGGGGCTCATATAAACCTGGTAGTTTTAATGCAACTGAAAAGAATGTAGGGCTTGAAGACATGCAGTAAAATGAGGCAGCAGACCAATTCCTGGAATTGCTCTGTGCTCTTCAATCTCTTAAATCCTTCCAATTAATATTATATCACCATCGACAAGTTATTAAGTAAAGTTTGTTTATTTTTTATATTTTTATTAAGTAAAATTAATGTCCTATACAGGTAAATGAAATAATCCCTGGCATTTTGAATGATAGTGGGTATTGCTTGTGTTCTTACTGTGGTTCATGTATCAGTGGGATTAAGACTTTATCGTCTTCCACAGATGTGTATCTCTTAAGAGCAAGTGTACTACTTGGTTGAACAACTACTCATAAAAGTAAATGAATTCATACGAATTGATGAAAGATGTTGATATGTACAGAGAAATATATCAGAATACTAATTTTGAGTTTGGTTTTCTATAATATGCACTAAGCTTTGTTCCTCTCATGCCATACCTCTGTAAGGGTCCATGATTTGCCAAAGAATTACATCCTGGGCTCAGATAGTATGTAAATGCAAGAGGTGTTTAATTCTGTAGAAGTCTAACATGTTGGGCTCTCTCATTTCTAAGAGGTAGAAATGTGATTTCTTTGAAATCACAACCAAGTGATCTTAAAGGCCCAATTTAAAGCATATTAGGGGAATTCTAGGGTAGGTGGCTTTGATCTTGTTCCATTTCTAGGGACATTCCAAAACCACTATGGGGTTGGGCTTTCTCTTACTGATTAAGAAGTTTGGTTAGTCAACTCAACTCCATTATAAAGGACAATATGAAATGTATTGTCAATTTTTAGTTAATGTAAAAGATATAAAGCATAAAAATGGTAGATAAGAAAATAAGAAAATGATGGCCATATTTGATATTGACTTCCTTGTGGAAGTCAATATGACCTTACATGAAGAACTGTGGATATATATAAACTGCAAAATTAAAATTTATACCTACTGAATTTAAATTCTTATTCCAAGATCAATAATTTCATAGAATTGTATATATAATTACTGCAATAGAATGTTATACTTTATTTAATCCTGAGAAAGGTAAAATATTTCTATGCCAGATTATCGGATAGGCAGTAAAAACTATAGAAATGGGAGAAATCGAATAATCGCTCTCTCTTTATGCAATGTAGTCTGCCTGCTGCTTCTAATTGTGTTGCTTATTCAACTGCATTAAATGTAACATTGTGCGTATTTGAAATGTTTTAAAAAACAATTTTAAGTCAGCTCATCAAATATTTAAAGAGAAATGACACACAAGAATCAAGGAGTGTTGTGAATATGTTTATTCATTGTTATACTACCCAATCCATTTTCAAGGGGAAAAAAAGGCCAACTGCAGTTATTTTGCTCAGGGTTGTTGCACTATCATACAACAATAAGGACGATATCAGATTTGATCAAGAGCTTGATAGTTATACATATACAAAAATGAAAAATACCTGTAATTATTTGAGATATGTGAAACGGTGTGTCCATTATACATTCTTAGACAGAATGAAAGAAAAATATGAAGATAAATATGTATTTTTATATCATAGAAAATTTAAAATGATAAGGACATGATTGATTATACATAGAAGTAGTTAGTGCACTTTTGTTCTCATATTTTCAGGTTATCTATAATACACTAAAGCAAATAAATATGTAAAATAAATTTTGGACTACAAAGTTGGAATGTGTGTTCAATGTTTTAAAATATGACATAAAGCAATTAGTCACATTAAGAAATCAATTAAATTTTGTATTCACTTACTCATTTACACAATTCCCAAGTATATCTTCTTAGTTCAACTACTTACTCTCTTACAGATTTCTTTCTTTCTTTCTTTCTTTCTTTCTTTCTTTCTTTCTTTCTTTCTTTCTTTTTTTTAAATTGAGACAGGGTTTCTGTATAGCTCTGTCTGTCCTGGAACTAACTCTGTAGTCCAGGCTGGCCTCGAACTCAAAAATCCATCTGCCTCTGCCTTCCAATTGCTGGTATTAAAAGCATGCACCACCACCACTGCCTGGCAGAATTTTTTCATATTTGAAAAAATAATTATTTATTTCTAGCACAAAGATTTATATGATTAGATCACATGTACTTGATAAATAAATACAATAGTTCTCAGTGGATTTGGTGCATTGGTAATATCAAGTGTAATTAGGTGCATTAAAACAATTTCTATATAATACTTATATTTTCTCATTGTACCATAACTTATTCTTTAATAACACATGTAGAAAGATTCACTCTATATAGAAGGTATCAAATGGCAGTTTTGGAATTTTCCCTATAAAATATTGCTTATGAAATAAATGTGGCTATAAAATTATATTACTTTGTAAGTCTATTTATTTACAGGACAGGTAATGAGAATGTTAAATACAAAAATAAAGTAGATTCAATATGCGTGGTTTTAGCACAATAAAAGATGGTGCTCTTTGAAAATAAGCATATGCCATAGGCAATGTATTCCTAATGTTTATAATCACCAGAGAGAAAACATTATGTTTTTAGAAACAAAGACTGAAATACTTGGCTAAGAAATGCTGTTATTAAAACGCCCGCTGAAAAGAGTAGGGCAGGAGAATAGCTAAGCTGATTGTGAGCTTCCCATAAAAGCACAAGGGCCTTAGAAGACCCCCAGAATGTAAGTAAAATTTCACAGCATGGCAGTGTGCTTATATTCCCGGGACAAGAAAGGAAATGATGAATGAATCTCAGGAGCTCAGTGTCCTGCCAGCTGTGTTTTTGTTGAGTGCCTGGCCAATGAGACAGACTGAACTCAAAATGAAAGTAGGTGATGTCTAATAAATGACTTCTTCATTGCTATCTTCTGGCACAGACATGCATATGCACTTGAACACACACATGGACTAGTACAGCAAGAATATATACAAACATGCACATAAAAGTCAAAAGACAAAGTTAATCTTTTTATTTGTGTCAATGTCTAATCTAGTTTGTTTTTTTTTTCTTTTTTGAGATTTTTTAAAAATTATCTTTAATCTTTTTTTTGCAGTTCAGTGAGTATGCCACTCCATGTTTGCCCTCTTCTTTTATGTTTTTCCTATATTCTTTGTTTACATTCCAAATGATTTTCCCTTTCCCAGTTCCCCCCTCCCCATAAGTCCCATAAGCCCTCTTCCCTCCTCCAGTTCCCCTATTAACCCCCTTCCACTTCTCTGTCCTGGCAATCCCCTACAATGCTGCATCAAGCCTTTCCAGGACCAGGGCTCTCTCCTTCCTTCTTCTTGTGAATCATTTGATATGTGAGTTGGGTCTTGGGAATTCAGAGCTTCTGGGCTAATATCCACTTATCAGTGACTGCATTCCATGTGTGTTCTTTTGTGAATGAGTTATCTCACTTAGGATGATATTTTCCTGTTCCAATCATTTGCCTAATAATTTCATGAATTCATTGACTTTAATAGCTGAGTAGTATTCAATTGTGTAAATATACCACATTTTCTGTATCTATTCTTCAGCTGAGGGACATCTGGGTTCTTTCCAGCTTCAGGATATTATAAATAAGTCTGCTATGAACATAGTGGAGCATGTGTCCTTATTGCATGCTGGGGAATCCTCTGGGTATATGCCCAGGACTGGTATAGCAGGGCCCTCCAGAAGTGTCATGCCCAGTTTTCTGAGGAACAGCCAGACTGATTTCCTGAGTGTTTGTACCAGATTGCAATCCTACCAGCAGTGGAGGAGTGTTCCAACACCTGCTGTCTCCTGAGTTTTTAATCTTAACTATTCTGACTGGTGTGAGGTGAAATTTCAGGGTTGTTTTGATTTGCATTTCCCTAATGACTAATGATGTTGAACATTTCTTAAGGTGCTTCTTAGCCATTTGAAGGTCTTCAGATGAAAATTCTTTGTTTAGCTTTGTACCACATTTTTAATAGGGTTATTTGGCTCTCTGCAGTCTACTTTCTTGAGTTCTTTGTAAATAATGGATATTAGCCCTCTGTCAGATGTAGAGTTGGTGAAGATCTTTTCCCAATTTGTTGGTTGCCATTTTCTCCTTTTGACAGTGTCCTTTGCTTTACAGAAACTTTGTAATTTTATGAGGTCCCATTTGTCAATTCTTGATCTTAGAGCATAAGCTATTGGTGTTCTGTTCAGGAACTTTCCCCCTGTGCCCATGTTCTCAAGGGTCTTCACCAGTTTCTTTTCTATTAGTTTCAGTGTGTCTGGTTTTATGTGGAGGTCCTTGATCCACTTGGAGTTGAGCTTAGTACAAGGAGATAAAAATGGATCGATTTGCATTCTTGTGCATGCTGACCTTCAGTTGAACCAGCACCATTTGTTGAAAAGGCTTTCTTTTTTCATTGGATGGTTTTATCTCTCTTTGTTGAGGATCAAGTGACTATGAGTGTGTGGGTTCATTTCTGGGTCTTCAATTCTATTCCATTGATCTACCTGCCTGTCACTATACCAATACCATGCAGTTTTTAACACTATTGCTCTGTAGTACTGCTTGAGGTCCAGGATACTAATTTCCCCCACAAGTTATTTTACTGTTGAGAATAGTTTTAGCTCTCCCAGATTTTTTGTTACTCCAGATGAATTTCAGAATTGCTCTTTCTAACTAGAGCAATTAGACAACATAAGGAAGTCAAAGGGATACAAATTTGAAAGGAAGAAGTCAAACTATCACTATTTGCAGATGATAAGATAGTATACTTAAGTGACCCAAAAAACTCCACCAGAGAATCCCTACAGATGATAAACAACCTCAGCAAAGTGGATGGTTATAAAATCAACTCAAGCAAATCAGTAGCTTTCCAATACTCAAAGGACAAGCAGGCTGAGAAAGAAATTAGGGAAATGACACCCTTCACAATAGCCACAAACAATATGAAGTATCTTGGTGTGACTCTAACCAAACAAGTGAAAGATCTGTATGACAAGAACTTCAGGTCTCTGAAAAAGGAAATCAAAGAAGACCTCAGGAAATGGAAAAATCTTCCATGTTTGTGGATTGGCAGGATTAATATAGTAAAAATGGCCATCTTGTCAAAGGCAATATACAGATTCAATGCAATCCTTTGTCTGCCCTCTTACAGGAAGGTTCCTCATCCCATTTGTCCTCCCCTGTTTCCAAAAGCATATCCCAATCCCCACTCCTCCACCCTGCCAAGCCTCCTCACTCCCTGGGGCCTCAAGTCTCTCAAGGGTTAGTTGCACCTTTTCTCATTGAGGCCAGAAGAGGCAGTCTTCTGCTGTATATGTGTCAGGGTCTCTTACCAGCTTGTGTATGCTGCCTGGTTGGTGGCTCAGTGTCTGAGATCTCAGAGGTCTAGGTTAGTTGAGACTGCTGGTCTTCCTATAGAGTTGCTACCCTCCAAGACTTTTTTCATCCTGTTCCTAATTCAACCCCGGGGGTCCCTGGCTTCTGTTCATTGGTTGGGTGTAAGTATATGCTTCTGTCTCTCTCAGCTACTTGTTGGGCCTCTCAGAGGGCAGCTGTGCTTGGCTCCTCTCTGAAACCACACCATAGCATCAGTCATAGTGTCAGTCCTTGGAGCCTCCTCTTGAGATGGATCCCAGTTGGGGCTGATCACTGAACCACCTTTCCCTCAGTCTCTTCCATTTTTGTCCCAGCAGTTCTTTTAGACAGAAACAATTCTGGATCACAATTTTTGACTGGAGGATGGTAACCCTATCCCTCCACTTGATGCCCTGTCTTTTTACTGGAGGTAGACTCTATACTTTCCTTCTCCCCACTGTTGTGCATTTCATCTGAGGTCACTCCCTTTGAGTCTTGAGATTCTCTCACCTCCTAGGTCTCTGGTACAGTCTAGAGAATTCCCCCACCTCACACATCCCACCTCCCCACCTCCTGAGGTTGTATGTTTCCATTCATTCTGCAGGCTCTCAGGAGTTCCCTCCTGTCCCCTCCCCCAATACTTAATCATGTTCCCCTTTCCCCCTCACTATCCCACCAAAGTCCCTATTTCTGATGGCAGAATTTTCCTTACTCTTTTTAATTCATTTCTAATAAAATTAGGTTTCTCTAGTCAAAACATTTTAGAAGAAATCTTGTAATGACATCTGGAGAATATGAATTTTGTGCACATACCATTTTGAATTTTATTTATATTTTCATTTTTAAATCAGATAAAGGAAAAATGTGATAATTTTAAAATGTTTTAACATCACAGGTAAAAGA
The DNA here is from genome assembly GCA_964023405.1 of Apodemus agrarius. NCBI lineage: Eukaryota > Metazoa > Chordata > Mammalia > Rodentia > Muridae > Apodemus > Apodemus agrarius. The sequence continues at coordinate 56,186,063 of OZ030022.1, forward strand.
TTTATTGAATATCCACGTAAAGAATTTAGACAGTTGTATAAAATATTCTACAACTCATGCGTTTTTGGATACTACATATATTAATATCAAAAAGGATATACAAATGTAAAATTAAAACATTAGCCTGTTTCAGTTAAATGTGAAACAGCTTGAAGTAAAGTAATTCATAAAGAAAATGGAACCAGCATGTGTTACTGCATTATAAGTCAATATACTATTTTCTGATAATACTTCTTATATTTTTATATGTAACAAAGATATTTAAAAGCTTATTTGTACAAAATTCTTATTTGACATAGATTTTCTACATACTGTGCTAAAGAGAAGATATAAGAGTTAATTAAAATATAAATAATAATAACAGAAAAAATGAAATTTATATTTTAGCATTTAGAGTACTATGCTTCAATATAGGGAAAAACAGTATTAAATAAAAATTACCAATTCCTAAATAGTGAACCTAATTCCTAAAGAAAGTTATAATATTAAATAATTGTTCATAATAATAGTAATTATTTGACATTTCCTCATTTGTAAATCACTAGGAGAAATACCATAAGCGCTAAAATGCTTATTTTCTTCATTGCTTGCTTCTATTAATTCAGAGAAAAAGAATGTTTGGTGCTAAAATTATTATAATTTTTCCTACTTACAAACACAGAAGGTAACCAGTATGTATTCAAATGTCAAATAAATAAGGCTAATAAAACAATAGCATTCCTACAAAGTAATTATTTCTGTGGGAATTTAACTGATTGCTTTCAGAACTCCTGTAATTCCAAAAGTGTATGGTGGTGAGTTCTTTGGTATTTCATTAAACACCCTCATGCTCTACTTTGCTTTAAAATCTTACTCCTAATTTGTTTATTAACGGAGAGAAAATGAAACAGAAGGGATTTTCCACCTCTTTCTTTTCAAGTCCATTAGACCTCAGGGCAAATGCATATTCTCACATAAGTATTAGCCTAAGGTAAAAGCTGTCTTATTTGAGATAATTTGTCTCATTTAAATCATTAAGTCCAGAAAATTGAACAGGAAATGTATATTGTGTCCTCATATTTACCTAAGACCAAAATTATCCTAACTTGCCTTTTAGCATTACCATTTTTTTCTATATGTACATATGAATGTATAAATATAAATATTTCTATCTTGTTCTATAAGTACATATATCTAAATATAAAATATATTTATATAATATATTGTTGATATTTGAGAATATTTATCATATGCTTAATAACTTTGTAAGTATAAGATTAAGATAGTATACCCCTACTTATAAAAGAATGTCCTGTATTAACATTCATTCTTTTATATATATTTTTTGTCTATTGCTCATTTCTTTAGATAAGACTCATTCCAAGGAAAACATCCTGAATAAAGCTGTTGAATGCATGTTTCAAATATCTTCCTGTAGTTGTACACCATAATCCAGTTTCTATATTCTGGGTGTTTACTTAGTTCTTTCCTAAGGAATATTAATGGCTGCCTCAGAACAACTGTACTTATAAGTAAAGCCAACTTATATCTTAATTCTCCCACCCAGGGGTTCTCTCATTACTCTAGTAAAGAAATAATCCCTTCAGAAATAACTGTCATGAGAAAGAGTTAATATGTTAAGACTGGGTTTGAATAAGGCCAACAAAATTTCCTAGTTTCAGATTTAATATCTCTTCTGAAAAATGAGTAAAATGTTTATGATTATACGGTTTGGGAAGGCTAGCGTCTGAGTTTCTGGGACAGTGACAGTTAAACGAGGACACTTGGTGTGTCGTTTATGCTTTGAGCTGTGAAAGTAGACCAACAGGGGTTTAAGTCATGTTACGTATCGTTTTTGTGGTAAATATAAGACAGCTTATTTAACAGCCCTAAATTTTCTCTATATTGAGGACATAATAGCAGTTCTCAGAGATTTTCGAAGGTTAAAGGCGCTGTCCGTGTTACATTCCTTGGCAATTGCTCATACTGCCACTTCATTAGTAAAATTAACCAATAACTATGAGACTTTGGGTACCCAACTAGTAGTAGAACAGTCCTAGAAGGCTAACTAGATTTTATATTATTATCAGGGACTAGTAAACTTTTGCTTGATTTCTACTTTTATTTAATTATACAATTCAGAAAAAGGTCACTTTAAGAGTTAACAGTTTTAAATCTTAAAAATCAGCTGTTTAAAAATTAATACTTAAAAATACCAAGAAAATTTGTTTTGTTATAGATTGCACATTCCACTTGCTGGTGTTACTGAGTATTGAGACTGTGTCAGATTCAACATCATGCTGTCATTTTTAATATCTTACTTTTTCTTGGTGCCTACACAACTAAGTCAATGCATTGCAGCAAAATAAGGGCTTCAATGTTTTCTTCACATATAAATCTATTAGATAAGGTGAAGCAAGCTTGGTAGATGGTTACATTTGATTACTCTGTTGATAGGTAACTATGTAACAATATTTTATTCATCTAGTCAATAGACCTGCATATCCCACTACCTACATACCTTTATATCCATATACTTTTCTACTAGAGACATAAAAAATAAAATTAATCAGTATCACCAGTACAAGCAAAATTGATGGCTGTTCAATTCCTCTCTTAAGTCTATTACACAAATCTTCCAAGTAGCACATCACAAAGATATAGTACAATGTCACAACCAGAATTCTGACATTGATGTAGTTCATCAATGTCAGTTCCACAATCATTCATGTATTAGACATACAGTAATTATACAGATATAGATTTCTGTGACAACCATCATAGTCAAAACTCATAACACTTATATCAAAAGAAGCCACATAATACAAAGAATTGCCTCCCAACACTTCTCCATGCACTCTAACATTATCAACAAGCCAATTATCTACTTTCACAAATTAGTCAGTTCAAAAGTGATATATAGCACAAACTAACAATCCATAATTTTGATCAAATGTTTCGTATTATGTACATGACAATTTCTTTTTTTTAACACAGCAATTTCTATCACATACAAACAATATGTATGGATACTTTTCTGGCTAATGCTTCATATTATGAATTTGCCACAGATTAAGAATTTGGGGGAAAAATGCCTCAGTGTATATAACATTTTCTAGGGTTAAAAAGCAAAGGTATGTTAAGTTCTACAGAAAACTGCAGCAATTCTTCATGGAGGCCTTATTCGTGTTTTATTTCTGTTGCTGTGATAAAATACTGAAAGAACAACTTAGAAGACAAAATGTTTCTTTTAGCTCATAATTCCATAGTTCTCACATCATTATGGAGAAGTCACTGTCCCAGGAACCATGTCATGTCACATTTTCCATCCTAAACAATGATAAGAAATGCATGTATGCTCACTTGTTTGCTTGCTTATGTTCAGATAGATTTTTACAATCTATGTGACTTAATACCATATGCCTAAGGGATGATATAATCCCCTATGGGTTACACTAACCCCTCACCCAAAACATGCCTGTAGGCCCACTCTATATGAACAGTCCCTCATTGAGACTCTCTTCCAGGATGATTGTAGGTTGTAGCAAGTTGACAAAGTGTCATAATGATATAGCATCCTTTAGCACTCCTGGCAATGTGTGGGTAATGATGCAATTTTCTCAAAAATTTTGTCAGCCTTTGTGTACTTACGTATGCAGTTCATTTTAACATTAGCAGGTCTCCTGTGGTATCGTGAAGACCCACTGTTTTTACTTTTCGTTTGTAAGCTGGATATCTATCAAACAAATATTTTCTCTCCTAAGCAGTGTTCTTTCAAATCCCTTCACAACAACTTTCAACTAGTGGAATAATTGGTTTTAAATGTCAACATACCATAACCTAGAGTCATCTGCAAATCTAGAATCATATGCAAAGAGAGTCTCAGTTGAGGGATTTTCTAGATCTGGTACACGTAGAACTGCAAGCATTTAGTAGGAGATTGCCTTCATTGCCTTAATTGAGTTGAAATGAACAGCTCACCATGAATGTGGAGCTGTTCATTTCATGAGCTAGACACCAAACTGCATGACTGTAGAAAGCTGAGTGAGGTAAGAAACCATAGTTTCTGGAATTTCCAAAATGATATCTAGTATCCTGGAATTTTAAGCTAGGTAAACCCTTCTTCCCCTTGAGTTTTTGGATTTGTTTCTGTTTTTTTTTTTTTTAATTTTTGTTTGTTTTTATGTCAGAGTATTTGTCACAACAACAGAAAAAAAAGCTACCACATAGAATGAGGAAATTTATTAGAATGTCTAATATTTAGTGACACCAATTCCATGCTCCTTCTTAGAACAAGCTAGCACATAAAGTATTAAAGAAATAAAAAATGATTTATTTTATAGATTTTCAAAATTAAAGCATTTTTAAAATTTATTATTATTATTCTTTAATCTTTTTTTTTTACAGTCCAGTCATTATCCCATCCAAGTCTGATTTCTGACTGGTCCTCATTCTATTCCTTCTCCTTTTGTCTCCAAGAGGATGTCCCCATCCCAACCCCACCAGACCCTCCCCCAACTCTCTTGTGCTTCAAGTCTCTCCAGTGTTAGGTTTATCTTTTCTCACTGAGGTTAGACCAGGCATTCCTCTGCTGTATATGTGTCAAGGGCCTCATATCAGCTAGGGTATGCTGCCTGATTGGTGGCTCCGTGTCTGAGAGATCACAGGAACGCAGATTAGTTGGAACTGCTGGTCTTTCTCTGGGGTTGCCCTCGTCCTCAGCTTCCAGCATTTTTTTAAGTCAGTTTCCTAAGAAAACTTAGACATGAGGAAAGTTTTAAAGATTAATCACTATTGTTTGAAAGTGATTGCAATAGTATAAAACTAATGCCTTTCTATCTTTTGATAGGTTCAGTCGCAACTGCCTGTCGTGATCCAGGAGTCCCCATGAATGGGACACGGAATGGTGATGGGCGAGAACCTGGGGATACTGTTGTCTTTCAGTGTGATCCTGGATATGAGCTTCAAGGACAAGAAAGAATAACCTGCATTCAGGTAGAAAATCGATACTTCTGGCAGCCCAGCCCACCAGTCTGTATAGGTATGATTAAAGAAATATTAATTTTTTAAAAATATATAGCAATGATTAAGAGCTGGTATTGATGTTACTAAGGACTATCTTCAGGAAAATTTGTACATTTTAAGATTTCAGAATATTTCAAAGGAGCATGTATACCGAAAATATACAAACTTAGAAAGGTTAATTTCTAGTTTCTGAGGTTAAAGGTTCATAATTCTATTGTGTTTTGAACAGCTCACAAATTTTAAAATGTGATTAGTCAGTTCTGGAATAATGGTTCTGTCTTTATTCACTGAATAAATCTATTACCTTTTGCTTTAAAATTTAGTCAGTGAGAACCTCTATGTAAAATGCACTATGTTGATTTAGTCTTAGTATTATTTCTTCTAAGAAGGTTATATCAGCAGCTATTTTAGAGCTTCAAAGGATTGGCTTTCCATTTAAGTCAGGGATATGAAAAGAACATCAGGTTTTGTTTTGATGATCTGAGGAGTGTCCGGACCTTGTTCCATGCTTTAACCTTTCTGACATCTGGCTTCATACTTGTTTTCAAATCTCTAAATCTCAGTCTACAGATTCAATATATAGGCCTTTCACTACTAGATCAGGAAACAAAAAAACAACAACAAATGAAAAAAGCTTAGGGAAATGACAACGATATTCAACAAAATCATTAAGAAAAATCTTAAATTTAAGTAAATTGATTAATATTAAGATTTTCTTCTCAAGTAAATGTCATCCTCAAGTTAATTTACAAAATATTTTCACCAAGCCAAACTTATAATAGTTATTCCCTACATTTTTATTCATTTACATTTCACAATTTCATTGTACCATAACAGCTTCAAGAGGGATTCTACAACTTGCTAACTCACTATTGGATTTGAAACAATCAGGACAAGCAAATTTAGCATGTTTTCAATGAAAAACCTTATTTTTGGTTCATTTATATTCAGCTAAGTATATTATCAAATAAGTTTCATAGCAATTTCTTTCTGAATATCACATAGAATTAGAAAGCATGTTTTTAATATCTTAGCAGCAAAGGAACTCAATGAATTACTTGGGCTTATTTAACTCCACATTGTAACAGCTTATGTAATAGTTGCAAAGACAAATTCATTACTTACCCTTGTTTTCCATCCACTGGGAATTTTACCAATAAAATGAGAAAATTACTAACTCTGATCAAACTTCTCAATGAAATTAAGCTAAAAAAATGTATTTTTCAACGCATTTTCTATATCTTGTAGGCAGGTTTTTAAAGCATAATAGTCACTAACATTGAAGCTTTAATTCTTCTTGCAGGCAAAATAGTAGCTCTAAGCCTCTTTTGTAGATAATAGCCAGGAACCAAGATATAGAAAAGGCTTAAAGTCTAAAACAAAATAATGGCAGAACTTGTTCAGATTTTGATATGGTTCTTTATATAGTTAATCTACTATAGATATGTTTTTCTGTTGCTCCTTATATACTATTGCAAGCTTTACATTATCAAACATCAACTGATTTATATTTATAAAATCTGTATCAATAAAATCAGGCAAGGGAGCTATTTGAGAAAATTTTCTAATTAAAAAGTGAAAAAATGTTAAGTGTATTTGCTTAAGGTTTCAATATTCTTATTCACTATTTTATTAGCCTGGGAGACTATAAGTAAATTAAAATTCCATATTCTAATTGAAAGTTTATTTTGTATCATAAAGATAATATGTATACACACACACACATACACACACACACACACACACACACCACTAATTGAGGAAGTGTTGACATTCATGGCTTCTCATTCAGGGACAGTCATTCCAAGTGGATTTTTCTGCTGGATGGCCCCACAAGTAGTAGTACAATTTGGATACCATGGTCAATTCTTCATTTATGTTTCCTTAAAGAAGAAATAAATTTGGAAGAACATAGAGAAATAGGAGTGAGTCTGAAGGAAATGAGGTGAAGAACAGAAGAAAAATATGAGCAAACTATAGTTTTATATTTTGAAAGATTTAAGAAAATATACTTTTAAGAAAAAATAATGAAATTCCACAAAAATATTGAAGATTTGTATTAACAGGCCAGGATCTATCACTTAGTAGGATTTCCAGGCCTATAACTTTATATTAACATCATATACTTATGTAGAATCCTAAAATAGTGATCAGAATTATACTGAAAGACTCAGAATTATATGGATCCTAAAGAAAAAAACGCAGCTCAAACTTCAGTAAGTTTAAATCATTCTGGAGAGGCTGTTATAAAATTCCATTTATAAACTGAGGTATGTTCTAGCGAAAAGGACCTGAATCTAAGAGAGAAAGTTGAGCACTAAATCTTACTTATGTGGAGCAGGGTGTGGAACATTTTCGTATGGATTATGGAGCTGAGTATTATTTTTTCGGGAAGGATAAGATAGCTTCAAGAAATGATATGCATTAGAACTTCTCTGAGGAAGAAAATAACTTAAAAAACTGTCTGAAAAATTGCTAAGGCTGCAGAAAGCTTGACCCCTGCAACTGATAAGAAAGAACTCCATGATTGGAAATACTATGACAAAGATTAAACCCTGAACTTTTTAGAAACTCTGTAAGTGTGTGTCTCAGACCTCAGAGAATAAAGCATTTTACTTGCATGTGAAAAAAAAAAATCAACCTCATAGCAAGTACCAAACAGAAGGACGTCATCTTTAGAGAGTTAATAGAATTCATTCCAACAAAATTGACAGTGTGAAGATTACTTTGACATTGCCAGAGGGAAAGTAGCTGCTCTCAATATGAAGGTAAATAACAAAGACATTAGTGTGGGTGGGTTGCTGAGAAAGACAGTACATGAATAAAATTGAATTGGCAAAAAAATTAAGAAGATTGTAAAATAGATTCATAGCTGCTGCTCATGTTACTGTCTCTCAAAAAAAAATACACTCAGAACAAATCGTGCATGTCAGGATTCCACAGAAGCCAACTGAGATTTAATTTATGGATGACTTTGATTTTATTTTGGGTGTTTTATGGGTTAAACATGTTAAAAAAGAAAAACCTAATGAAATTCTAACTGCTATTAAAAGTTGAAGATGTTTTAAAATAATTTTTATGTATTCATTGGCATCCTAGTATTTATAAATGTCAGGGAGTTTTACTCTCTGGTCGGTTCTGCTGGATTTTCAAATCAAGGCATTGCTATAAAATATGTAAGGGAAATTTTGATAAGGTAAATAATGCAGTAAAAAAGAGGTTAGGAGCCCATATCGCTAAAGAAAAGGAAAGTCTTCAGCAACATCCAGTGGGATTGTTAGTATACATGTATTTAACTTTCTTTCTTTGTTTATGAAGAACACATTCATATGTGTATATATGAATTTGCATATAATTTGTAACAGTGCAAAGATTGCTAGTAGCACTAGTAGCAATAAAGAAAACTGAAACCAAATTGATCCCGTTCTATACACATAATCCTACTATTCCATAACCTCCTAAAGACTCAAAAGCCTTATCATTCTACTTTTATATGCACAACATATGCATCTTCGCATTTGCTATTGTACCCATATTTGTATATCTTACATATTTGCTCATCATTCATACATGATTTTAAAAGTCCTAAGCCCAAACTAAGCAGTTATTTTCCACAGAACATTAAACCACTCAATATGGGCTGGAGCAGTTAAGAGCACTGGCTGCCCTTCTAGAGGTCCTGAGTTCAAATCCCAGCAACTACAATGGCAGCTCACAACCATCTATAGTGAAATCTTGGACCCTCATCTGACATGCAGGTGTACATGCACATACTCATACATTAAATAAAAATACTCATTAAAAAACACTCATTAGGCTACACATTCATTCATACAACTGTTATTATTCTTTCCATAATCAATTTGAAGAACCATTAACATGTCAACAAATATTTGGATAAACTTCATCTGTACATGAACAAAATAATAGTGTTTAAGAAACAATCTTTGGAGTTGGAAAAATGGCTCAGTAATTAAGAGCACTGTCTACCCTTCTGAAGGTCCTGAGTTCAAATCCCAGAAACGACTTGGTGGCTCACAACCATTTGTCATGGTATCTGATGCCTCTTCTGGTGTCTGAAGACAACTACAATGTACTTGCATATAATAAATGAATAAATCATTTAAAAAAAGAAAGAAAGAAACAATCTTGACTTTACATGTAACTGGTGAATGCTGACACATGACAATAAATGAAGACACCATAAACACAGAGGTTGGCTGCATGGGGGTGCTAGTGTCTCATATCATATTTAGGAATGCTGAGGCTAAGTCCAGCTCAGACAAGAAAAACATCTAAAGTATCTCAGTGTTCCTAGAGGCTCTGATACCTTTCAAATCACAAATGAAACTACATAAGTACATGCATAAAAAACATTCCACAAAGAAGGAATTATATGAACAGAAAGTACATAGAATTATAAGACATTTAGGGCCAGCATGTTGGCCCAGTAGGTTCAGGTGCTTGCTACCAATCTTGACCTCAGTTCAGTCCCCAGGACTTACATGGGAGATAGAGAAAATCAACTCCTGCAAGTTACCCTGTAATCTCCCTATGTCTTGGTACAAACACACAAACTAAATAAATTAATGAATAAATTAATTTAATTTTAAAAGAAACTTTTGTAGTATTTTGAATATAATTTATTTATCCAAAGTGATTGTTCACAATATCACAAAGGGAATAGAGATCAGGTGAGGCAGGCGGTTTACAACATGGGCAATGTACTTTAGGTTTTATAGTACTACTGATATAACATTTCTGTATTTTGATTAGATATTTATACTCAGAAGATAATTGTTGGAAACAGAAGTCAATCATTTTCACAATTGTAGAAAGGATAAGTATCACTTTAGTTCAAGAAATATGGTAGCAAGTAAAAATAAGAAACTGACATGTATCTATGACAGAGTCTTAATATATCTCCCTGATATATTGGCTATGAAGATTCACTGAAGAATGTTAGGCTCCATGCTTAGAAATATATATGGTGTATGGCAGTGGTGGCACATGTCTTTAATCACAACACTGTTGAGACAGAGGCAGGCAGAGCTCTGTGACTTAGGCCTGTCTGACCTACAGAGTGAGTTCTAGGGCAGTCAGGACTGTAACACAGATAAACCCTGTCTCAAAAGAAAAAAAGAAAAAATAGAAAAAAAAAAGCCTTGGCTCCAAGCATTTTGGCAGAGGCATTTTGATTTGAGAATTATGTAACTTTTTTTTTTTTTTTTTTGGTTTTTGGAGACAGGGTTTCTCCGTGTAGCCCTGGCTGTCCTGGAACTCACTCTGTAGACCAGGCTGGCCTCAAACTCAGAAATCCGCCTGCCTCTGCCTCCCAAGTGCTGGGATTAAAGGCATGCGCCACCACGCCCGGCTGTAACATATTTATTATTATATTATTTATGTGCCAATAGACTACTAGGTAGCAATAGCTGCAATACTTACATGATTTGTAATTCCGCACAGATGAGATAGGAAAAAGAGTTTCCCATTAATAAAAAGTGAGAGATAAAGTCATGAATGTAAACATGTTCGACAGAGATTATTGTAACAGACTTAAAATCATGACATAAATAATACTGCATAAGGAACTCAGGAAGGAACTCAGGAGAATACCCAGGCTACAAAATGAAATAGAAATTTTCATGACAGAATTGAGGTCTATGCAAATTCTCAAGAAGAAATTGGACATCACACCCTAGAAACTAGCTCATCAGATTTAAGGTGTTATCAACATGTTAAAGGATAATTATAAATAGAAAGGAAAATGAGTGGCCCTCAGTAGAATTGTGAACTTAGACAACATTGAGATTGAGCTGACAAGAACTTGCCGTGGAGTTGACAAGGTTTGTAGACAGAGAAAATTCAAGGAGATAGTTTCAGGAAGCAAAGACCAGATAAAGACTTTTGGAACTCCAAGGACTAAAGGTAATTGTGTCTCTCTGACAGAATTCATAGTATTAAATTTTGAGAGTTTTGCATGATGATTTATACTCAGGCACACCTTTTTTCCTAAAGACATGTAAACACAACTTACAGTTATAGAAGAGCAACATATAGAATCAGTTGATTCTATATTCTGTATTCCAGGTAGAAAGAGCAACAAAAGAATCTGTTGTAATTGCCTGTTTTCATCGATCAAGAAACTAGATTTAAGGAAAAATCAGAGTCATAGTAAGGGTCTTGAATAGCAGCTCAGTTCTTAGATTATTACTCATTTTTACTCAATTATTTTTAAAGCCTCTTTTATAAATATAAAAATGATATAAAGGAATATGTGCAAAGACAGCAAAATTAGACTTTCTTTTCCAATAGAATTTACTAAGCATAGACATTTTATTTAAAAATACTATTGCAAAGGTGCAGATACAGAAAGCAGAGAAGACTGGAATACATTGAAAGAGACCATTGTAACAGGGTGAACACTCTTGGCCTAGTCTTGCACGTATTGCAAGAGCAAGGAAAGAGGAAATTCATTTTTTGCAGAAAAGAATCACCAGAAATAGAAAAAGGAAAGAACACATGAAAGTATGGTGTTATTGGATGGCTCAGAGCATGTTGTACTCTGATTCCAGGTTCTTCTCAGAAATATTGAACACTGGTGTAAAGCTGGAGATAGGGCAAAAATCAGAGGGCTAAATTTAATCAAAGTTTGGATTACTAAAATTTTATTCAGGCTGGTAAAAGAAGCTGATCTAGTTCTTGGAGGTAATAGAGCTTTGCAGTATCTGTTTTTGCTCTAGTCCTACTTAAGCAAAAGGCAGGTGTTAGAGTATTATCTATATCATAAGTGATTCTAAGCTAAGTCTTACAAGAAAGTATGATTTCTTGTAATAATTTCTTTCCTTGAACAACTTAAGGCAAAAGGCAGGTGTTGGAGTATTATCTATATCATAAGTGATTCTAGGCTGTCTTACAAGAAAGTATGATTTCTTATAATAATTTCTTTCCTTGAACAACAACAAGAGGCTATGGATATTACTTAAACATCAGGTAAAAAGAATCTCTAGGTCAAAACACTAAGAGGAAATAAAATTCTGCTATGGTGTTCCCCTTCATTTGCGAAAAAGAAGAATTAGGGGAAACAATGAAGTAAATAAAGGTCCTAGAGTAGAGAGAATTCAGGTCAGGCTGAGGATTTGTCCTTTCACAGAAGGACACTATTCCCAGATTCAGCAGACACTTAAATGTGATGTATTCCATCTCATCATTTACTAGCCTGTACCCAAATGGTAGAAAAAGATGCAAGGACTAAGGAAGCAGTTTGTCTTTATCATGACTGGAAGTATAGATGTTCTCAATATCTAGGAGCTGAAGTCTCAATCGGTATACAAGGGTGGTGGCATGAAGAAACACAAGAATGGATTTTATAAATTACTGAATTCTATTGACTCTTGCCTAGCTAGAAAAGAATTTCCTTTTGCTCCAAACTCAACTTTTGCTGTCAAAGGATCTCTTTAACCTTTTGACTGAATTAAATCATTATCTAGGAAAACAAAAGTTTTAAGATCAGACAAGAATGCTGATTGTATAGATGGAATTGCAGAAATATGAGCATCTTCATACCACACTAACTACTCCATTCTCCTTTCCTACCACTGAGGACACGTGTTACTTTTTTTTTTTAATATAATCATGTTCCTTTAAAAAATGACCTCTGAATCTACCTGGAAACTGTCCACTGACAAATTACATGAAATTATGTCTAGAGCAACAATAGAATCTACTGTAATTTCCTATTTTTATGAATCAAGGAACTAGATTTTCAGAAAAATCAGAGTCACAGTAAGGTTCTTGAAAAGCAGACTCAGTTCTTAGATTATCACTTAATTTTACTCAATTATTTTTAAAACCTCTTTTACAAATATGAAAAATGTTATGAGAAGCTGTCCAAATACCCTGAACACTAGAATCCTATTCATTGATTACCATTATGTCTTTTATGAGAAAGGTTATTGCTGTGTAAGTCAAGCGTCCCTCATACTGGGTTTGAAGGCATTTATTATTAAAGATTTTGTTTTACTTTGCTTCCATTTTTTTGTGAGTAACGTTTGGTTTCTTTCTTAGTAACCATAGAAAAAAGCATTTTTTAATCTCTCCCCTGATATTTTTCAGTTTACCTGTCACAAATGATTTTTTTTACCCCACTTTTAAGGCGATATTGGAAGCCAGTAAAACAAAGTATCTGCGTGTGTGTGTGTGTGTGTGTGTGTGTGTGTGTGCTCATATGTGTTTATGTGTGTTCTGTGTTCAATATTTTAATGAATTCCTTGAACGACTTGCAGCATCCCGGCATCCCGTCCTGTTAAAATAAAGTGTGTATAGAGTCTCATACCCTCAAAGAAATGTTTTCACAAATATTGACAGCTAATGGATTTTATTAATCTCTTAAGGTATTTTGTTTGCTTGTTTAAATTAAAGCACCTTGTGGAGGCAATTTAACAGGATCTTCAGGCTTTATCCTTTCGCCAAACTTCCCTCATCCGTACCCACACAGCAGGGACTGTGACTGGACCATCAGTGTCAATACGGACTACGTGATCTCCTTGGCCTTTATCAGGTGAATTCCTAAACCTTTCCACGTATAAAATCTTTTCTGGTTAGTTTGCTCTGGCATTTGTACTAGGTAAGTTTCTATTTCTTTTAAAAATTAATACCAACACTAATACTTTACAGTGGATGATTTAAAGCTCTTGTTCAGAGACCAAAAGTCCTGCAGGGCCCCGGGGTGAGGGAGTGAGAATCCTCAGCAGATATAAGAGTGGGGATTCGGAGGTCTATTGAATAACAAGCTTTGATCCCAATTAATTTTAATTCTTCTCTGTACTTAATACCGCTGGTCTTAAAACAAACAAACAAAAAAACCAGCTGCGTTTTTTATGCTGTAAGATTAAGTGATTGTTTTTCACTTCATATTTTCTGCAACAAATATCTTTTGGGCCATGGGAGTAGTGCCGGTTTGGAAAATTCTAATCGCTTTTCTTTTTTTCTTTCCTTCTTGTTCTTTTTTTTTTTTTTTTTTTCTGTTTTATTTGGAAGGAAAAAAATAAGAAGTCTTGGTTTCCTTACGGGAAACCAATATTATATCACATAGGATGACATCTTTTAAGATTAGGGAGGCAGGGGCTGGGAGTTTAGGCCAGAAACAGCAGCCAACCTGCAGAGACACAACTATAGCTTTAGGCGCCAGTACCTTGAGGCAGGCAAGATAAGGCTAAAGATTTCAGGGGAGTGGTTATATGTTTGCACTGTTTAAAATGCCAGAGTCCTTCCAAACTGGAAGCTCTCCTCATGTTTTCAAGCTTTGCTGTAACCAGTAAGTTGATTCTAAGAACCATAGCTATTATTTTTATCTCCGGTACTTTGAAGAGGCTGGGTATTTGTGTAGAATATTAAGCTCAAATATGAAATATTTTCTAATATATTGAAGCCAAGTTGAAAACATGTAATTTAAAAATCACAAAAAAACTCAGAACATGGAATTGCTACTTTTATCATTCATATTTATTAATATGGATGCTATATTTATAATTCATGTAATTCGTATCAATTCAATAATTAATATTTGTTGATGCCAAGACAATGAGAATGAGATTGTTGGTTATTTCAGTACATTATTGCAAGGACTTCCTTGGTAAATAAGATTATTACTCCCATATTTTGCTATTGAAGAAATTGCATTTTAAGAAAATAGAAATTATCAAGATGCTTTGCTTCTTAAAATTAAATTAGCTAATAATTGGGAATAAAAGGCTATACTGCAGGAAGTATATGACAGAAACTTAATTTCCAAGTCTATCATTTATGATGTGACATTAAGGAGAACTTTGACTTTTCAGAGTTTCAGTATATTCACTGGCAAAATAAAAACTACAGGACTGATATGACCAAATTTTATAAAAATACCATATTTCAGTATGTGTACTCTCCTGCCAGTGTTTTAATACCTATAACATAAGTTTGAATCATATACAGTATAAAAGTCATTATGCCACTATTTTAATATCAAAGTCTATAATATTATTTCCTTTGCATTATTCTAATATATATATACATATTTTCATCAGAATAAAATAGAGTAGAGTATTTTACTCAGTGATTTAAAAAGAATATTTACACTGTTTTCATGATTAGCAATGAAAATAGTTACACTTTTATTACATAAAATACATGGTAAATTAAAATCATATATGTATATCACTTTAGTAATATAAAGTATCTTACAGAATAATATGTAAGCTAGAAATTGAAGAAATAAAGCTCAAATATACAGCTTAATCACAAGGCCATGCCTTTTCCCCAACTATCCCATTTATCTGGATTTCTTCTTACATACGCTGTCAAAATGTGCCTTCTAAATATCAAGGCGGCTTTCTCTTTCCTAATACTTATTGGCTAGACAAATCCAGTACATGTTTTCTTTTGTCAGATAAACTTCCGTATAGTATTGTTTGTCAAGATCTATTGTTATTTGGTGTACAACTGCTTTGGCAATCCTTTTAGTAACATTCCCTCCTCCTTCTGTTTTAGTTTTAGCATAGAACCAAACTATGACTTCCTCTATATATATGATGGCCCAGACAGTAATAGTCCATTGATTGGAAGTTTTCAAGACAGCAAGTTACCAGAAAGAATAGAGAGCAGCTCAAATACAATGCACTTGGCTTTTCGGAGCGATGGATCTGTCAGTTACACTGGATTTCATTTAGAGTATAAAGGTAAGTGTACACATTCAGTCTTAGCATCCTGATTAAACTGGAATTACGTTTGCAGGGTAATAATTTTGCACTGGATGTTGTTAGCTTTAGTTGCGTGTACTGTGTAGAGCTTAATCTTACAAAAGAGCTCTCAATGTGTTTTCCCATCAGTGGGAAGGAAATTAGCATTTCTCTAATTACTGTCTCAAAGATATGTAAGTGGCAAACAGATTACTAATTAGTATATTGTGGTTGCAGGCTAAGGCCACAAAATATTGAAAGATAAAAGCTACTTCATTGGAGGGAACTTAGGTTTTATTAAAGTACTTTATTTCAGAGATTTCTTTCAGCAAAAGAGAACAAAGAATAGAATTCTACTTCAAACATATTTAATATTTTAAATATTTTGACATTAATAAGAGAGCATAATATAGTGATAGCTATGTCTCTGAAAAATAATTTTTATAGTTGTTTTAGAATGTCCATGGATATTTTATATATTTTATCTCCTGAATCATAGACTATTTTATAACTTAATGAATAATTACATCTTCTTTTAAGTTCAAATTAATAATACGATACAAATTGTATTCATTTTTGGATTACCATGTGGTATTTTGATATTAGTATATATCACATAGTATTTAAATTTTTCTTTTCATGAACTTTATTTTTGTAGATTTTTATATGTGTGTGCATTTTACTAGTGCATTCATCTATGTGATTGGGCACTGAGACCAAAGGAGAACACATTGTTTGCAGCTCTATTGCTTTCATCCTTATTCTCATGTGATAGGGTCTACCTCTAAACCTGGGACGTCCAAGATTGGCTAGACTAATTTCTAACCATCCTTAATAATGTATCTTCATCCCTTACACTCACTATTGGGGTTCTAAATTGTCTTGCAGCTTTTACCACTGTCTTAAGAATGCAAACCAGGTCCCTGTATTTCCATAGAAAGTGTTCTAACTCACAGAGCCAGTGACCTAGACCCAACATTAATTTTAATAACAAAATTATGCAGAAGAAAGTGATTTTAAAGCATCCACCCAATGAGTACAGTTGATATTGTAGCATATTTCTTTACAAAAAAATCCTTTGTTATTGTTTTAGGAAGTCAAATATCTTTTCCTATTTGGTATCAGACCTGTGGTACTCCTGTTCACAACTTCTGATATAAGAAATTTCTACAAACTCTGTTGTATCTATAAATAGGAAAAGGGAATGCTCACAGGTCAGCAAGTAAAAACATATTTATTATCATTTGGGAATCCATGCAATGATGCCAAGGACAGTGATAAGTCCTAAACATAAGTTATGGTTAAAATGGGATTTCAGTTGAAACCTTGAGCATTCTGTGGGGCATCTGTTTTACAGGGATAGGTAATTAATGGTCTGTCTGTAGAAAAGGGAGCCAGCTACTTGCACAGGCAAGGAGTATTTAGGGTTAGAGCTCTTTATTGGAGTTTTCTGCAAATGCTAGTTGATCTGATCCTGAAGATGGCAGGATATTTTTCAGAAGTTGGATAAAAACGTAGCTGTGGACTCCACAGTCAGTAGTGTGTATAAGAGTTAGTAGTGAGGACCATATGATTATCTCTAGTGAGAGAACTTTCTCCATACCCCCTGCTAGGACTCTGATAAAGCACTGAGCGTACAATTAAAATCAACACTTGAGATAGCCTTCAGAATCTTTGCTTTGTAATTCTTTGAGATTATGTCATTTTTGCATTCTCATTCCTGCCTTCCATCAAACTGCCCCATGCCCTCTGACCCCTGCTCTCTTTCAGATTCATGGCCTCCTTTTCAGCCTTGTAATTTTAAAACTTAAGTCCTCCCAAACATGGATTTGGAACTTAGCTTTTCCTTTTTTGAATGTGTATGCATATTTTGATACTTTCTAATTGTGGCGACTTAAATACAAATTGTTCTATAAGCTCATATATTTGAATACTTAGTCAGAAGGTTTAGGATGAGTGAGCTTGTTGGAGTAGGTACAGCCTTGTCGAAGACAGGGTTTCACTAAAGGTGAGTTTGGAGACTTTAAACATCCATTCTAGCCCCAGTCTCTCATTCCCTTTCTTGCCCTGATGATCAGGATGCAGCTCTCAGCTTCTGCTCAAGCACCATGAGTGCTGACACACTCCTATCATGCTTACTGGCATGATGATAATGGACTAAACTGTAAGCAAGCCCCAATTAAATGGTTTCCTCAATGAGAGTTGACTTGACCATGGTGCTTCTATACAACAATAGAACAGTAACTAAGTAATCTATTATAGTATCTATATTCATACAACTATTTCACTTTCATCATTTATATATTTCTGGTTTTCTTTATTCTTGGAAGAGTTTTAAAATATTATATATATATATACATATATATAAATATATATATAATTTATTGTACTCCTGAATATAATTGTATTATTATGGTTAATTTTTGTTTTATTTCTGAAAGATAGTTTATTCTAGTTTTCACTGCTGCAAAATAATCATGTAGGAAAAAACATTATTTTATGGATCTTCATGAATATATATATATTTATATATATACATATATATATATATATATATATATATAAGAATTTTACTGAGACATTTGTGTTTGTGTCAACAGGTCTGTTGAGTCAAAGATTAAAAAATGCTTCACAGTAATTGCATATTACAAGGCTTTTAAAAAGTTACTGTGAGGCTTTTCCCACTCACACTAAACCTCAGAGTGTTAGAACTTGAGAAATTTAAGAGATTTGAAAACAGTTACTTTGTGAGTTTTAACATTGTTAACTTCATGGTTATTAGGTCATTTACATTTTATTAATTTTGCACAAGAAGGATTAAGTTGAGCCTCTATCTCTATTTTGCACATTGGCAGCTTCTTGTTGGCTTTATGCATTGCTACAATCACAAAATTTGTAATTTGTTTATTTTGTTTATGGAAAATATTTTTTGTTATGGAAGTTCATATGGTATCTATATCCTTTACTTCCAAATTAATATTTGAATTCCACTTTTGGTTAAAATGAGGCATTCTACTCTATCTCTGTATTCCTACATTGTACAAGTATCTAAAAATTTGTATTATATTTAATTTTCACTTTCATTTGTAACTTAGACATTTTATGTCTTGCTTAAAAGTACCTTTCTTGAAGAGCACACCAAAGTGTGGATGATACAGTCATACTCAGAAGGCAAAAAAATTAATGTCAGGAACTAGCAGGGGAGAGGGTTCTGAGAGGGAGAGAGGAGAGGAAGGGAAAAAGGGGGGTCTTCAGATAAGAGATGAGATGAGGAAGAAGTACAAAGAGTCAGGAATTTGAAAGGAGGCATGTAGCAGTGAGGGAACAGGAACTGAAGTAGCCACTAGAAAGTCCCAGATGGTTCCCAGGACCCAACAGGGAGAACATTAGCTGAAATACCCAACAAGAGGAGATAGAACCTGTAGATACTATGTCCAGTGGAAAGGTACAGTCCTCAGCTGAGGAAAATATTAACCCAGCATTGCTCTTGTCAAAAGGAAATTCAGGGACAAAGAGTGGAGCAGACTGGAGGAAAGGCACTCCAGAGACTGCCCTACCTGGGGATCCATCCCATATGCAGACACCAAACCCAAACACTATTGCTGATGCCAAGAAGTGCTTGCTGACAGGAGCCTGTTATAGCTATGACCTAAGAGGCTCTGCCCTTTGGTGCTGTGGAGGCTCTGTAACTCAGCAGAGGGGAATGCTCGGACACAGAGGAGGGAGTGGGTAGGTGGATTGGTGAGCACCCTCATAGAGATAGGGGGAGGCGGAAGAGGATAGGGTATTTGTAGAGGAGAAACTGAAGGTGGATAACATTTGAAATGTAAATAAATAAAAGAACCAATTTAAAAACTTTGAAAAAAAAGAAAAAAGTGCTCTTCTCATTTCAAAGTTTCATACACACGTCTTCTTGTAATTGTTAAAGCTGTACTTTCTACTTTTCAGTCATTAATTTATGTGAGTTTATTTTCTGTAGGCCAGTACTCTAATTTTATGGTTACTATGTGACTAATACAGTGCTTTGGCACCACTTTCTGACGGATAATGCCACTGGTGTCAACTATCACATCCCTGTGTCATGATAGTCTGTTTCACTGACTTCTCTTTCTGTCTTTAGACAGAAAGAGTTTCAGTGCAGTAGGACAGCCGTGATAAAGTATGCTTTCTGTAAGTCAGATCATTATTTTTTTATTGGTGTGTGAAAATATCAACAGATTTGATTAAAACCAGAAAACGTTTATTTTAGATGATGGCTTCAGTGCTTTCTGGTCATACTCCCATGGCTACTGAACAAGGGTTAGGCAGGACCATTGTCTTTGCTGCAGAAATTGAGTTCCTCCCCTCACAGTAGCTTGGAAGCAAAGAGAGACAAGGGAACTAGTGTGAAATGCCGTCAGGGTCCTCCAGGCCATGTGTGTCCCTTGTCCTGCTTTACCTGCATTCCCCACCTCTGGAAAATTCAACAGTGTCTCCCCCAACTGGTAACTAAGCCCAAGGCAACGCACTTATGAAGAGCGCTTAACCAGAACAAGTTTAGTTTAGTTCAGTTCAGTTTAGTATTTTTTTTTCTTTTTTAATTTTGTCCTTGATGCCTGTCACAACATTTTGAACCTCAAATTTATTTTTAGCATTAAGCTTCTTCTACACATTGCATTTGATTGCCACCATGTTGAACTAATAAATCATTTTGGAATAAATTGATGTATGACATTTAATCTTCTCATCTATTAATACAACCAGTCTCTCAATCTACTCATGTTTTCATTAATGTCTTTCAGTAATGGTTTATAATTTTCTCTAATCTCTTTCTCACTTTAATTAAAATGTCATAGACCTAACAGGTATTAAGCAATGCCTTTATTATTAGATTTTTCTGGTTGTTCTTAAGGCATGCTGACAGTTAATAACTTCTTCATATATTTCAATTTACTTAAACCTTTTTAATGATATAATACTTTTGTAGTATTTTGGTTGGCCCACATAAACAGAGGTACTTCTGCTTCTCTCTGTTCTGTTTCTATTTCATTTCTATGTCTTTGTTTTTAATTGTCTGTTTTGGAACTTCAGTAACATGTTCAATGTCAGCCGTTCTCAGCATCAATCTTGTATTCTAGATGATAATTTGAAATGACATAAAACAAGCCTGTTGGTGTGATGGTTACTCTTGTTTGGGAACGATAAAGAAATATGTTTTTAAAGAGACCTTCTATATTCAGGCTCATTTTGAATAAATAGGCATTAATAATCATTTCCTTCTATGAATAACATTTTTGGAAAAACAAGTTTAAGTAAATTGCCTAAAGTCTTGTGACTGGTCAAAAATGTGATTCCACTTCATCTCAGTTGTCCTGTCTCTTATCCATTGAATGGTGTTACCTTGAGGTATTATTTGAAAGGTATTAAGTTCCTCCTTCATAGAGTCTACTAAAGACTTCCACATATACTAAATGAAGAAAATCTTAAGAGCCAAAATGCTCCATTTTATTCACACCCCCATGTTTACTGTTTAGAGTAGTCCATATACAAAGGAACTTTGCAATGATTTCTTTGTCACTTAATCGATTCTGAGCATTGTAAAATAATTTTTTAGTTGTTTACTTGCTTGTTGCTTTCACATATGATAATTAGGAAATCATTATAGTAACATTCTTGGGATGTAAGCAACTTTAGAAATTATTGCTCCTCTGTGCTGGTCAGGGGAATTTATCTTTTGAATACACACACACATACACACACACACACACACACACACACAAACACACACAGACACGCAGACACACACACACACACACACACACGCACACACACACACACACACACATGGTGAACAGTTTATGCATACATCTGCAAAGAAGGAAAGGAAGAAGGATGGGAAAGATGAGAGACCTAATGAAAACGTGTCGCTACTTTATACCTAGATTTAGGTTCTTCTGTGGGTTCTAATTTAGGAAACATTGCCCAAAAGCCACAGAATGAAAGTTATAGGAACAGTATCTCATAGAAATGCTCAGGGCAACTGTGCTAATCGACTGTAGCTTAGTTACTCTGAAAACTAAGCAACTCTTTCTCACAGTCCTTTCAAATATTATGAAACCATTTTCCATATAGTCTTGCAGTTCTACTTGAGATGAAGCCTACTTGCCGTATCTTAGCTAGATGCAAATTCATGCTTACCTCTCACTTAGTGTACATTCTATAAGGGGTAAATTAAAATATCACAGAAGGATCTTAGAAAAAAATTATTACCTAATATATTTTACTTGGAAAATAGAAGGAAAAACTCATTTCTTTGATCTGTTCATCACAAGAAAGCCAACATAATAGAGTATTCATAAAAGTAATTCTAATGTTTCTTGGTTCATAGCTTGTATCAGGTCTTTCCAGTTTTTCCAGATGTAAATGTGATGGCACACATGTCAGTAAACAAGGACCGTATTATTTTAAAAACTGTGCACCAAGGTTTTTAGAAATGCATAGAAATCATAAGATAAATGATATTTTTCACATTGAGCCTAGCAATAGAAATCAGCAAAAGCAATAGTCAATATGTCAATATACTTCTTGAGAAAAGCCAAAGTATTTGCATTACAGTTTGAGTGCCTTGTTATTGAAAGTAAAATATTTCAGCAAGGTTTTGTATACTTTGTAGAACAATGTTAGCAAAAGTAACACAAAATAGATTAATATTTTGAAATATGAATTCAAACCTTCCTTTTCCCCATGTACTAACTTCAACTTGAGAGAAGGGTTAGGCTGCTGTTCCTTTTAAAATTGCACTGTGTTTTTCTTCCTTCTTCACAGTGAATAGACACAATAAGAAAATTACTTTTACAAAATAAGAAAATTAACCTTTGCATACATGAAAGTCCAATTTAACTGAGCTAGCTCAGTAATCACCCTACTGGATCTTTTCTAAAACCAGTAGTTTTACAATAATTCATACTAAAACCACATGCTTGTTCAAGTACATCTTTCGGTCGCTGTTTTCAAGACTTTCTGGAAATACCGTTATCCTTTAATAATACTAGTGTCCCTTGTAAAAATAGTGTTTTGTTCACAGCTCATGTATATCCTCAAACACACAGGCACAGTCATACCCATGTAATAAAACACAATGAATTAGTTTATATTGTTTATCATACTTAGCAAAATAAAATTGTACATAGCTGTTACTCTGTACTTTACAGGGATGAATAATAGAAATATTCCAATACAGATATAAGTATTTTAGTACTAAGTACATATTGCACAATGGTATCTAAAGTAAACTATACTCACACAGGTAGACCCTTAGGACCTGTAAATTGTAAGATACTTGAACAGTGACTGACCACACTTTGTTTTATTTGTGTAGAAAGTTGAGAGAGCTACTTAAAGGAAATCAAGTCAGGAAGAAGAAAATGAAATATCTAAGCACTAGATGATCAATAGATTTTAAAAAGTCAATAAAGTAATGACCTTAAATATCATCTAAGAGCATATTCAACAAATATTTCTAAATAGATAATATTTGAATGTATATCGAGTGTAAAATTGCTAACCTAGCAAAAATAATGTATGCTTATAATGAATGTTACTTGGGAAAAAGTGCTTCATAATATAGAATTTAACAGATTTGTAGAGCTTGGGGCTGAAAGAGTATATGCACAGAATTTTTATTCATGTGTTAATTAAAACAAAGTGATTTTAATTATTAAAGATAAAATAAAATATGCAAAAAGGTCCATATTGAAAAAAAAGAAAGTTTATCTTACTGTTCTTTTTAAAATTGCAATGTTGGTTTATTTGTTTTTGTTTTTTTGTTTTTTTGTTTTGTTTTGATGTTTTGCCAGCAGAATATTCAGTATTTAGAAAACTGAAATGTTGTTTTTTTAATTTTTATTTATTTATTTATTTATTTATTTATTCATTCTTTCATTCATTCATTCATTTCATCCATCTACACTCACATTCTATCCCCCCCACCACCACCTCGGTCCACCTTCCAACTGTTCCACATCCCATACTTCCTCCCCACCCTCTGTCTCCACAAGGATGCCCCCACCCTCTACTCCCCACCTCAGCTGACCTCTAAATTCCGGGGGTGGGGGGGGCTCCAGTCTCTTGGGAGTTAAGTGCATCTTCTCTGATTGAATACAGACCCAGTAGTCTCTGCTGCATATGTGTTCGGGGCCTCATATCAGTGTGTGTATGCTACCTGTTTGGTGGTCCAGTGTTTGAGAGATCTCCAGGGTCCAGATTAATTGAGACTGCTTGTCCTCCTACAGGATAGCTCTACTCCTCAGCTTCTTTCAGCCTTTCCCTAATTCAACCACAGGGGTCAGCAGTTTCTATTTATTGGCTGGATGCAAATATCTGCATCTGACTCTTTCAGCAGCTTGTTGTGGTTTTCTAAGGGCAATCACAATAGGTCTCTTTTTGTGAGTGTTCCACAGTCTCAGTAATAGTATCAGGCCTTGGGGCCTCCCCTTGAGCTGGATCCCACTTTGGGCCTGTTGCTGAACCTTCTTTTCCTCAGGCTCCTCTCCATTCCCATCCCTGTAGTACTTTCAGACAAGACAATTATAGGTCAGAGTTGTGAATGTAGGATGGCCCCCCCTCCCTCATTTGATGCCCTGTCTTCCTGCTGGAGGTGGGCTCTGTAAGTTCCCTCTCCCTACTGTAGGACATTTCATCTAAAGTCTCTCCTTTTGAGTCCTGATAGTTTCTCACCTACCAGGTCTCTGGTGCATTCTGGAGGGTCCCCCAACCTCCTATCTCCTGAGGTTGCCTGTTTCCATTCTTTCTGCTGGACCTCAGGGCTTCTTCAGTCCTTTTCCCTCACCCAATAACAGATCAGGTTCCCCTCTCCTCTCCCCAGCCCCTGTCTACTTTCCCTCCTGGGTCCTTCCCAACCCCTGTGATTGCTTTCTTCTCCCTCCTAAGTGGGACTGAGGCAACCTCACTTGGGCCCTTCGGGTTGTTGACTTTTTGAGTTCTGTATCTTGAGTATTCTGGTGTTTTTTGGTGGTGTTTTTTGTTTGTTTGTTTGTTTTTGTGGTTTTTAATTGGCTAATATACACCTATTAGTGAGTAAATACTATGCATGTCCTTTGGGGTCTGAGTTACCTCACTCAGGATTGTGTTGATTTTAAAGAAATCCTGATAAGTTGACATCACAGATGTGGGACCCATGGACACAGCATATCTTGTTTTGTGAGGCTATCCCAGTGTGAACCCTGAAGGTGATAAAAGAGGAGGAACTTTTGTGAATGTGTGGATATGTGTGTGTGTGTGTGTGTGTGTGTGTGTGTGTGTGTGTGTATGTGCTTGTGCCTGGACTTAAGAAGAGATAAAGTCACTGAACTTGAATCAGATTTAAATGTACCCAGACTGTACCTTGTAGCACAAGACTTTCTTTTACACAATCAACTGTGGTCTCTCTAAACACAGAGTTGCCATAGGTGCTGTTCGTTAGGAGATGAGCATCCCATAAAAGAATCACAGGAAAAATTGCATATCAAAGCAATTAATATCCTGACACTGTTTTACAGCAAAACTCCGGGAGTCCTGCTTTGATCCAGGCAATATAATGAATGGTACCAGACTTGGAATGGATTATAAATTGGGGTCAACAGTCACCTATTACTGTGATGCTGGCTATGTTCTCCAAGGTTATTCAACACTCACTTGTATCATGGGAGATGATGGAAGACCTGGATGGAATAGAGTCCTACCAAGTTGTCATGGTAAGAAATACAACTTTTGATAAATTTTATTATTACATAAAATATTCTGTATTTTAAAAAGTCATTCATCTAAAATGCAAGTACCAGTGTGTTATAGGCAATAAAAAGAGTTTATGAAGTGTTGAAAAATTAATTTCATAACAAAATTCTTTAGAAGAGTGCATATATTCTTAGCTGTCTCTATGGAAGTGTAGTTTATGTGGCAAGGAAGTTGTCTCAAGGCATAGGTATTTTAAAATATTTTGTTTATTTTGCATCATCTGGACTAAGAGACAATATGACCCAATTAGATAAATGCATTAACATGTTATTGATGTGAAATTTTATTTGAAACAAGGAACAGAACAATATGTATTTCTCTAAATAAAAAGGTATCTAAAAAATAATAATACTACAGTATTTGAAAATTATACTCTTGCATACAACTCTGTATAAAAAGGCCTTGCAGGAAAAAGCAAAGATTTCACTGTAGAAGAATAATACAGCCATGTAAGTCAGTTGAATGACCTAATGCACTGTGCCAAGGTGCACACAGGCTATTAGAAAATGATGTCACCTGGAAAAGATTTCCAAGTATGAGTACCACAAGTGAGTCATAAAATCAAGTCATTTAGTCATAACCATGAATTTTATAATAGATATAGAATTGAATCAAATATAATTGAATTATAAATAAAAGAGAAAAGTATTTAAACTAACAAAACAAAGCAAAAGAACATTTATTTTGGAAATTTTTAGTTGTATGTACAGATATTCAAATACAATAGATATATGTATGATCCTGTGCATAAATGGATGTGTGTACAGACATGAATCTATTTAGTTATGTGTGCATTGGTCCATTCTGTAAAAGTAAATATATTACCTTAAATTTTACTTTAAGAAATGAAATAGAGAAAGAAAAAGTCCTCAATATGATGATGAAATGAATAAATTATCAATGTCTAACATACGTTTAATTATTCTTGTATAATATGATTATATAACAATAATTAATGGCATAATTTTTATGCATTATTATGGATTTATCCAAGTTATTTCATCTCTTTAAGCTTGTTTGCTCTTACCTTTCAAATTAAAATATTTCATACTTACTTTCAAATTTATTTGTGTAAGAAATAAAGAGCAAAATTCTGATACCAGGATGTAATCTCAGAATTTAGGAAACTGAGGTATGTCAGTTTTCAGTAAACCTGAGATAAATATCAAAATCCAGACTCATAAACAATTAACTTAATAAAAACATCTAGTGAGATAGCTCAGTCATAGGTTGAACATTAGTGATATATTGGTAAGTGAATCCTTCTAAAACAAGAATATTTAGAAATATCCACTGTGGTGATTTAAATATGCTTGGCCTAAGAAATGGCACTATTAGGAGGTTTGGCCTTGCTGGAGGAAGTATATCACTATTGGGTAGGCTTGGAGTTTCTCCCCTAGCTGCCTGGAAAACTGTTCCTGGCCTCCTTTGGAAAAAGATATAGAACTTTCATTCTCACCAGTATCATGCCTTCTTGGACACCATGGACACTACCATGCTTCTTGCCTTAATGATAATGGACTGAACCTCAGAAACTGTAAGCCAATCCCAATTAATGCAATCCTTTATAAAAGATCTTAGTCATGGCTCCTATTCACAGCAATGGAAATCATTACTAAGACAAAATTTGTACCAGGAACTGGGACATTCCTCTAATAGGCCTGACCATGTTTTTGTTGGAAGGAATGTGGATTTGGGATTTGGATTTGGAAAGCCAGGGATTGCTTTAAGTGGGACTTAATGGGCTGTCCTATAGGAATATGGAAGCATCAGTGCTGAGGGTGATTTGAACTCCGAAGATCATTCTTCTGATGTTTTGGTGAAGAATGTGGCTGCTTTTTGCCCTCATCTGCAGATCCTGCCTAAACCTGAGGTAAAGAGATTTCGAATCATGGCATTGACAAAAGAAGTGTCAAATCAACCAAGTTTAGACTTCATTATGACACTTCACTCTTAAGAGCAACATTCTAATCAAGAATTGCACCTTAAAAACAAAAACAAAAACAAAAACAAATGTGTGCTTCAAGAAATAAAGGGACGCTAACCCAATCACAAAAGAATGCACATGAAATGCAATCACTGATAAGTGGATATTAATGAGCCCAGAAGCACTAAATACTCAAGACACGAATAGCAAGTCAAATGATTCCCAAGAAGAAGAAAGGAGAGGACCCTGGGCATGTAAAGATTGCATCCAGTTTAGTAAAGAAACTGAGGGGGGAGGGGGAATGATTGGGGAATAGTTGGGGGGAGAGGAACTATGGGAACTATGGTGGGTGGGAACTGGGAAAGGGGAAAGCCCTTGGAATGTAAACATAGAATATAGAAAATAAAAATTTAAAAAAAAAAAACTAAAAAAAAAAAAGGCTGTACTTACAAAAGTAGATTAAAAAGAGAAATAATTTTAAAAAAAAAATAAAAAAAAAAAGAAATAAAGGGACACCAGGAAATGAAGGAGAGGTGAATCCTGTGTTGAAGGAGATAAACAAATTAAGGAACTGGTGATCTAATTTTGGCAAGGACTCACCCATCTAAACTTACTGTTTGTGTTTGAAATTGAACAAGGAATAGTTTGAACTTTTAATCTTAATTGAATTGCAATCGAGGAATGGACGACACACTTTTAATCAGGATTTTGAATCTGGAAGACTTAGGCTTTTGATCCAGATCTTGAGGCATTGTGGCAATGAAAAGCTTAGGCTCAGGCATGGTGGTCCATGCCTTTAATCAGGAGGAGTCAGAGAAAAGCAGATGTCTCGGTTCAAGATCAGTCTTTAGAGCAAGTTTCATTACAGCCATATTTAGGGAGTAATGGAGCTGGAACACAGAAAGCTAGTAATAATGTAATAAAACAAGGGGGGGGGGGCATGTTCCAGCTCCAGCAAGCAGCAGAACTAGCTAGACCTAGCAGAACTTTGGCCACGTGACTCGGGCTTTAGAAGCAAGAATAGAAGGGACTACTGGAAATATTGATGCTGGTTAGCTGGAGCTCAGAAATTATCTGTGATTAAGAAGAGACCAGCAAGCCGGGCGTGGTGGTGCACGCCTTTAATCCCAGCACTTGGGAGGCAGAGGCAGGCGATTTTCTGAGTTCAAGGCCAGCCTGGTCTACAGAGTGAGTTCCAGGACAGCCAGGACTACACAGAGAAACCCTGTCTCGAAAAACAAAAAAGAAGAAGAAGAAGAAGGAGGAGGAGGAGGAGGAGGAGGAGGAGGAGGAGGAGGAGGAGGAGGAGGAGGAGGAGGAGGAGGAGGAGGAGACCAGCATCACTGAGCTGCAGTCTTTTCTGGGTGCACAAAGGAGCTGTGTTTCAGAGATAGCCAAGTCTGTACCTAGTGCTGCAGCTGTACTTGGGAATGCCTAAGAGTCACCCAGATGGTACCTGTTTTGAAGGGATAAAGGGATCCTGAAGAACAGCTGAGGCTTGACATTGTGAGAGGCCGTGGAAGGTTATTGGTGAAAATGGAGCCTCAGTTGCAGTTGGCAGACCAGTACTGAAGTGGTCTTAGAAAGAAGTGAGTCTATGAGGGGCTATAGGTAAAACCTAGTTGCAACAGAAGATCCCATTGTATTGGAGATGTCAGTGCCATGGGATGAAAATCAAGAACAGCTGCAGGGGGATGGAGTCAACCAGATTCTGGAATACTACAGAGGGAAGAGCTGGTGAAGTGACCTAAGCCCTTTGAAGAAGAAGTCCAGAAGAAGATGTGTGGATCCCAAATACTGAAAAAGAAGCTGTGGACTCCAGAAGTTGCCCTGGAGACCCCAGGATGTTAGAGATGCCTGAGCTGTAGGTTATCTGCTGAGGAAAGCTGCTAACAGATAGTGAAACTAGCCCAAAGAAAAGAAATGTGGTGCAGTCATCAAAGCAGAAAGCAGTTGGATATCTGAAGAAAGCTTTGACATCAAACTTGGAGATGCTGACTATGGACTTTGCCCTGCTAGCTTTTGGTCTTGCTTTAGTACAGTATTTCACCCCTATAACATTTTGGAAAGGTAATGTATATCCTTTGATGGTGGAGGTATGTGATCTGCATTTTGATTTTGATTTTATAGGGAATTATGGTTAAGTGATTGGATGAACATCAGAAGAAACCTTGAGCTCTGAACTTTTAATATTATTGAGACTTATATAGACTATGGGGAGTTTTGAAGTTGGACTAAATGTTTTAGCATATGCCATGTTTAAGTATGGCCCATATAGATTCATTTATTTAAACAAGCTTCTAGGGGTCAGGGAATGGAATATGGTGGTTTGAATATGCTTGGTACAGGGAGATGTGGCCTTGTTGCAGTGGGTGTGGCCTTGTTGGAGGAAATATATCACTGTGGGGATGGATTTTGAGACCCTCCTCCTAGCCACCTGGAGTATGCTCCTGGCTTCCTTTGAATGAAGATATAGAACTCTCACCTCTACCAGCACCATGCCTGCACGGACACTGCCATGGTCCTACCTTGATGATGATGAACTAAACCTCAGTTCTTGGCCATGGTGTCTTTTCACAGCATTGGAAACCCTAACTAAGATACCTATATTCCCTGGAAAGCATACCATATTTATTTTATATTTTCAAGAACACAGCTGGCCTAGGTTGGAATCCTTTGATATAGTAGCCCAAAGAAAGCTGAACTTTGGATTAATGTTTAATAATTCATTAGACTGCTAAGATCTATTTAGTAGACAAAGCATACACATAGAGTCCCAGAATGTGATAAATATTGCATAATAGTACATCAAGGGCATGATTTTCAACAGTACCATGCAGAACACAATTGCTTGATACACATATTTCATTTGGCTTTGCATGTTGTATTCAATTGAACATATATATATGTATATATATATACATATATATATATATATATCCCATTTTGGTAATAAATATAACATATCCCTTAATATGTGAGTACTTGTATATCTCACTTATATTAATAGAATACGGATACATTATTTTTAGCTTTCTCAAATGCAAAGTTTATGGAAATCAAATCAAATTTGTTCAGTGAATTCTTAAGTTATAAGAAAAATAACTTGAAGATAAATTTGTCATATGAAATTAATATTTACTACAGTTAGAGAAAACAAACTTGTAACTTAGACCTAGAAATATTTAATATTAAATAATATTTTCAAATGTTAAGTTTACCTATGTGTCCTTATTCACTAATTAGATAGTATAGTGATAATGGAATATATTATGTGGTTTAAATTACAATATTTTATGAAGTTATTGAAAATATATTACATAATTCAATGTATTTGCTATCTCACAAAAAGAAGTAAAAATATGTTTTAAATGTCACTATTATACATTTTTTTATTTTTATTTTTTATTAGATATATTCTTTATTTACATTTCAAATGATTTCCCCTTTTGTGGATTCCCCGCTCCCCAACAGTCCCATAAGCCCTCTTCCCTCCCCCTGTTCCCCAATCAACTGCTCCTGCTTCCCTGTCCTGGTATTTTTGACAAAAGAGCTACAACCATCCAGTGAAATAAAGATAGTCTTTTCAACAAATGGTGCTGGTTCAACTGGAGGTCTTCATGTAGAAGAATGCAAACCAATCCATTCTTATCTTCTTGTACTAAGCTCAAGGCCAAGTGGATCCAGGACCTCCACATTAAACCAGAGACACTGAAACGAATAGAAAAGAAACTGGGGAAGAACTTTGAGCACATGGGCACAGAGGAAAATTTCCTGAACAGAACACCAATAGCTTATGCTCTAAGATCAGGAATTAACAAATGGGATCTCAAAAAATTACAAAGTTTCTGTAAGGCAAAGAACACTGTCAATAGGACAAAATCACAACCAACAAATTGGGAAAAGATCTTTACCAACCCTACACCAGACAGAGAGCTAATATCCAAGATATACAAAGAACTCAAGAAGTTAGACTCCAGAGAGTAAAAGTAGTTTGAAGAATAAGGATAACGGAAACCTATTTGTTCCATTAATTGTAATATAGTAATTACATCTAAGGATTAATTATTGCCTAAGTCCCATGTAAAAGATCCAGAAAAATTCATTGTTCTTAAAAATAAATTTGAATTTTTAGGAGAAAATTTTTATTTATGGGTTATTAAATAACATTACAAAATTACTTTTATTTAATTCAATGATTAGCTTCTCTGCCCCTTGTAATAATTTTTGACAATATGTATTTTCATAATAAACTTTCTCAGATATTTATGAAACTCTCTCTGATTCAACTTGATGTATCAATGTGTGACTTCATCCACTGAGACTTTGATAGAAAGGCAGCTGCTGGTAACAACTCTCTCCTCTTCTATGTCTCTTCCAATTGTATTCTCCAGTTGTTGTAGCAGTTGCGTCTGCTGTATGTTAGTACGTTCATGCCTCTGTTCCTTGTTTTAATACTACTGGAGAATTAGGTCACTGTATAGCTTTTTATGCCAGGTCTTATCTACCATGAGGAGCCTAAGGATTTTAAAACATTATCAGGGCATTTTAAGCTATGCTTTAATGTTCAACTGTTGATAGTTGCCTGTTAGAATATAGTCCATAATGCCAAAAATAAAGAAATATTTGTCTACCGGTTTATCTTAGTGTGTTGGGTGTTGAGACCAACACCTTGGGCAATCTTTTGAAGGTAGGAATTCAGCCACCTGGTTATATAACACAACTATTTTGTCTCCTTAATGTCTTTTGAGATTCACCCTAGAAAAACATAAAGTGCTGCGGAGTTGTCATCTCCTAATTCCAGCTAAGCATATGACATTAATTTATATATACAGACGCTTATAAAAAGAAAACTTACAGGCTAGAGCAGATTCATAGGAATTTACAAAATTCTACGGTTTTGAAAGGCAAGTTCATTATCTCTGCTTAGGATTAAAGACTCATTTCAAATCTCAAAAATATGTTTTAAAGAGCTTAGGATAGACACATTAAGATTTATGTTTGCCAGTAGTAGGTCCAAAACAACTTGCATTTTGCTGTAACTTCTGCTCAGTGATGAGGAACCCTGAAGTCAATCATAGGAGATTATCACATATACTTAAAAGGCAACAGAACAGCACATGCATACTCACAATTTTCTTGAATTTATAAGAAAATTGTTCTTAGAAACAAATACCTTTCCTTGTACTTTCAGAAGCATCTGCTGAACAAAAATGTGGTTGTTAACAAACATATGGGACTAAAATAACAGCCAAGTAGGAGCATTGTTCATAAACCTCATTCAATATTAAGACAAGGAATTAAACAAATAGGGACAATCTCTCTCTCTCTCTCTCTCTCTCTCTCTCTCTCTCTCTCTCTCTCTATATATATATATATATATATATGTATATATATATATATATAACTCTATTTCTATCTCTATATCATCTATATCTATATCTATATCATCTATATCTATATCTAATCTACATCTACATATATACATATATACATATTTATATATATAGTATTTATCCTACTTAATCATATTGACTTATTTTATAAGAAGGCACAGGGTGAGTTAGCTTAAAGCACTAAGTGCTCTATCAGATATAACTTCTCAGCCAGTTTTTCTATTCCATTCTGCATGTAGTCATTTATGAAAATAAGGATGACTTTTAAAGCATGGACAGGATTATATAAACATGAATTCAAAGACACCAAAGGCTTTGCAGAAAAAAACAAAATCAAAACAAAAACAAACAACAACAAACCTAAATATGTTATAATACTAGGGTCCATGTCATCTGTCTCAACACACTGGTTCTCCTTTTCTCTGCTTCCATGGAGATGCTCTATCAAGCGGCATTGTTTCTTCTAACCATACACTTCTGTTCCCACTCAGAGCTTCTGCAATTGGTGTTTTCTTAGTCTTAAATATTTTCTTAGTTTTGCTTTCTGTTCGTGTTATAAACACAATGAACAAAATCAATTGGGGAGGAAAGGTGTTTTTGTTGTTGTTGTTGTTGTTGTTGTTGTTAGTTTTCACTAAGAAAGAAAGCAAGGAAAGCAGTTCAGGTAGAAAATTAAGTAGACACAATAGAGGAAAGCTCCTTACTAACTTGGTCTCCATGGCTTGCTTACGTTTCTTTGTGTAACCTTGGGTGTTCTGGAGCTCACTGCTTAGAGAAGGCTAGTGTCAAACTCAAGAGTTCTGCCTTCCTCTGCCTCTCATGTGCTACAATTAATGGCTTGCATCTCTATAACTTATGTCTACTTGTCCATTGGTGACACCCCCTATAATAGGGCATGATCTCTTACATAATCATCATTTAAAAACATGACCCACAGACTTGATTAAAATGGCTAATTGGATGTAGGTATTTTCTCAATGGGTATTCCCACTTCCCAGATGATTACATTATGTCAAATTGACAGAAACCTACGCATCAAAATTTACACTTTCAACTATTGATTGACCATCTTTCTCACTTATTTTTAAATATAAACAGTTATTTTGCAGTTTAAAAAAAAAACCCTAGTTAGTTTTGACTTAATTCATAGATCTTAGATTGGAATTAGCATCTATATCTGAAATTGCAACTGTATGCCCATAATAGAAGTATCTCTGATATACAAAAAGCCCCAGGTACAGTAAGGGCCTCAGAAATTTGAAATTAAACCAATGTCTTACTTAGGGTTTTACTGCTGTGAACGGACACCATGACCAATGCAAGTTTTATAAACAACAACATTTAATTAGGGCTGGCTTACAGGCTCAATGATTCAGTCCATTGTCATCAAGGCAGAAACATGGCAGCATCCAGGCAGGCATGGTGCAGGAGGAGCTGAGAGTTCTAAATCTTTATCTGAAGGCTGCTAGTGGAAGACTGACTTCTAGGCAGCCAGGGGGAGGGTCTTAAGCCCACACCCACAGTGACACACCTACTCCAACAAGGCCACACCTCCTAATAGGTTCACTCCCTAAATCATCATTTAAAACCATCACATTCCACTCCTTGGCCCCCATAGGCTTGTTCAAACATGTGTCTATGGGGGCCATACTTAAACATAGCATAATGCAAAATACATTTAGTCCAACTTCAAAAGTCCCTGTAGACTATAGCAGTCTCAACAGTGTTAAAAGTCCAAAGTTCAAGGTCTCTTTTGAGATTCATCCAATCACTTAACTGCAATCCCCCAAGCAAGACAGGAAACCAGCTGAGAAAAGTCCAAACTCTGCATCTCTATGTCTAATGGCAAAGCAGTCTTCAGATATCCAACTCCTTTTTCATCTTTGTTGACTTCAACAAGGTTCTTTCTCCTGGGCTTGTTCCACCCCCTGTTAGCAGCTTTCCTTGGTGGCTCTGGCATCTTTAATATCTTGGGTACCCCAAGTCCATTTCAGCTTCACAGCTTCTTGTTCCAATGTCTGAGATCCACACACACGATCTTCTCTGCATCTCCAAAGATCTGCTGTCACTTCTCCATCTCTGCCCTCTGTAGCACTCTAATTTCAAAATGATCCACTCCACTGCCACTGCTGTTCTTTGTGGTCATCCCATGGTACTGGCATCTCCAATATGCTAGGGTCTTTCACTGCAACTATGCTTCACCAAAGCCTCTCATAGGCTCTCTTCATGGTACCAAGCCTCAACTCCTTTGCACGACCC
Source organism: Apodemus agrarius (assembly GCA_964023405.1). NCBI lineage: Eukaryota > Metazoa > Chordata > Mammalia > Rodentia > Muridae > Apodemus > Apodemus agrarius. Next base: position 56,221,138 of record OZ030022.1, read on the forward strand.
CTTCAGTCCTGGGCTGTCAATTACAACTGAGGGTACACTTTCACCAATGGCCTTCCATGGCCTCTCACAGTACCAAGCCTCAGCTGTTCTTCATGATGCCTTCATGCCTTCAAAACCAGTACCACCTGGATGATTCTTACATGTTACCAAGTACAGCTGCAGCATGAGGAACATTTGGCTATCTCTGGAATACAGCTTCTTTGTGCTCTCAGAAAACACTTCCTAGAGGATTTCACCTCAGTGATGCTGGTCTTTTCTTAATCACCACTAATTTCTTAGCTCCAGCTAACCAGCATCAATTGTCCCAGTAGTCTCTTTCTTTTGAATATAAAGCCAGAGACTCATGGACGAAGCTCCTGAACATTGGCCCTTTTGCTCTATTACATTATCACTGGCTTCCTTTTTCCCAGTTTCTTCACTGGCTAAGTTGGCTGTCCTGAATCTTGCTCCTTAGACTGACATTGAAGAGATCTGCATGCCTGCCTCCTAAGCACTGGGATTAAAGGTATGGTCCACAAAGCCTGGATTTAAGTTTTCTTCACCTAGAATTTGCTCTGTTCTAGGCTGGCCTTGAACTCAGAGATCTGCTTATCTTTGCCTCCTGGGATTAAGGGCTTGTACTACCAAGCCTGGTCCTAAATTTACCTGGGTAGATTCTTGCCCCCAGGTCACCACTCCCTTAATTCAATTTAATATCCTTGATCTCAGCTCCATTTCACGCCCTGAAGTGCCTTTAAAACTCAAACTATATATTTTGTACTTTTCCTTTCTCAGCTTGCTATGTTTGTTCAAAATTCTTTTCATCAGACTTAACCAGAGAACAAAGTCTTTGTTGGGCTTCTTTGAGACTTCATTTGCAGATGCAATTAATAAAAATCTCTTTAGTCCTGGGCAGTCTCTTCAGACAATGGGAAAAAGCAGTCATGTTCTTTACCAAAACATCGCAAAACCAGTCTCTTGGCCACATATTAAATTTCTTCTCTACTGAAACCTCTTGGGCCAGCAAGCATAAACAGTTCAAATGACCCTCAGCACCACTGTCTTCCATATTCCTACTAGGTCGGACCATTAAACCCCACTTAAAGCATTTCATGGCTTTCCAAATCCAAAGTCCCCAAATCCACATTCTTCTAAACAAAAGCATGGTCAGACCTATTACAGCAATACCCCAGTCCCTGGTACCAACTTCTGTCTTAGTTAGGGTTTTTCTGCTGTGAACAGACACCACGACCAATGCAAGTTTTATAAACGACAACATTTAATTGGGGCTGGCTTACAGGCTCAATGATTCAGTCCATTGTCATCAAGGCAGAAACATGGCAGCATCCAGGCAGGCATGGTACAGGAGGAGCTGAGAGTTAGAAATCTTCATCTGAAGGCTGCTAGTGGAAGACTGACTTCCAGGCAGCCAGGGGGAGGGTCTTAAGCCCACATCCACAGTGGCACACCTACTCCAACAAGGCCATACCTCCTAATAGGTTCACTCCCTGGGCCAATCATATACAAACCATCACAACCATAAAATATGATATGAGTTTAGTAGTAAATTATCTAAGGATATTGCAATGGATCATGACCCATTCTTAATCTGATGGAACACAGACAAACAAGAGCTAGTGGAAGGTCTAGAAGAGTAGGGTCCAACTAATTTACAAAGAGAGTTTAAGACTCACTACAATCTCAACAGTAGGAAATGATAGTGTTCTCATGTTATAAGTGAAGAAAACAAAAATAAACATAAGGTTCAATTATTCAAAGTTATGTCTTTTAAAATATTGTCTCATAATGGTTTTATTATAGCATTAGATGAGTTTTCCAAGATTGATCACGGGTGAGCCTCAGGTTTTTTGTTGTTGTTGTTGTTGGTGGTGGTGGTGGTGGTGTTAAAAAAAACAGAGTTTACTAAAGATAGGATATAAAATGAATTCATGTTTGATAAACTGCACCTATAAGCATTTATACACAAGGATTAAAATCAAAATGAAGAGCTTTACAGGTGGGACTATATAGGCAATTTTATCTTTTTACCTTTGCAATGTTCTTTACTCTAATAATGTAGCAATCCAGTAACATTTGTGAAAAACACTATTTTTTTAATTTATTGATTTATTAGATGTATTCTTTATTTACATTTCAAATGATTTCACCTTTCCTGGTTCCCTGCCAAGAATACTCCCATAAGCTATCTCTCCTCCTCCTTTTCCCCAATCAATCCCCTCTCACTTTCCTATGCTGGTATTCCCCTACACTGCAGCATAGAGCCTTTCCAGGACCAGGGGCCTCTCCTCTCTTTGATATCCAACAAGGCCCTCCTCTGCTGCCTGTGCATTTGAAGCCATGGGTAATATCATGCGTACTATATGGTTGAAGGTTTTGTCCCTGGGAGCTCTGTCTGGGGGTTCCTCAGAAAATTGGGCATGATATTACTGGAGGACCCTGTTATAGCACTCCTGGGCATATACCCAGAGGATTCTTCAGCATGTAATAAGAACACATGATCCACTATGTTCATAGGAGCCCTTTTTATAATAGCCAGAAGTTGGAAAGAACCCAGATGTCCCTCAACAGAGGAATGGATACAGAAAATGTGGTATATTTACACAGTGGAATACTACTCAGCTATTAGAAGCAATGACTTCATGAAATTCTTCGGCAAATGGGTAGAACTGGAAAATATCATCCTAAGTGAGGTTAAGTGGATATTAGCCCAGAATCTTGGAATACCCAAGAAACAATTCATATATCAAATGATGCCCAAGAAAAAGGAACGACAAAGTATGGCTACTCTGTTCTTTCTTAGAAGGGAGAACAAAATACCCACAGAAGGAGATACGAAGTGTGGAGTAGCGTCTGAGGGAAAGACCATCCAGAGACTACCCCACCTAGTGACCTATCCTATATACAGTTACAAAACCCAGACACTATTATCAATGCCCACAAGTACTTATTGACCAGAGCCAGATATAGCTGTCACCTGGGAGGCTCTAGTGCATGACAGATACAGAAAGGGACACTCTCAACCAGCCATTGAACTGAGCACAGGGTCTTCAGTAGGGGAGCTAGAGAAAGAACCCAAGGAGATAAAGGTGTTTGCAGCATAGGAGGAACAATATGAGCCACCCAGTACTCCCAGAGCTCCCGGGGACAAAATCATCAACCAGGTTGATGTTATTTTTTAAGATTTATTTATTTTATATATGTGAGTGTACTGTCACTGTCTTCAGACAAAACAGAAGAGGGTATCAGATTCCATTACAGATGGTTATGAGCCACCATATGGTTGCTAGGAACCGAATTCAGGACCTCTGGAAGTGCACAGTTAAATATTGAACCATCTCTCTAGCCTATGCCTTAGATTTTTTAACAGAGTAGAAAGCTATACTTTTAATGTTATCAAGTGAGTTTTGTTGATGGAGTTGGGAGATGTCAAATTCCGAAGGATTCACAGGATGTTATTCTCTAAGACTTCTTGTTCCTGGGATTTGAGTTAAGAAAGTTGACAAACAAGCAGTGGTGGTGCATGCCTTTAATCCCAGCACTTGGTAGGCAGAGGCAGGCAGATTTCTGAGTTCGAGGCCATTCTGGTCTATAGAGTAAGTTCCAGGACAGCCAGAGCTACAGAGAGGAACCCTGTCTTGAAAAACAACAACAAAAAAAAAAAAGAAAAGAAAAAGAAAAAAAACAAAAAGAGAAGAGAAGAGAAGAAAAGAAAAGAAAAGAAAAGAAAAGAAAAGAAAAGAAAAGAAAAGAAAAAAGAAAGTTGGCAAATAGGCTAGCCAGGCTGGACCAAGATGACATACCTAGACCCTCCTTCTGGATTAATGAGTGAAAGACAGGGTGTAAGTGTCTGACACTCTTGAGAACCTTTGTTGTAAAGTTCCTGCCTTTACAACAAAGGAAAATATGTTGCAGAATACTAGATCCATATTTTTTTTTACTGTCCTTTTGGTCACATTACTAATCAGCTTAGCACAGTGTCCTTAATTGGCTTAGGAACTCTCATTACTTTCATTTATTTTCTTCAAGACTGCTTCTTGTGTGGCAAGAGGTATTTTCTTATCTTGTTTACCTGATTCCTACTGTATTATCCACTAGATTTTATTTGAAATTGGATGCACTGAGAATTTGAAGCCAGCCTGGCCTACATGAGGCCCTATTTAAACACTGAGTTACTGAATAACTTCATGTGGTTTCCATAGTGACAACATATGTTCAATCACAGGACAGTGATATGTAAACTCAACACTAAACTAATAATCAGTAAATATTTTTATTTTAACAGTTTTTTTGTAGCATATCTTTATTCTGACAGGCACTTTATTCAGAGAGAGAGATGACCTAGTAGTTAATCAAAGTCATGCTTTTAAATACTTTTTGTGTTTCTATGTTCTTACATAGTTGGGATTTTTTTCCCTCTGCATTTTTTTTATTGTATATATTCTATATTTACAATTCATTTCCCTTTTTCTGGTTCCCCACCCCCAAAGGTCCCACATGTCCTTTTCCCTCCCCCTGCTCCCGCATCCACCCCCTCCCACTTTACTGTTCTTGTACTCTCCCACAATGATGTTTTGGTCCATTCTAGCACCAGTGTCCATTCCTTTCTTCTTGTGAGACATCACTTGATATATGATTTGTGTCTTTGGTGTTCCAAGCTTCTAGGCTAATATCCACTTATCAGTGACTGTATACCATGGGTATTCTTTTGAGACTGGGTCACCTCACTTAGTATGACGTTCTCCAGCTCCATCCATTTCTCTAAGAATTTTATGAATTCATTGTTTCTAATGGCTGAATAGTACTCCATTGTGTATATATACCACATTTTTTGTATCCATTCCTCTGTTGAGGGACATCTGGGTTCTTTCCAGCTTCTGGCTATTATATATAAGGCTGCTATGAACATAGTGGAGCATGTATCCTTATTGCATGCTGGTGAATCTTCTGGGTATATTCCCAGGAGTGGTATGGCTGGGTCCTCCGGAAGTATCACGCCCAGTTTTCTGAGGAACCACCATACTGATTTCCAGAGTGGTTGTACCAGCTTGCATTCCCACCAGCAGTGGAGGAGTGTTCCTCTTTCTCCACATCCTCCCCAACACCTGATGTCTTCTGAGTTTTTAATCTTAGCCATTCTGACTGGTGTGAGGTAAAATCTCAGGGTTGTTTTAATTTGCATTTCCCTAATGACTAGTGATGTTGAACATTTTTTAAGGTGTTTCTCAGCCATCCGAATTTCTTCAGGTGAAAAGTCTCTGTTTAGCTCTGTACCCCATTTTTGGATAGGGTTATTTGGTTTTCTGGGGTCTAACCTCTTGAGTTCTTTGTATACATTGGAGATTAGCCCTCTGTCGGATGTGGGGTTGGTGAAGATTTTTTCCCAATTTGTTGGTTGCCGATTTATCCTTTTGACAGTGTCTTTTGCCTTATAGAAACTTTGTAGTTTTATGAGGTCCCATTTGTCTATTCTTGTTCTTAGAGTATAAGCAATTGGTGTTCTGTTCAGGAATTTTTCCCCTGAGCCGATGTCTTCAAGGGTCTTCCCCAGTTTCTTTTCTATTAGTTTTAGTGTGTCTGGTTTTATGTGGAGATCCTTGATCCACTTGGAGTTGAGTTTAGTGCAAGGAGATAAGAGTGGATCAATTCTCATTCTTCTGCATGTTGACTTCCAGTTGAGCCAGCACCATCTGTTGAAAAGGCTATCTTTTTTCCACTGGATGTTTTCAGCTCCTTTGTCGAAGATCAATTGGCCATAGATGTGTGGGTTCAATTCTGGGTCTTCGATCCTATTCCATTGATCCGCTTCCCTGTCACTGAACCAATACCATGCAGTTTTTAATACCACTGCTCTGTAATATTGCTTGAGGTCTGGGATATTGATTCCCCCAGAAGTTCTTTTGCTGTTGATGATAGTTTTAGCTATCCTGGGTTTTTTGTTATTCCAGATGAATTTGAGAATTGCTCTTTCTAGCTCTATGAAGAACTGAGTTGGGATTTTGATGGGGATTGCATTGAATATGTATATGGCTTTGGGCAAGATTGCCATTTTGACTATATTAGTCCTGCCAACCCACGAGCATGGAAGATTTTCCCATTTTCTTATGTCTTCTTCAATTTCCCTCTTCAGAGACATGAAGTTTTTGTCGTATAAATCTTTCACATGTTTGGTTAGCGTCACTCCAAGATACTTTATATCATTTGTGGCTATTGTGAAGGGTGTCATTTCCCTAATTTCTTTCTCGGCCTGCTTATCCTTCGCGTATCAGAAGGCTACTGATTTACTTGAGTTGATTTTATAGCCAGCCACTTTGCTGAAGTTGTTTATCAGTTGCAGGAGTTCTCTGGTGGAGGTTTTTGAGTCACTTAAGTAAACTATCATATCATCTGCAAATAGTGATAGTTTGACTTCTTCCTTTCCGATTTGTATCCCTTTGACTTCCCTCTGTTGTCGAATTGCTCTAGCTAGTACCTCAAGTACTATATTGAAGAGATATGGCTAGAGGGGACAGCCTTGTCTAGTCCCTGATTTTAGAGGGATTGCTTCGAGTTTTTCTCCATTTACCTTGATGTTGGCTACTGGTCTGCCGTATATTGCTTTTACTATGTTTAGATATGGGCCTTGAATTCCTGTTCTTTCTAGGACCTTTAGCATGAAAGGATGCTGAATTTTGTCAAATGCTTTTTCAGCATCCAATGAGATGACCATGTGGTTTTTTTCTTTGAGTTTGTTTATGTAGTGGATTATGTTGATGGATTTCCGTATATTGAACCATCCCTGCATCCCTGGGATGAAGCCAACTTGATCATGGTGAATGATCGTTTTGATGTGTTCTTGGATTTGGTTGGCAAGTATTTTGTTTAGTATTTTTGCATCGATATTCATAAGAGAAATTGGCCTGTAGTTCTCTTTCTTAGTTGGATCTTTGTGTGGTTTTGGTATCAGGATAATTGTGGCTTCATAGAATGAGTTGGGTAGTGTTCCTTCTATTTCTATTTTGTGGAATAATTTGAAGAGTATCGGTATCAGGACTTCTTTGAAGGTCTGATAGAATTCTGCACTAAAACCGTCTAGTCCTGTGCTCTTTTTGGTTGGAAGACTGTCTATGACCCCTTCTATTTCTTTGGGGGTTATGGGTCTGTTTAGATGATCTATTTGATCCTGGTTTAATTTTGGTATTTGGTAACTGTCGAGGAAATTGTCCATTTCCTCCAGATTCTCCAGTTGTGTTGAGTATAGGTTTTTGTAGTAGTATCTGATGATTTTTTGAATTTCCTCAGTTTCTGTTGTTATATCTCCCTTTTCATTTCTAATTTTGTTAATTTGAATACTGTCTCTGTGCCCTTTAGTAAGTCTGGCTAGGGGTTTATCTATCTTGTTGATCTTCTCAAAGAACCAGCTCCTGGTTTTGTTGATTCTTTGTATGGTTCTCTTTGTTTCTACTTGATTGATTTCAGCCCTGAGTTTGATGATTTCCTGTCTTCTACTCCTCCTGGGTAAAATTGCTTCTTTTTGTTCCAGAGCTTTCAAGTGCGCCATTAAGTTGCTAGTATATGCTCTCTCCTGTTTCTTTTTGGAGACACTCAGGGCTATGAGTTTTCCTCTAAGCACTGCTTTCATTGTGTCCCATAGATTTGGGTATGTTGTGCCTTCATTTTCATTAAGTTCTAAGAATTCTTTGATTTCTTTCTTTATTTCTTCCTGGACTAAGGTATCATTGAGTAGAATATTGTTCAGCCTCCAAGCGTATGGGGATTTTCTGTTGTTTTTGTTGCTATTGAAGAACACTCTTACTCCATGGTGATCTGATAAGAGGCATGGGATTAGTTCGATCTTTTTATATTTGTTGAGATCTGTCTTGTGTCCAATTATATGGTCGATTTTGGAGAAGGTACCATGAGGGGCTGAGAAAAAGGTATAGTCTTTTGCTTTAGGGTGAAATGTTCTATATATATCTGTTAAATCCAATTGCTCCAAAGTTTCAATGAGTTTCTCCATGTCTCTGTTTAGTTTCTGTTTTCCTGGTCGGTCCACTGTAGATAGTGGAGTATTGAGGTCCCCCACAGTCATTGTGTTAGGTGCAATGTGTGCTTTGAGCTTTAGTAAGGTTTCTTTTACAAATGAGGGTGCCCTTACATTTGGAGCGTAGATGTTTAGAATTGTGAGTTCCTCTTGGTGGATTCTTCCTTTGACTAGCAGGAAGTGACCTTCTGTGTCTCTTTTGATGAGTTTGGGTTGAAAGTCAATTTTATCTGATATTAAAATGGCTACTCCAGCTTGCTTCCTGTGATCATTTGCTTGCAAAATTGTCTTCCATCCTTTTACTCTAAGGTAGTGTTTGTCTTTGACTCTGAGGTGTGTTTCCTGTAAGCAGCAAAATGTAGGGTAATGTTTCCGTATCCAGTCTGTTAGTCTATGTCTTTTTATTGGGGAGTTGAGTCCATTGATGTTAAGAGATATTAAGGAATAGAGATTATTACTTCCTGACATTTTTGATGTTATTTTTGTTTTTGAGTAGTTATCTTCCTTTGAGTTTGATGGAAGAAGTTTACTGTCTTGCTTTTTCTTGGGTGCCATTCCCTTCTTTGTGTTGGAGTTTTCCTCCTATTATCCTTTGTAGAGCTGGGTTAGTGGAAAGATATTGTGTAAATTTGGTCCTGTCATGGAATATTTTGATTTCTCCATCTATGTTGATTGAGAGTTTTGCTGGGTATAGTAGTCTTGGCTGACATTTGTTTTCTCTTAGGGTCTGCATGAGGTCTGCCCAGGATCTTCTAGCTTTCATGGTTTCTGGAGAGAAGTCTGGTGTGATTCTGATAGGTCTTCCTTTATATGTTTCTTGGCCCTTTTCTCTTACTGCCTTTAATATTCTTTCTTTGTTTAGTACATTTGGGGTTTTGATTATTATGTGACTGGAGGTGTTTCTGTTCTGGTCCAGTCTGTTTGGAGTTCTGTAGGCTTCTTGTATATTCATGGGCATCTCTCTCTTTAAGTTAGGAAAGTTTTCTTCCATAATTTTGTTAAAGATATTTGCTGGCCCTTTAAGTTGTAGATCTTCACTCTCATCTATCCCTATAATCCTTAGGTTTGGTCTTCTCATTGTGTCCTGGATTTCCTGGATGTTTTGGGTTACAAGCCTTTTGGATTTTGCGTTTTCTTTGACTGTGGAGTCAATGTTTACTATGTTATCTTCAGCATCAGAGATTCTTATTTCTATCTCTTGTATTCTGTTGTTTATGTTTGCATCTACGACCCCTGATTTCTTCCCAAGGTTTTCTATCTCCAAGGTTGCCTCCTTTTGTGATTTCTTAGTTGTTTCTACCTCTGTGTTCAGATCTTGGATGGTTTTTCTCAGTTCCATCATTTGTTTGTTTGTGTTTTCATGTAATTCTTTAATATATTTTTGTGCTCCCTCTTTCATGACTTCTGCCTATTGTTTCAAGTTCTCCTGCATTTCTTTAACTGATTTTCTCATTTCCTCTTTATTGGTTTCTGTCTGATGGCCCATATTCTCCTGGAGTTCTTTAAGTATTTTTTGTGTTTGGATTGTAAGAGCTTCTACCCTATTGATGTTCCCCTGCATTTCTTTAAGAGATTTGTTTATGTCTTTTTTGTGTTCCTCTAGGAGCATCATGACCTGTGCTTTTATATCTAACTCTTGTTTTTCTGGTGTGCTGGGGTATCCTGGACTAGCTGTGGTTGGCGAATTGGGTTCAGATGGTGCCATATTGCCTTGATTTCTGTTAATAACGTTCCTATGTTTGCCTTTTGCCATCTCTTTATCTCTGGAATTAGTTGGTCTTATTGTAGATGGTGCCCTGCTGAAAGCACAGCACGCCTGTCCCCAGGAGACAGATCCCTTCTGGCAGCTTGTCTGTGCTGGACTATGCTCGCTCTGAGTCCAGGCCCCTGACTCCAGCTGCTAGAATTCCGAGCTGTGCCCCGAGGCGGCAAGGTGGCCCCTCGCTGCTAGTCAGCTCAGAGAGCCTGTCCCGGCCGCGGTAGTCTGCACCCGCAGCTGAGCTTTCTGTGCCCGGATCTCCTGCAGAGCTAAGCTAAGCTATAACTCTGGCCACGCACCTGATTCCAGCCGCTCACTGCATCCAGTGTGCCCGCTGTTTGCGCACGGGGGTCTGGGGCAAGATGGCTGCCCCCGCTGAAAGCACCGCGTGGCCTTGGCTGAGCTGCTGGTACCCGGCTCTGCTGATCCCTTCTGGCTGCGTTGTCTGTGCTGGACTATGCTCACTCTGAGTCCAGGCCCCTGACTCCAGCTGCTAGAGTTCCGAGCTGTGCCCCGAGGCGGCCAGGTGGCCCCTCGCTGCTAGTCAGCTCAGAGAGCTGGTCCCGGCCGGTAGTCTGCACCTGTAGCTGAGCTTTCTGTGCCCGGATCTCCTGCAGAGCTAAGCTAAGCTATAACTCTGGCCACGCACCTGATTCCAGTCGCTCACTGCGTCCAGTGTGCCCGCTGTTTGCGCACGGGGGTCTGGGGCAAGATGGCTCCATAGTTGGGATTTTATTGACTTTTCTTTTTAAATTTCTACAACTTAAGAATGCCTGGAATATTTTGTTGGTTCCTCAGTACATTTTGTGCAGCTACAAAGAATATTTGAAAGTTATTTAGTGTGAATACATATACTAAGCATAGTGTTAGAACTTGAAATTTTTACATCTGGATTTTACACGTGAAATTCATATTTGGATCAGACCTTCTGGCTGGAACATGTATACCAGTGGAGTACAGAGGAAAAGAAGGCAAGTGAAGGCCTTCCTGGAAGAAGAAACAAGACAGAGGTGGAGGTAGAAAAGAAGGGGGCCTCGGGGTCAGATAAGTGTGTGCCTTCCCGCAAGATACAAGATGGAAGTAAAAGCTGAAATAGAGGGAGTCTGGAGAGTACCCAGGCTCATCTCTTCTCATTAACTTACTCCCCAAATAAAAATTCAATCCAGTGATAATAGTCCTATTCTGTGCAAGAGGGAAGGGCTCTCAAATCCTGATCTTTTCTTAGAGGACCTACCTATCAGATGTGCCCTGAGCATTGTATTTCCAATTCAGTAGTTTGGCAAACATATTCAAACTATAACCATTTAAAAAGAAAACCTCATAAGATGATATGTGGTATCAAAAACAGGTGGTTAGATTAAAGATTTGAGACTTATTTCTGGAATATAACTTCAGGCTATATAGAGAAGTTAAATTAAGACAAATGTATACAAAACCGTTAACTAAATGTCTAAAATGTGTTTTCACATTTCTTCTCACATGTAACTTTTGAGTAAAAATTAATGACTTTAATAGTACCGTTTAGCTATAGTTCTAGCAATTCTTTTGAAAATATACAAGGCTGTTTCTTTTGAAATAAGTTTGTTTATTGAAAAAAATAAGTTTATTTCATTAATACTACTATAAATCCTATATTGCACTGTAAGTATTCATTCACTCAGCAACAACGTATAAATCTGTCAAACAAATATGTTGAGATTAAGCACCCAATTGCCACCTGACCCCCTTGTTCACCTTGGAAATATTTGACAAAGAATCCTTCCTACCCTACCATTTGAAGAGAAAACTAGAAAAATTTAAAGATTTCTAACTTCAGTGTGATCTCTAATTAGGAACCTCTTATGACCTAAATTTAAGGAAATTATGTTGTTTGTATATTTGAAGATATAAATAGCTAAACAATCCTTCCTAAATCTTTTATGCAGAAGGAACTTGATAATAAAAATATTTCTTTTAAAAATTACATCTTGTTTCAGTTGTATGTGTATACATATGTGCCATACATACTTGCATGTAGAGAACTTGGAGGAATCATTATGGTGAATGGAAATCAATATGACAAGCCTGGGAATAATTCTTTCTTGCCCCCACCCCACCCCTGTAGGTCTGAGCTAAAATTCTTATTCCAAAGGTCTTAGAGGTATACAGAACTCTAGTGTAGTATTCCATTATAAATGCATATGTAGCTTACCTAGTTAGCACACTGAGACTTCGAGAATTTGCTGTCATTTAAAACTTTGACATAATTGAATCATGAAGATGAAAGATCCACAAAATCAAGCTGTACTCCTAAACAATTTTTGAGCATCATTAGCCACATCTGCCTTTCATCAACAGAACACTGTAATTGTGTTTACAGATAGAAGACACTGAGAATACATTAGTAAATGCAACATATTCTGTGCTGTGAAAATACAACACTGGGATAAAGCCAAAGAAAGCTTTGTTTTCATATTAGGGTGAAAAATATTACTTAAAAGGAAACAAAATGAAAAGCTGATGTTATTGAGGACCTGCCATTTTCTAGGCACTCACAAATACATTATCTATCCAGAGAATCTGCCTCAAGCATTGCAGTCTAGACATCATATTGCACTTAAATCTCTCTAATGCTGTGGATTAATACTATGCGGAAAATCTTATGTGGAGATCATTTTCCTGAAAAACAATGCTATTAATTATGTGCATTTTTCCACATATTTTGTGACCATTGTGCTTCATCTCACAAAGGACCCACATCTCCAGAAGCATGGTGGGATGCCCATGATATCATTATCATATTCATATCTCCTTAATTCTAAACTGTCATATAATCTCTATCTATCTTAGACATCAAAGGTACCTTATAATATGTTACTGGTTTTGTAGCAAATCGGAAAAACTCCAGAAAGTTGAATTAGGTCTTGATTGCTTTCCTTATTGCTAAAGTAAGAAAAGTCTATTAGCAGTAACACTAAAGTCATGATGTTGTTCAAATGCTGTTAGCAATAAGACAAACTAAATCTTGTCAAATCTTACTTCTACTGGTGATAGAAATTGTGTTAACAATTCTTTCTACATAACCTAAAAGTTAGTGAAAGCTATGTCATTATTGAATAAACACATCTACAATGCAACACAGGTTACTGCCAATCTGTAGAAGAACATACAAAGAGTAAAGAGAATCTTCTCATTGCTTTAAGGAATTTTACAGAAATTAAAACAAAGCAAAATTTCCCAGCCTTGGTGATAGATGCCTGTCACCTGGAAAGTTGAAAAATTCAAGATCACCTTTTGCGATATAGCAATTTTTTGTCCATCCTAGAATAATTGCTACTTTTTCTGCAAAAATGGAAATTATTAATGTTTAGTAATAATAAAGAAAAGAATTATGTTTACCATGATTCTATGATAATCAACTTGTGTCTCATGTTACCTATAGTAGTAGTTGAGCTAGTATAGTGCTAGTAGTCTGTGAGCCGGTTCACTTTATACTATAAAGTAACAATAGTTTCAAGTACATTAGCATTATCAACTTAAAGTTGTTTGGTGTTTCCCTTCCTTTTGTTAAATAAAGAAAATTTTACTAAGTTACATGTTTAGCTCCAGTGATCAAAATTCTCCAAGATTTTCTCCAAGATTCCTAAAGGAGAATTATGTTTATACAAAGGCAACGTTGAGCTGTGTGTGCAACTGAGTCTCTGGTCCCCTCCTCAGCATACAATTCAGTGAATTAGACTGAACTGTCAGAAATGTTGGTGGAGTGTGAGGCAGTTCTAAAGAGCCTCATCTCAACTCCAGTAATAGGTATTTCTCTCCAGTTCCAAGCCAAACCATGAGAAAAAAAATCCTTGGAGGATAAGAGCGGATGAATGACAGAAAGCAAGGTGGTGAAGAATCATATAACTGGAGTAAGGATTTCTAAACATGGTACATGCCGATTAAAATCTGAGTCCTCACTTAGAAGTGCCATTTAAGTGCCTAAGCCCAAAAGGGAAAACTGAAATTATAATTCAGTGTAGGTATCAAAGGATGCAAATACAATAATGAATGCATAAAGAGAAGCAGCTACTAAGACTGGCCATGCTTCTGAGATTGAAGATGTCACAGAAGTGCATCCTTGGGAGCTACTTAAATGTAAGCAAGGGTACTAACCAGCCTGTTGGAAACAGCATAACTCCAGAGTAACCTGGGTACACAGAATAGATAATTAGCAAGCTCTAGGTTCAATGGAGAGACTCGGCTTTAATCTATAAAGTGAATCAGATATTTGGCATCAACCCTGGGCCTTCATAAGGACATCCACATTCATGCACATACATGGGAAACCACATAACACATAGACACAAGAAAAACTTTTTGTGAAAAACTGTTTTGTGCTTCTTTTTCATTTTTTCCAGTTTGTTTTCTTTCTTTCTAAAAATTTCATACGTGTTACAATGTATCTTATTAATCACCCTCCCTTTCTCCAAGACATCTGACACTAGAATATATTGCCCAACACCTTCCCAAATTAATATCATTTTCTTTTTGTAATCTACTAACTCCATTTAAAGCAGTTAGTGTGTGTGTGTGTGTGTGTGTGTGTGTGTGTGTGTGTGTGTGTGTGAAGGCCATCCATTGCATCATGGGAAACCTATGTGTGCTTTGTGCCTAAAAACAAAATCGATTCTTCCTCCATCCATAGTCATTATCACTTACTATTTTCTCGGGTAGGGGTGTAATCCTTATTTCATCCATGCTGGCCTTTGTGAATGGCTTGTTCCTGTGAGAGTAATTGCAGATGCTGTGAGTTTATGTGTGGAACAGCCCTGTCATGTCCGGAGGCCAGACTGTTATATACCCCATCCTCATCTAGTCATACACTCTTCTTGATCCCTCTTTCACTGTGTTCTGTGACCCTTCAACACAGGGTGTGGCACAAATTTCCATGAATGACTGAGCTCTAGCAGTCACTAATTCTTGCATCTTGACCAGCTATGAGTCTGTATTTACCCTCTACAATATGAAGCTTCTCTGAAGAAAGTTGAGCACACCACAAATGTATGATTATAAACATAAGTACTTGAGAAAAATTGGCATGCATCTGCTTCTGATATACACATTTTATTATGACTTCTAGCACTAGGTCTAATAATGACTATAGTTTGCAGTGTTGAGGAGCACAAACAATATATTGAAATATGTGCCACTATGATTATAAAAATAATAATGTCTATAATTTCTCCTGGTGATGAAGCAAGTTACCGTAGCTAATATCACTGTGCTTTGACTTCTATATTGATAAGTTGAAAATGCTAAATTACAGATAGAAAATGATTTGGTTAGGATATAGACAACATGTGAACTCCATTTTTCCTATTGAATTCATGGAACAAAGCAAAGATAGGTTGTATAATAAGGACATATGTATGGTGGCCAGATTTTTTTCTGTGTGTCTGCCAATATTGCTTCTTTTATCTCCACTAGACTTTTAAAGGAGTATAACAAAGGAGACAACCTCATCTACATGACCATCAACAACCAGCCAGAGATTAATACTTTGAAAAGGACTTGAATTGAAATGATTCTGTTTTTCTTTGGGAAGCAATAGTGTGTTTTTTGCCCTTGAGGCACACTAACAAAATTAAAAGTGTCAGATATTCCCAGAGGACAACAGTGTGCTGTAGAAGGTACCACAAAGACCATTACCCTCTTGCTCCAGGAAGGAGTAAAGAAGTTAAGGAAGTTCCCTGCTGCATTCATGTCTATGCCTTGTTACTTCTTGGATTTTTTTGAGGTCTAGTGGATCATTTTAAATGCCTAGGGAAGTTCATTGCATTTTCCAGAAAATTTCAGGAGGCAGTTCCTCATTCATTCGACCTGTGCTTGGGTGTGACATATGCTTCCTTTTGCCATTTCAGTCCAGAGTTCTCTCCCTTCCAAATATGACTGGTAAAAAGTGAAGCTCAACTTTAACACTAAATATTTTATTTTTATTTCCAAAAGGATGAAGTTTACATGAGTATTATTAAACCTCATGTTATCATAAAAGACTTGATAATTTTAAATTCCATGTACTTATCAATGGAAAAAATATTAACAATGCATTTGCTTTCTTTTTTAAAATAATTATTTATTTATTTTATGTATATGAGTTCATGATAACTGTCTTCAGACACACCAGAAGACAGTATTGGATACCATTACAGATGGTTGTGAGCCACCATGTTGTTCCTGGGAATTGAACTCAGGACCTCTCCCTCAAGCCTCATTTGCCCTCTTCTTCATTTTTCTGGTTGAATATATTCTTCATTTACATTTCAAATGACATTCCCTTTCCCGGTCCCCCACACAGAAAACTCCAACCCGTTTTCCCTCCTTCTGTCTCCTCTCCCTGCCTCCATGAGAATGCCCTTCCACCCAACCCACTCCCACCTACCCCCCTTGATTTCCCCATGCTGTGGCATCTATTGAGCCTTCATAAGACCAAGGACCTCTTCTCCCACTGATGCCCAATAAGGCATTCCTCCGCCACAAATGTGGCTGGAACCATGTGTACCCCTTGGTTGATGGCTTAGTCTCTGGGAGCCTGGAGGTGTCTGGTTGGCTGACATCATTGTTCTTCCTACCTCATTTGCCTTCTTGATATAACATCTTTAGTAAAAATCTTCTGTGTATCGAGGCAACATACTTAGTTCTAAAGGTACAGATAAGATTAAAAGCACAGAAACATTAACAGGGATTTTATATAACATTTAATTTAAGACACATTTTCAAAGAGAGCAACACTGAGTTTAAGCTTTAGTAAGAAATATTACAAAGAAGTTTTCTCTATAAAATCATTTTATACTAACATATTTGTGTTTTAAGTAATTTTCAAAAGTAACAGATTAGAATCACTTAAAATGTCTCAAAAAGTCCCATTCCAACCAAACTGCATGGAGGATTTTGCTTCACAAAGCATCAATAATTCACAAGCAGTCATCTTAAGTGGTTGTCATTGTCATGTATGCTTTATCACAGAATCACAGGTTTGTGACTGTCACAGAGGTGCGATTGCAGGAAATGGAAGGTGGTTACTTTTGCGTGCTGAAATTCTTATAGCGATGAGGAGAATGTCTAGGAACTAGATAGTCACATTGGTTACACAACTTGTCAACAAGATAAAGCTCACCCAACTTAGCACTCTAAGAAAATGACTTTTATAGCATGCATATATATCTCAGTGTCTAAAATGGAGAGCCAAAAACAATGATATTCCATTCACACATTAACCATCTGCATCCCCAGGACTGCTACTAAATTTCTATGTCAGGAGAAAAGATTAATCCAAGGCTGCTTAGCATTTGCTATTGAATGACACTTGCTCTGGAAGTACATACACTGATGGAAGCCATAGCTCACCAAGTCATTTGAGGTCAAGGGAACAACTTCCTGGTCAACAATGTCAAATGAATGAATCCAAAAAATTCAAAAGATGACACAGGTAGAACTTACAACGTACTGAGTTTACATATTGAGTAATTAAAGTGCCTTACATGGCTAGTAATGTCCATATTGTAAAGAAAATATACTGTTTTATGTAACATGGAGGACTATAGTGATGGCTCATTAGTAAAGCTCCCCTATATTTTTGGCAGACAACCTATGCTTGATTTCTGGAACGCACAGAGAGCTGTTCAGAACCTTTTGTAACCAGATACAAGGGATCCCTGTCCATCTGTTCTCTGTAGGCCCCTGCATTGACCCAGGCACCTCTCCGCACCTCAACACATATAATCATAATCAAAAGTATAATAAATCTTTGAAAATAGCTTCAAAATTATATGAACTTATAAAACAAAATTATTACAGGAGATGATGTTAGTTTCTGCTCTGAAGTAAACAAAGACAACAAAGGGAATCTCATAGTAATATTATTTACTGGTTTATTAATAAAGATAAAAATATATCAAAAAGTAACAGTCAATGAATGTTAAATGAAATGCAAATTAACTATGATTATCCTTTAAAGGAGTATTTATCACCATCATAAATTTAAAGAGAAAAAATTAGTATTGGAAGCTTTATTCTCTGAGGCTAGCAAGCAAAATTAAATACTTATGTGTGAATAGGGGACATGAACAGAGCCATGGAAGGGATAGTTGGACACATGGGTATTTCCACAAAGACCAAAGTTCTGAAAAACATGAGAAAGAAAAGCATCAACTTTAATTTTAAGGTCAATACTGGAAATAGTACCTCTCTGTGTTAAAATTCACAGCAAAGAGTTTTAGGGTCTGAAAAGGTTTTATGTTTTAAAACAATGCTCTGTGGGGATCTTTCAAATGTGTTCCATAAGAGAATTTATGCGTTGTGACATTCAATCAGGTTATATCAGGGCATGAGTAATTTATGAGAAGTGGACCAGCAGTTTTGTAAGGTACAGCAGTTCTTTCAAACTGAAGGACCACAGGTCGCAGCTAGTAAATTATTGATTTAATATAGTGCATTGCTCTTCTGTGACCTGTAAGAAGACATTGCTTTCCAAACTACCTAACTTTGTTTGTGAGAAAAATTTATACATCATAATTTTCTTTATATACTGCATATTGATAATAAATTATACATTAAAAATGTTAAGAGACAGAAAATTTCAAGTAGCTTGAGGCTGTGTTCCATGTATTATGAAGCGTCTAATATATCTGAACACTCCAAAGGTATCTCTCTCCGTGTTATTGGTTTGCTGTTCTATTTCACTTTCTAACTAGGGGACACTTGTTCTTCTATATCATATACTCATGTCCTGGCTCAAACTATAAGTAGAATGCCTTCTTTATGAAAATAATAATCTACAAATGTGTTCTTGTCTTCCTTGTCAGCTTTAACATTGTATGTATAATTCAGGATTAAAACTACCATCCGTACATGATAGTTTGATCTACAGTGCATTTTATTTAATGTGTTTGGTTTCTAATGTGGTTTGTATGTATATGTGTGGAGGCAGGGGATGGGTGTGGGTAAGAGAGAGAGAGAGACAGACAGAGACAGACAGAGAGAGAGAGAGAGAGAGAGAGAGAGAGAGAGAGAGAGAGAGAGAGTTAATAGAGTTGGATATCTGGGAAGAGCCAGGGAGGGGAAAAGCATGATTAGAGTACATTGTATGAAAAAAAGTAATTTTTTAAAAATGTAATTAAAATGAGGATTTAAACTGTGTGTGGCTTTATATACACTCACTGAAGGTTGTCCCATGTGGACACAAAATTAGTTGTATTAATTACTTTCAATTGGCATGGATTTTCTCTTCCCTCGGTGGAATCCAGAATTTACACAGCCCACATATTTTAACAATATTCTATTGATTAGACAAGACTGGCTAAAGCTACTAATTTTCCATAGAGTTTTAACCCCTGGTACAAAGCTCTAGTGATGTCCAATAACCAAATATGCAGCCAAAATGGAGCTCGAACCAGAGGGACTAAAACCAACATTGTGTATTGGTTATTAGTAGAGGATTTATTTCGGATTTTAAACTGGATTTAGGTGATGTTCCTAGCATTTCTCCTCAAGAGAATTATGTTGTGTGCTTTGGACATCATTTCATGGCAGTCTGACGTTACTAATTGAAGTTTACTTAATTATCTAACGTAACCTAGAGACTTTTTTTTTAACATTATACTGTTCTTAGAGAAATAGGAGAATCATGATAAGACTTGCATGTCAGAAAAATCAATAGCAGGAACAAGAACACTTGTGATTGGAATAACCACGTAGAAACTGCTGAGAGTCTGAATTGTAACAGATAAAGTAGAACAGAGAGAGAGAAGCAGATGAAGAAGGACCCTAGCGTATAAACAGCAAATCAGTGTTTAAACTGACCTTGGGTCAGGGAGAGGGAATAAGAAGAATGGCCTGTTTTAGAAAGAGAATGTTAACATTTTAAATCTGTAAAATAATTTGGCTCTGTATGTACACGCAAAATATAATTTTCCAGTGCTTCAAGGTAGTGATTAATTAGTTATGTAAACATTAGGTGTACTGGCTAGTTTTGTGTGTCAACTTGACACAGGCTGGAGTTATCATAGGAAAAGGAGCTTCAGTTGGGGAAGTGCCTCCATGAGATCCAGCTGTGGGGCATTTTCTCAATTAGTGATCAAGTGGGGGAGAACCCCCTGTGGGTGGTACCATCTTTGGGCTGGTATTCTTGGGTTCTATAAGAGAGCGGACTGAGCAAGCCAGGGGAAGCAAGCCGGTACAGAATATCCCTCCATGGCCTTTGCATCAGCTCCTGCTTCTGACCTGCTTGAGTTCCAGTCCTGACTTCCTTTGGTGATGAACAGCTGTGTGGAAGTGTAAGCTCAATAAACCCTTTCCTCCCCAACTTGCTTCTTGGTCATGATGTTTGTGCAGGAATAGAAACCCTGACTAAGACATTAGGACAGTTGTCAGGATGGCACATTTCAGCAATACCAGTGTTATTTGCAAAGTGTACTCCAGAGGATTCTGGTCCTATAAGATATAACTTGAAAAATAGTTTTCTACCTTCCAGGAGTTTTTTAAAACATCCACTGAATTATCTAAACTGTAGTATCATATAAAAACCATAGCATCTTGTGCCTTGGTCTCATTTGTATATTAAGTCAGAGAACTCTATTTTAAAGTGAAGATAGATTCATATCACATACCATTCCACACAACCACAGTTTCCCCTCCCTCCCAGCTGCCCCCAACCTACCCTCTCCCACAGGTCCACTCCCCCTTAATTTATTCTTCAGAAAAGAGCAGCCTGCAAGAGACAACAGCCAAATAGTACAAAACAAGATACAATAAGACACGGTAAAGCCCTCATACTGAGGCTGAACAAAGTAACCAATTAGGAGTGAAAGAGTCCCAAGAGCAGGCAACAGAGTCAGAGACACACCTGCTCCCAATGTTAGGAATCTCAGAAGAACTACAAGATAACAGCCATAGTGTATGAGCAGGAGACTTAGTGCAGTCCCATGCAGGCCCCATGCTTGCCACTTTAGTGTCTGTGACCCATGTGTGCCCTGCTGAGTTGATTCACTGGGACTAATAACATCCCATCGAAATATAATTTTACAACATTCTAACATTAATGCTCAAATTTCAAGTGAGGAGCCTATGAATCCTTTTTTTTTTTTTTTTTGAAGTCTTATGGTAAATATAATCTTTTTTTTTTTCAGAAAAAGGCCAGTTTAAAGAAAGAATAAAAAGTTCTTCACATTTGTTTTTATCTTCTATTTGTTAAGAGAAAAAAAAAAGCAAAAGCTGCCCTTACCCCAAGTTCACTACTATAATGAAATTGAAATAAGAATATGTAGAGATGTTACAGGGCAATATTAGGAGACTCAGTGTAGTCTATTTATATTGGATAAACATAAAACAGATCTATTATACTAAGTTTTTTACTATAACTCCCTCTTAATTATATAATCACATACTTCCCAATTATTGCCAACCAGCATAATGTTAGGCTTCATTGGCTATGAATTTGGTCATGTTGGCTAATAGAAATAATGTACACATTACCAAGAATGTTTAAAGTACTGGTTTTCAGACTTCCTAACTCTGTGATCCTTTAAAAACGTTTTTTTGTGGCTAATTCTTAATGTAACTTTAGAACTGTTAGGGATAGTAGCATAACTATCTTAATTTCCAATGGTCTTAGGTGCCCATTGTGAAAAGATCTTTGACTCCCAATGGGTCGCAGATGCACAGGATGAGAACTGCTGGTTTACAGAATCTATAATTAATGACTCTAGGACATCAAATCATCAGCCATCTCCATAAGTTCATGCAGAAATCCTTCATGTTCATGAGTAAAAATTTCCATCAAAGTCTGTAATGTGCATGATGCAGAACACAAACACGTTAAACAAATCAAAGTTGACAGGCACAGAAAATATAAGATGCCACATGGGCACTCACGACTTAGTCACAGAGCTAAGCCTGAATTAAAAGGCATCATTTTCACTCATACGTCCAAATTATAAAAATAAAACTTCCTATCATGTATATTCAAAGAATAACGTTAAGGTTATAACACCTTAAAATCAGTAAAACAGCACAATGCACTATTCATTCTTGAAACACCCTTGCACGAGTGGCATTAGCAGCTCAGTAAGATTATCAGTGCAGAAGTAGGAATATGCCTGGCTACTCTCATTTCAAGGACAAGAGTTCATGAGAACAAAGACTCTTAGATTTTTATCATCATACCATTTGATTGTTTCTTGAACATTCTGTATTTACTATTTTAATTCCAACTATTTAGTCTGCTTTTATTGAAATATTTCAAAAAGTAGATGAAATAAGCTATCCCAATTCTGGTCAATTGAAAATTGCTGTTTTGAAAATATTACTTTGTTTTTTTTTTAAAGTTTGAGGGGAAATTAACCGACGTATGGACTTTTCAAACTGCCACCGTTCTTGAGATACTTAAATATACTACCACATTTTAATAATAAAACAAATCAAGCATCATTTACCAAATTCCAAGCATAAAGCCTAAACATTGTACTCAGTTATGGTTCTGGTTGTGATAAAATACCATGCCAGAATAAAGTTTAGGAAGAAACAAATTTTTTTATGTGGCTCACAGATCAAGGTGGAATCCATCAAAGTAGATTAGAAGCAAATAACAGGAGATGGAGACAACAGGTCACATCCCATACTCAGTCAGGAAACAAGGAGAGGTGAATATGAATGCTTTGCTTGGTTGCCCCTTTTCATACCGTCCAGGATCCAAGCACAGGGAATGATGCTGCCTACAGTGAGTTTCTCTTCCCACTTCAATAATCTTATCATGATCAAGTGGATAGCTGAGGCTAACAATCGAAATCTACCACTTGGCAAATTCATACTTCAAAACAACATCACTTGTAATCATAATCTTCTATTCATCTCCATCAAAGTCTCTTAGTCATTTCATAATGTAAAAAATAATATGTACCATCAAGAGGGTATGCAATCTGTAGCAATTCTAATGACTTACCATTCTGAAGTCTCTCTTAACTGAAACTAGAGTCATGTTTTTAACCCGAAAGACCCTGTAACATTAAAAGGTAGTTATATCATTGCAATATTCAGTGTGACAAAATCCTCCCATTCCAGAGTGGAAGAAGAGAATTGGCAGATTGGTAATGAATGAGTAGCACAAAGTCTAGCATAGAAAACACTAAATAATAAAACATCGTGTCCAGAGCCAGAACTGTTATGAAATGTGCTTAATGCCGATAGGTCGAGTCAGCGCCACTCCTCTCTCTTGCCTCCGATAACATACATGGCCTCCTTTTAGATGAACATTTCTCCAATCTGTAGAATCCCTGGCAAACACAGCATGGTCCTGGAGTCTCCAGTCTTTTACGATCCCCTTGAAACTTCCCTTCACCCCTTCACTGAGTGGCCTAATTGGCTTTCCTGAAGGAGCCAAGTCTGCTACACACAGCCTGGCTCCACTTCTTCCCTGAAACAATTTCAGCAAATCTGGGACACACTTGGTCAACACTACCATGTTCTATTGCAAGCTAGAGGTGAAATCTGGCCCGCTTAGCATGATCTTCCGTAGGCATTTTTCCTGTTGTCCCAGTGTGGTGTTGGAGGCTTCTTATTGCTTTAATAATTAGAGCTGCCTTTAGAGAACTAGACTGAAGACTTTTTTTTTTAATTTTTATTTTCTATATTCTATGTTTACATTCCAAAGGCTTTCCCCTTTCCCAGTTCCCCCCCCCACCATACATCCCATAATTTCTCTCCCCCCAACCATTCCCCAATCATCCCCCCCCCAACGATTTCTCTGTTCTGGGTTTACAAAACTGGATCCAATCTTTTCAGGCCCAGGGTACTCTCCTTTCTTCTTCTTGGGAATCATTTGACTTGCTAATTGTGCCTTGAGTATTTAGGGCTTCTGGGCTCATTAATATCCACTTATCAGTGATTGCATTTCATGTGTATGCTTTTGTGATTGGGTTAGCTCACTCAGGATGATATTTTCCAGATCTAACCATTTGCCTACAAATTGCATGAATTCATTATTTTTAATTGCTGAGTAGTATTCCATTGTATCCTTTTCTCTTGAAATTTCTCTTTCAAACAAGTTAGTTCACTTTCATTAGATTTGGATTCTCTCAATTTCTTGAAAAAAAAACACAAAAAATTTTCCCCTCAGTTTTTGTGCACCTCTAAAAGCTCTTGAGCCAGATAACAACTGTTCACATTTCCCTAAGCATTCTTGTCTTCCAAGCAACTTGCTTCTAAAAATCTTTAAAAAATAGATAAGTAAACACAAACCAAAGCATCAGGCTATTAAGCTCCAATAATGATAATAGAAATCAAAAAATAAATTTTCTCACAAGCCCATTTCCCTTCCTTTTATTCTTTTTTTTATTTTTATAAAAAGTATTTGGAGTTTAATTATAACCAAAGTAGTAAGCAACAATGGAAGGGATAGCCATTTTAAAGAATGTGCATCTCGTAACTTTGAATATTATGATTATAGAGTTCTTGCTGTAAAAGCCAGAGATAAACCGGTACAGAGATGTAGGAGAAGGTACTCCATAAAGAACAGAAAGGTTGGTACAAACTGTTGTGGAGGAGACTTTTATCATAGATGAATCAGTAAATGAAAAAAATCAGAAAGAGGCAGGGATGTAGGCAGACCATCAAGAAACCCTAGAAATGAAAATGGATATAGATCTCAGTACTCCCGCCCCCCACACACAAACACACAAACACACACACACACACACACACACACACACACACACACATACACACACACACACTTTCACAAAGACACTTTGTGGAGAAGAGATTGTAATGTGAGAGAGAGGAGAGGAGGAGGGAGGAAAAGGAGAAAGAGGAGGATGAGGATGAAGAAGATAGTAGTAGTAGTAGTAGTAGTAGTAGTAGTAGTAGTAGTAGTACCAGCAGCAGCAGCAGCAGCAGCAGCAGTGGTAGCAGTGTAAGTAGGTTACATATACAAAAATAGTGGAGTGTTCCAAATGAAAATGGTTGTGATTTTTGTGTTCACATAATCCCAAAGAATGTGGTGAGAAATAGGCTAAGGATATATTTTGTAGTGATCTTGGAGAATTTGTAGGATTCTTATTGAATTCAGTTTATTAATTATTTTCTGTATTTACATTTCAAATCTTGTTCCCCTTCTCAGTCTCCTCTCTACAAATTCCCCACCTCATACCCCTCCACTCTGCCTCTAAGATTGTGCTCCCCCATCCACTCCTCTAGCATTCCCCTTCCCTGGGGCATAAGCCTCCACAGGACCAATTTTTTCCATCCCCATTGATGCCAGATATGGCATCTGCTACATTTGCAGATGCAGCCATGGACCAACTCATGTATACTCTTTGGTTGGTGGTTTTGTCCCTGGGAGCTCTAAGGAGTCCAGTTAATTGATATTGTTTTCTTCCTATGTGGTTACAATTGCTTTTGGCTCCTTCAGTCCTTCCCATATTCTTTTCTTGAGAAGGCACACTGTGAAAGACTTCCAGCAGATCTGCTGGCCAGTGAGCATACATGTAAGCAGGGAGGCTCTCAGGCCAAAGAAGGGAAGATCAATCACTTTGGAATATCACCAGGAAAAGGTCCAGGAGGCAGGGTCTCTGAGTGTATGTTTTAGAAGACTCTTTCCATGAGGAATCCACAGGTTTGGGGAAGAAAATTACTTCTTCACATAAAGTCTATAACAGAGATCACTGAGATGTGTCCTCCTTCATTTACTAATTGCCATGAAACATTTAGCATTTCTAAGCACCCCCCTTTTTTTTAGTGAAACTTCCTTTTCACTCAGCTTCCAAGATGCTGTATAGCATTATTTTCAAGAGCTTTTGGTGAACCCTAAGTCCTCATTTTAGTTTTCCCCCTTGTTCATTGTTTTCTAAGTTGTTTCTCTGCTTAAAGAACAACATGGATATATAACTTTTTAACAGCATCTTAAGTGTCTCTGTGTAGGAGACCGCAAGTTATATTCTTCCCATGAATCTTAGTGGGTTTTATGATTTCTAAATGATAAGAATACTTTCTATTAATTTATCAGATGCTTTCAGCTTCATTTTTTGGAAGGAAATCTGTTTAACGTAACAAATGAATCAGTTCAATACACTGTGAACTGGTTTGACTTCAAGGCAGATAAAGATTGGAGAGAAAAGAGAAGGAACGTTCTCAACCTTCCTAAAGCTATGACCCTTTAATACAGTTCTTCATGTTCCAGTGACACCCAACCATAAAATTCTTTCATTACTACTTCATAACTCTGATTTTCCAACTATAAAAATTGTTTAGAAATTTATAAATGAGAGGTCATCGCCATTACTTTTAGAAATAATTGTTATAAGATAGTTATATTACCTTGCTTTAGATGACAATAAATCCCAAAGCTTACAGAGTTATATACACTTTATGTTTTTTAAATACTTAACACTAAAGAGATTTGTATAAGTGTGGAAAATAAATTTTAAGTTTAAAATTTAATAACTGATTTTGTATAGATTGAGAAGATATTCCTATTTTGAAATTTTTAATGCTTTTTTATAAATATTTCATTTTATCATTTTTTTTATTCCACAGCACCCTGTGGAAGTCGTTCAACAGGTTCAGAAGGCACAGTGCTATCACCAAACTACCCCAAAAATTACAGTGTGGACCACAACTGTGTTTATTCTATAGCAGTTCCCAAGGAGTTTGGTAAGTAAGATTCATCTCAGCGTGCCCTCTTTTTTTCTAGACATGCCTGACTTTCATACACGTTATTTGAACAATTTTCATGAGAATATCTACAGCTCACAAACTGATTTACTCTGCAATTTCCGGCGGTATCTTTGTGATAAAACTGAGGTTATTTTATTTAATCTGAAACAACAGTCAAGTTTACAGGTGAACAACAATACAGAAATGAAAACAGGATTGTTTTTTTTTTTAATTTTTAAAAATAAAAACATCCAGTAACCTTGCAAGTGCCTTCTTATTGGGATGACATAAGATGAGAAATTACTGGAGCAGAAAGCAAAATCTTCTAAGCAATATATGCATAAATTCAAACACATAACTATTGCAACAATAACAGAATTATTTATAAAACGTATATCAGGTTTATAATTTATTAACATATTTTCAGAGTGGAAATGTTTTTATTTAATAATGCTAATTTCTAGAATGACTAAAAATTGACAACAAAGAACACTTCAGATCCTGTTACCCTGAAAATCTTTTGTATATTAGCACTGAGAAAATGCTGTGTGCTACACTGTTTGAACATCCACTTGCTTGACTGTGGGTCTTAGAAATAAGTCACTTAGATGGCTTACAAAGCTGTTCGCCCTGAGGTCCAGCTGGATTTGTCCCAGATTAAGCTCTGTTCATACATAGGTAGGCAACAGAAAATTAATGAGCAGTAAGAGTTGAGAGAGTAGTTGAACGTTTATAAACTTCCAAAATTCCATTTGACGGCATTGTGCTGTATGGCAAAGGATTTGTTGAAGTCATCTTGAATGTCTGGGTCGAGATGACTCAGTACTCTTTCAGAATGATGTGGATTTTTATTAGTAGACACCACTGGATAACAACTTATTTCTGCTGCTGACACATAAAATAAGCTGATGTTTCCAGTCCAATTTCTTCAAACTAGATACTACCTATACATTCTCCTTTCCTGCCTCTAAATCTAGTCCAAGGCTCTCATCTTAATGGAGAACATGGCCATCAGACAGGAAATATTTAACCTTCCACTTAATCATTGGGCTAATGTTGGCTACATCGCGGGCATTAGCAAGATGTCAGTTTCAGTGCTTTGTGAAGTATTTCTTTATCCCAAAATACTGATCGATTTAAACAAGTTTGAGATTTTTAGTATTGAGGAGAGTAACCATTTAGAAAGAATATTAGGGGTGGGGACTTCATGGGCACTGCCTTTGTGCCCAAAAGCATCCTCCACCTTCTAGAATTTCATGGATTACAGATGCAAACAAGCATTGCATCATTGCTGACAGACTGCAATGAATGATTACACAGAAAATACACATTTTTCTGAGTTCCCCTTGAAAGCTGTTAATTTTTCTCTATTCCATTCCCATTGGAGAAAACCATGTGGCCAGAAGAATAAGAATGAGAAAAATTGGGCATTTTATTTTTTGACATGTACACATACCAGTCACCATGTATATTTGACAGTAGTTTGTGTATGTTTCACAAAAGTAAAAAAGATTATTGATTTAAATAAAAATTACTTATAAAATTCCTTATTAATGTAAATTTTATTTTGGAAGATTAATATTAATTGAATTTAATCCTTTTAGCTTAAAAATAATGCCATATGGAGATAAGCATGAGTGATTCCTAAAACAAATCTTGAGCTATAAATGGATAAAATAAAGTATCCTTTAGTTTATTAATACAAAAACATAATTTTGTTTTATAATTGTTCCATATTCATTCTAATTATAAATTTAAAGATGAGTTCTTATTAAAGCCCCTTTCTTCTCTTTGGGAAATTTTCATGAATTCTTTATTTGTGGATGAAAATTATGTCAACAAGAAAGAGCTGTGCAAAGGAAGAGAGATGTGTGTATCAAAAGTTCATTTGAACAGCAAGTTCAAATACCCTGGGTGTTAGAGTGCCAGCCTAGCGCCTGATTTCTGGGTTCAGATTTTTGCTCAACAACTTTTATTCATTGTTGTTGTCATACAAATTACCATTTCAGCCCAGCCTGACATCTCATCTTCAGAACAGTGATGATAACTGCTTAAATCATGGGATCATATTACAATTAAACTTCACCATGTGAGACAATGCTTGGCATACCATCAAATACATGAAGGCTCCTTTGTTTACATTCACATTACATGAAATGCAACCTACACCTTCTCTCTCAAAGGAAGAAAAAAAATGGGCAAATCAAATGACCTAGATTTGCAATTGAACTAGGTCTTAAAATTCAGATGAGTTGAAAATGAAATAATTATTTGTATTATTTAGTTATGAAATCCAAGGTTAAACTATTTAAACAAATGACAGATTCTTAAAAATGTACACATCCAGCTCTTCCAAATGTGTTGCACAGTTTACTGAAAGGAGAGCTGTGGGATTAAAATCAGGCTGGTCATTTCACTCTTCCTATCTGTACCTCTAGCTCTTTGGTCTGAGATGATTAAGCAGTGGTCACTGGCTCCCTACAAATCAAATTCCTATTTTGCCTCTGTCTGCTCTCTTTCTCACTTTGCCATAATTCCCTGCTATTTCCACATTGAGCTATTTCTTATTGCGTTTTGCTATCATTTTATCACATATCACTTCTCACATTTTTCTCTGTTCCTGTCATTTGTTTCAAATTATGATCATTCCTTTTTTTAAATATCTTTTAGATGGGAATGCTCTTAGAACTTCAGTTGTAAATCATTTAGCACATTATCTGTCAAAAACACTCTGTTCATTTGTTCCAATTGCCTTTTGAAAAGGAGCCAAGGTTCTGAAATAGTTACTCTTGGAGAAAAATCATATATTAAAACATTAAAGTGAAAATATTTTATACTATTCATAAAAGATCACCCATCATATGCTATATTACCTACCAATAAGCCTAAAAAGACCATTGTTTCCTCAGTGTAAGAAAAGAAAATAGTTGTTTTCCACAACTCCAGAGAGACTGGTGTGCTTAGCACACTTTATGTGTTATCTGATAATGCACATTTCTATGTTGTTGCCTGGGATTCCTTTGAATTCACATAGGGTAGGTACACTTGTACATAACTTGATACTGCTTACTGAGAGTAGACTGTTTTCTAGTTAATAAAGATTCTCCTCATACTCTGAGTCAGAAGTTAGCCAGCTTCTAATGTTTTCAAGCATCTTAGTGGTGTTAAATTGAAACTCACTTTATAAGGCAATTTCCAAATATTTACTCTAGGTTTACAGGTCTATTGCCATTAAGAATAACAATTTGTTAGTTGGGTAATTTTTATTGGTATTTTGCTATTATTTTATAGTATTAAATTATTTGATTTGACTCTAATATTAAAACAATTATTAGCAAAATATATTTTAATTTTTCTACTCTCAATGGTCAATAATGAAGAGTTTTTCCCCTAATAGTTTAGAGTCTCAATTATTCACACATCAGTAAGTGAGAAAATATGGAACCTGATCTTATTTTGACTTCTGTACAAGTTAAATGCTGTAGATGGTGAAAACTCTTAACATAGTACAAGAAAAAAAAGTGTTATTAATATAAACATTTAACAGAATGTCAAGAAATAATGGCAATCTGTAATATGGGGTTAGTAAAACTGGTTAGGAAAATGTGAATATCTATTCTAAAAGTTTACTGGAAAATAAAGCAGAAATAGGGTAAGTGACAATGTCAGGCAGAAATCAAAGGGTTTTTGTTATGTTTGTTTGGTTTTCAGATTTTTCTCTTGAGATAAAAGACTAACATTTTTATTATAAAGCTCAATGGGAAAAACACATCTTAGAGGGCAAAGTTGAAGATATGAGTCTGAGCAACTGGCAAAGAAATCTTTTAGGCATGGAGGAGACAGAATTTAAGAAAACTTGAGCATCTGCTTTTATGAATAACATAAGCAGCTACACAACACAGGTTCACATAGTGTATTAGAGCCATAATCTGTTTCAGTTTTACAACATTGATCTCTCTTCAGTACCCATTGAATTCCAACTATGAGATTCTCTGTAACGCACAGAGTGTGCATGCCCAAAGGCCGCTTTAATTATCTGCTACACACTTAGAAGCTGTAAGGTATTCACTATAGAGAGGACAAATTTAGATTGAAATTTTATGGAGAATCCTATCTTGAAAATGATATGTGTATAGTGACAATTTTCTGGTCAGATAACTAAAAAGTTCTGGCTTCAAAAGGATCGTTATTCCACCTATTTCTTAGCACATGCCATCTCTAGACTGGATTTTGAGGAAACAGCTAAATGGGTCTAACGTCCTCACTTGTCCAGTCAAGCTGTGTTTGTCTCTTACTTGATCACTGGCTCCGTCTCTTCATTGCAAGTGTCAGGTTTCTAAATCGTTAAGTCACCTGAAGATTTCTTTAGTCTAGTTGTTAAAATTCCTTTCTGCACTGCCCCAGGTTCTTTTTGATGTAGTAAGATCATTTTGTGTTTGAGTCAGGGTTTCAAGGGCATCCGCTGTGGTCATGGTCCCATCTTTTCAATAATGACATGATACTACCTCCAGCCAAAAGAAGTTTTTGTTTTGCTTTTGCTTTTGCTTTTGTATTGTGGGTTTAGTTTACATAGCTTGCACTATCTTCAATTTCTTCCTGTGCGCTAGAGTATAAAATTGTTTCAAGGAAACTCCCTATATTGAAGAAACTTGTTTTTCTTATGACATTACTTACATCACACATCTAAAATTCTTACAGTATCATTGCATTTGTTCATTTAGTTATAGTGTGTGTATATATGTGTAAATGCATGTGCCAAGGCATACATGTTATGGGTAAAGGACAACTTGCAACAGTTGGTGTTTCCCTTCCCAACCCAGAAATAGTGGGTTGTTTCTAAGGCTCAGACTCAGGTTACAGGGTAGGTGACAAACATTTTTATCTGGTGACTCCTCTTGCTGGCCCACTCTAAGGTTTTAACTTTTATTTCATAATTTACCATAATATTGTATTGGAAATTTTGTAATTAGATAAAATGCCTCATTAATTCTGATGATATAGATTAGTCTCAGTTATTGAAAGCTGCAGTTTCACATCTTTCACTGTGCATAAATTTTTGGGCTGTGACAGTTGACCATTGGAAATGTAGCATTTTCAAGAATTTGAAAGGAAAGTAAATGCCTCTTGACTAGAACTAAAATGCATGCATACCACCATGAGTGTGCACATAACACCATGACTGGGCACATACCACCATGAGTGAGCACATGCCACAATGACTGTGCATGTACCACCATGACAGTGCATATATCACCATGAATGTGCACATACCACTGTGACTGTGCACATACCACAATGAGTGGATGAGTGTGCACATGCACTGACGTTGCTCTGGTGAGAGTTTGGACTTTTGTAGGTGTGCAGATGGGCTTTAGAACTGTGAAGCTTTTCTTATCTTTTATGTTTAAATGGAATGGTTTGAATTGTGAATACATTCCTTTAAATTTCACACACTTATTGGGCCATTTGCCTTGTGATAAATCTGCTTGCAGTTTAAAATCCCCTGTTTTACTCAGCATAGTTTAGATAATTTATAGTATAGTTACCTGTCATTCTACTTAATTCCGTAATTTATGTCAGTAATTTCTCCAATATTTTAGTGACAAATTGCTTTATGGTTCTTTCTGAATGCTACTTATATTAGTAAATCACTTTATTGGCTTTTTTCAGTTGTGAAGTTTTCAGCATTGATAAACCCTTAGGAAGATCAATAAAGGCTTTTTATAGCTTGGACTTAAAGTATATGACACTTCATTTTAATGCCACTATTACATCAAAATCAATTATCATTATTTTTCAAAATGTTAACTTCATCTAACAATAAAAAATTATGTTCATGAAGTGCATGCTTATTCAAAATTTGCCTTTCTTATTTAACATTACTTTTTAGACTTTGAGCAAAATGAAACAGCGTAGAATTTCAATAAATAAGAAGGGGTATGTTTTGATTTGTTTGTTTTGGTTTGCAACTTAACTTGTATAGCACATATGATATAGTATATATCATAAAAATGTTAATTACTGAAAGATAAACACATAGATAATGTAATGCCTAAAGAGTTGAATAAATCAAAGGAGTTTCTATGAAACTCCAGTGAGACTGTCTGAAGCAGATTAGCAAGTGCCAGCCCTGACCTCCAGTTGTTTCAGGGTTTTAAGGGCAAAGTATGAAATTGTGACTACATAGAAAGCAGCTGTTGTTACAGAGTCAGAGAGATAAAAACTAAATGGCCAGGCAGGTACCATTTAGCTCAGGTTACATTGTGTAGGAGTAACTGGATGGTCCAGAGACTAGTTTTATGTGATAATTTTATCATTTAAACTGTTCTTAAGAATATTTTAATGGGATGCCATGACTGTAGTTTAGTAGTCTACTACAAAGTCCTCACTGGTACACTCAGAGTCTCTCTTCTCTCTATAGCCTACCCAGATGTAAGACAAGTGACGTGACAAAAGATAGTATTCAGTTTCTGAGGTCAAACATCAGGAAAATTCTCACTATTACAAGTCATCCTTTTTAAACTCATGAACAGATTGTGGTTTTGTTTTATTTTGTTATCCTTGATTAAGTATCACCTTGATGCTTTGTGAGATCTAGAACCTCAAATTAATAAGGATGTTGAACGTTTAATGTCCTTTAAAAAAATCTGCATCATGTCATAAATGGCAGAATGGGTTTTTTTGTACACCATCAAATATATATATATATATATATATACACATATATATATATATATATATATATATATATATATACACACACACACACACACACACACATCATTATGTTGAGTCAGTTGGTTTCATGGCTTGGATTGATCAATATTTTGGGTGTCTATAAAGTCATTCCTAGACATGCCTACCTGATCAAGCTAGAACAGGGGAAAGAACCTGTCTTTAGCACTGTTATTTGACTAGATCTTTGGCAATGGAAACAGGATATGTAAGAGCACAAAGGCAAGACTAAGTATTTATCATGTATATAACCTGACAGTTATTCAGCATCTTATACTGATTCTTGGATCTTTTATCAGGGGTGCCATAAATAATGTAGTAAAGTAGCAACCATCCAAATATAAGAGACATCTGTGATAGTAATGGTCACATAATCTCTAAAGTATACAGATACCAATTTGCTAACCATTGAGTTTATCCCAATGAGCTCTTCAGATGACTAATAAGTTCCCAAGTAGGGTGGCCTCCTGGGAATCTATGACAACATGCAAAGACCCCAGGTCATGAAAGGCTATATGACATATTAATGAGATGTGACGGAATAGTTTTTATTTCAGAGTCAGTATTTGGTTTTACTAGTATACAAGTTATGATATAGTCTTGGAATGAAAATATAATTCTCATTATTTGAGGCAATGAGTTCTTATGTGTTGGACAGTAGAAAATTTTTTATGGCGAGCTCTTTTGTGACTATCAGGATGTCTAAAATGATTGTGAGAATGAAGGTACTTTTAGAAAAATATTACAAAGCGAGACGCCTTGACCTGTGGTTCACAAGAGATTGAAGATGTTTATATTTGTGGTGGTACTACAGAAGCCATTGCAATGGCATAGTCATTAAAGAACTTTTAAAAAAATACAATAAAGACACATGCACCACTATGTTTATAGCAGCCTTGTTTATAATAGCCAGAAATTGGAAGGAGCCCAAATATCCCTCAAAGGAGGAATGGATACAGAAAATGTGGTATATTTATACAATGGAATACTACTCAGCAATTAAAAATAATGAATTCATACAATTTGTAGGTAAATGGTTAGATCTGGAAAATATCATCCTAAGTGAGTTAACCCAATCACAAAATAATACACATGAAATGAAATCACTGATAAGTGGATATTAATGAGCCCAGAAGCCCTAAATACTCAAGGCACAATTAACAAGTCAAATGATTCCCAAGAAGAAGAAAGGAGAGGACCCTGGGCCTGAAAAGATGGGATCCAGTTTTGTAGACCCAGAACAGAGAAATCGTGGGGGGGGGATGATTGGGGAATAGTTGGGGGGAGGAATTATGGGTCGTATGGTGGGGGGGGGACTGGGAAAGGGGAAAGCCTTTGGAATGTAAACATAGAATATAGAAAATAAAAAAAAAACTGGATGAAGCTAATCCTATAATGAATGTATTGTGGTACCATTATATATGGAGGCTGAGAGGGAGGCTATTGGCATAGGCAATAAGAAGAATGTAGAAATCAAATCAATGGCAGCAAAATATTTATCAGCTAAACATTAATTGTACCTAGTACTTTTAAGAACATTGTCAGTGAGTTTCTAAATTGGTAGGGCCATGGAATTGTTTAGCAATTTACGTTGAGATTTCATTTATTTTGGTTTTTAAAATAGACAAATTACACTGTGAAGTGATTAAATCATGAGGTTAATCACCCCATCTTCTCTGAGTAAATCTTGGATATTGAATTTCAGTCTCTGAAGGGCCTATATTATTTTACATTTGACTATTAATTATTTTAATTGGGGGTAAAAATCTATGGCAGTACCAATTTGTCAGGCTTATTACAAGTACCAGAAACTTAATTTAATTTATTACTATTTTGGCCAGAGATTCTATAGCCAGTGTAAGATATTTAGTTCATGCAATATTTATGAAGATTAAAATGAGGCATAATTATTCATTCAGCATTTTATTACTTATAACTATTTCATACCATGTTGTATCTATTGTCTAAATTTAGTATGTTTCCAAAGAATATTTTTAATCTGATATGCTCTATCAGCCACAAACTGATAGGCCACAAAAGTTTACCAGTTGTTATATCTCAATAGATAGTAATATTAATTCCAAATGTGTATTATAGAAGCATGGAAAACAATGGTGGGCACTGTATAATTTCACTATATAGTATTTTGTAATATGGCTTAAATTTGTAAGTAGGAAAATTGATGGTGTTCCTTCAATTTTCTGTTTCCATATTATGTGCCAAGATTTTTATGGTTGTTTTTATTTTGACTTGCTTTTATTTATTTTTATGTTTGTTTGGATTATTTTCAGTAGGTATTATTCATGCTTCTGTATTTTTCTTTGATTATATTTATAATATTTACTTCATAATAACTCATAGCAGTATAGTGAAGGTTAAAGTCTCCCTCATAGAAGTGCTTATTTGTAGATTATAATCCTCTCTGCTTAAGGATAATTTGAAAAAAGTCCTTAGTTATACCATGAAGGTGCCAAAATGGTATTTTCAACACTTTTTTTCTCCTTTCTTAGTCATTTCTAACAAGCTGGCTCATAGCACAGATGCTTTTGTTCCATTAGATTTGTGAAGCCTCTCATTTAATTCATTTTTTTTACATTTTATAAGGCTTAATTTTTTTTCAGATTCAAAAATTGTCATCTCTCAACTTTTATCTTTTGATCTTTCTCTCTTATAATTTTAATTCTTTAAAGGTTTTTTATTATTATTTTCTATATTCTTTGTTTACATTTTAAGTGATTTCCCCTTTCCTGGTTAGGTTACCCCCTCCCCATAAGTCCCATAAGCCCTCTTCCCTCTGCTCATTCCCCAATCACCCCCCTCCTATTTCTCTGCCCTGGTAATCCCCTACAATACTGCATCAAGCCTTTCAAGGACCAGGGCCCTCTCCTTCCTTCTTCTTGGATATCATTTGATATGTTAATTGTGTCTTGGGTATTCAGAGCTTCTGGGCTAATATCCACTTATCAGTGACTGCATTGCATGTGTGTTCTTTTGTTATTGGTTTACCTCACTTAGGATGATATTTTCCAGTTCCAATCAATTGCCTAAGAATTTCATGAATCCATTGTTTTTAATTGCTGAGTAGTATTCCATTGTGTAAATATATCACATTTTCTGTATCTATTCCTCTATCCAGAGACATCTGGGTTCTTTCCAACTTCTGGCTATTATAAATAAGTCTGCTATGAATATAGTGGAGCATATGTTCTTATTGCATGCTGGGGAAACCTCTTGGTATATACCCAGGAGTGGTATAACAGGGTCCACCGGAAGTGTAATGCCCAGTTTACTGAGGAACCACCAGACTGATTTCCAGCTTGCAACTCCACCAGCAGTAGAGGAGTGGTCCTCTATGCAATTCACTACATAATTCATTTAATTCATATTTCACCCTTACTTTTTTGTATAATTGAGAAATTAGTTTTGAACACATGTATTTAGAACTCTTTCACACAGCTTTAAGGTCCCAGTGTTTACCATTTTGCTGATAGCCACATCCCCCGACTCCTGGAATCAATGCTGTTTCTAATTATTATGTAGTCCTTAACATTAAAGGGAGGACATTCCATGGAAGGAAAGAGTCCTCCATTGTTAGAGTGCACAGAAACTAAGGACATTACTACACAAACAAGCCTCATGGCAACAGTAGCCATGGACAGTCATGGATGTTCACGCTTGGACCTTGTCTCAGGGTCAGGAATCATGTCACTCTGTCCCTACCAAAGCCAGGCCAGACTAGCCAACAAAGTATCACTGTCACAAAATAAGAGCTCTTTCTGTAACCAATTGAATCCAGAATCATGAATTATGATACAATATAAGGCAGAAATGTCTAACCTTGACACATGCTCTAGGCTCAGTTAAAGAACTCACTCTTGCTTCTAAAGTTTTACAACTTCCAGCATAGAGTGATGAAATCTGTAATAAATAAAGCTCAACAGTGTGCAAGTTTTCTAGCAAATAACAGCACCTCATTACTAAAGCAAACCAAAAGAAGAAGAAAGGAGAAGAAACCAAAGCCTCAAGGGGTCATGATCCTTGCTTTGACAAGTCCATACTAAACAGTCAGGATTTTCAGTTAAGACCAAATCTAAAACAGTTCCAAAGAGGCACAAGAGAGGAAAAGAAAGGATCTTGGCTTTCGACTTTTTATGCATGATTGGATCATCCTGTGTGAAGCGACAGACTTGAATGATTTAATTGTCCTGCAATACCCCATGGAAAATATGCAGGCTTCCTAGTCAGTTCCCCTTGCCTAGGGCTTCACATAAGGAGGTGGAGAAAGCCTTCCTGCTCACAGCCAAACATCAAACACATTTTCCGTCTGCGTAGCCAGATGAATACAGTAGATGCAATTCATGTTTTATTATATACATACATATGAATATTTCCCTTGTTATCATATTTTGTATTCTCATTCCACTTCAAACAAAATTATTTCCTTTCAATTTACTATCAAATGACTATAACATGCTGTAGAATATGATTCGATAAATTTTCAAAGTGACTGTCATTTGATCTAATACAGGTTCAAATGACAAATGCCTGCTCCAAGTCATTATGTGATGGATGTCTATGTTGCTGCTTCACATTTCTTTCAGTTTTTAAGCAGTTATGGGTACAATTTATGCTTAATAATTCAAGAGAAAATCAAAAAACCTTGTATAGTAACATGAAATATACTTGTTTACTCATAGACTTTTCAGTATTCACAATGGCATTTGCCCTCCCTTATGCTTGTCTGCAGGTTACTGTTTGGTTGCTTGGTTGGTTGGTTGGTTGGTTGGGTGGGTGGGTGGGTGGGTGGGTGTGGGTGGTTGGTTGGTGGATTGTTTGGTTTTAGTTGTGCGTGTGTGTGTGTGTGTGTGTGTGTGTGTTTGTGTGTGTTTGTGTGTATGTGTGTGTGTGTTCTATGTGTTCATGTGTGATGGTGGGATGTGGAACTGTTCCCACAAATGGGTATTCAGGTGGAAAACGCCAGGTTGTCTTCTCTGTAGCTGATAATCTTATTCCCATGAGACACTATCTCTCAGTGAATCTGGAAACTATGGAGGAAGCCACCAAGCCTTACTGGCCTCCTTGTCTCTACACTGCTGACCACTTGGCTCTGGTTATAAATGTATGGCTACAGCTAGCTTTTTAGTTGGATATTAATATCTACAAAAGACCTTAGGGGTGCAGTCTGCACTCTTAACTGTCCATCAGTCTCCACAGATCATGTGAAATAATGGAAATTAATATGAATTGGTAGTCCACATATTGTCCTTTATCTGTCTAAACTTGGTGCTGAAAATCTGAATAGTTACTTAAATTCTTCCAAATTATTCTCTTGGCTTTTGGAGACAGTTTCTCTGTGTATCTCTGACTGTTGTGGAACTCACTCTGTAGACCAGGTTGACTTCAAATTGAGAGATATGTCTATCTCTGCTGGGTTTAATCTCACTTTTATTTGTATAGTTACATAGTGTGCATTGGATTTGTCTGATATCTTTGTTCTGTGTTCTTCTAGTATGTATACTACAGAAGATATTAAGGAAGTTTTGTCGCTGTTGTTCATTTTATTTTGATTTGCTTATGACATGGATTCTTGGTATTTTGCCCTTCCTTCTATAAAACTTGAAATTTCTGTGTAAATCTACCTCCAAATCTAGAGAGTAGGATACCAGAAAAGAAAGTTAGGAAAGTATCTCCAAGACTTCTGAAATCCAAGTCAGCTCACAGAACCCTATGAATTTATGTGATCGCCATGAGTAGCTAGAAACTGGAAGCAAGATACTGAAAGCTCTATCTGATTTTCTTATGTACCTACAAAGTCCTATAAATATTACATGATACAACCATTTTGTTTCTTTTGTATTTTCTCTTATAATGTTTCAGGTTAAGCCCTGTGCTTTAGCCATTTTTACTATTGTCCTGAAAGGATCATAAATATGTGCATTGGATCTTTCTGGTCTTGAATTCAGTAGAAATGCTAGAAAATTAAGTTTTAGCATGATTCCACTACTGGTGTTTAAGCACAAAATAATCCTTTGAAAAAAAATGTTAGTATTCATATGCATAAATTGCATGTACATTGTAAAATCAAAATAAAATTTCTAGTCTTCCATTCAAAAATTATTGCATGAAAAATTTTAAAATGAAATACATGAAAAACATGTAAAAACATGAAAAATACATGATTCTGCAGATATATATATATATACATATATATACATATAAATATTTTCTGTGGAAGTATATTTATGGAGAAGACCTTATGCATAAAAAAGTCATTGTTTTTAGCCTTAAGCAGTTCATTATTCTGTCATCTAGATTTACATTTATACTATTTTTCCATGATATATATACACATATATAAAATTATATATACATATATAAAAATGCACATATAAATATATACACATATAAATATATATCTTTTACATTAAATATTATATATGAAATTTTTTAATGTATGTGAGTACACTGATACTCTCTTCAGACACACTAGAAGAGATCATGCAGATCCCATCACAGATAGTTGAGAGCAACCATCTGGTATATATGTATGTATGCCATTATGCCACCCTTAGGCTTATCAGGACTTGCTGGTCATGGACATGTTTTAGAGTGGTCACTTTTGACCCCTCAACTGATGATGTAGGAGAGTATAAAGATCTGAAAGTATTTAAGGCAGCATCCAGTGTGTTGGTTATACTTAAATTTTTCTTTTGGTTTTGATAAATTACAGGGCTTAAATTATCTCTTTTGCAATAAAAAAGCAGAAATTATATTTTAAAATATTTCATCTATTTGAAAACCTTGTAGCCTATATTGCAAAGGAATTTTATGGCAATTATTTTTATTTTCTGTTTGGCAGAAACATAAAAGCTATAAATTGTACTATGGAATATTTTAAAGAGGAATCTAAAAAGAATTTTCCTATAGTTTATATAAACTCAATATTTTAGGCATATTGCTTTTATTGAACATGGGAAATTCAAATGAAGATGTGTAGCTAGGGTATTTTCCACATTCACTGAAGCTGTATAGAGTAGTAAATTATCACGCTAAATGTCAGAGTTTCATTTACCACGTTTTTTTGACACATTTTAATAAAAGGAATAAGTTCTAAGTTTTAATCTTATATAGTATTTATTTTATTGTGACAGGTATTATGAATTAAAATTTTAATAAAAATATTTTTACTTAAAGTCAAGGTTGGGAAAATAGTGTGGCATTGATAATAAGAAATCAGTGGTACTTTGTGAACCAAAGATACATATCTTCTTGAAAACAATTTAATACCCAAACATTTACATTTCATCTTGTCTTGAACAAATAATCATTGCAGTTATTTTTACTCTCACGATAATTTGTTTTCTGTATTTTGTTTAGTCATTTGGGAGCATAATGTCTTCCTTTCTGTTTAGCCAACACATTGTACCTCTTTTATAATTCTAACTGTATAGAAATGTCCTATTAATAACTGTAGCATGATTATGAGTACAGATCTATGGGTCCTTTCTTGTGACAGTCTTTCACTAAATTGATCAATTATATATTCAAAGACCGAGCAGGTCTCTCCTCTTTTGATTTAGAATCTGACATAATTGGTTTATAAACAACAGTAGTTTCTGTTCCTTTAGGAGAACACAGAAAATCAACTTTCCATCTGAGCAGTTTGTGTAATAATGTGGATGATTGGGGGAAAAAATGTGAATGCTGACATTTGACAGAATGTTCTGGAAAACCTAGAAGGTTCTCAGAAGGGGGCCTGGAAGTTTGTTGTGAAGGTGCAGTAACCAACCATATTAGAAAATTCTGCTAGAGGAAATTTGAAACTATTAGTAAAGTAAGGATCTTTCCCAAAAGGATGAAATATTAATCAGGAGACTGGTGGAAGGTTTAAAATGACTCTCTATGTAGTAAAACTATCAAGTCAACATAAACACATGATGCACAATGCGTGAAGGACATGTTCTTTGTTTCTTGGTGGCAACGACACAGCAGAAACTTCAGAGGCATTTGTGAGAGATACTGGGGAGGTTAATATAGACTATAAGCAAAGGGAGTCTTTGTGAAGGAAATTAGAAAGAAATGAAATGGATATGTGGTGACTTTAGAGTAACTCAGATGCATCTTGAATTGTGCACTGGTACTTCACGGTGTGGCTGTGGGTGACGCATTGCAAGGGGCAATTAATATCACAAGGACATTAAGACCTGCTGCCTAAAGCCCATGTGATATCAGGACTGGAAACAGGAATCCAAAATCTAGTTAGTCATTAGCTTCAAAGACTCAGCAATTCAGTATTGTTAGCTAACTCTGGGAGTACAAAACCTTCAGATGATTGAAGCACATGGATTCCAATCAGCCAGACCCCAGTGGGACAGCTGGATAAGTTCAAATCGACAATTGTGCAATTTATTGTGGAAAAAATAACCAGCAATGTTGTCAATTCTGGCCCTCTGCTTAGAACCCTTCATGTTAGAATCTATATCCTTATCTATATCTACATATTTATTCAAGTACAAGTAAACATAAT
The DNA here is from genome assembly GCA_964023405.1 of Apodemus agrarius. Classification (NCBI taxonomy): domain Eukaryota; kingdom Metazoa; phylum Chordata; class Mammalia; order Rodentia; family Muridae; genus Apodemus; species Apodemus agrarius. The sequence continues at coordinate 56,262,844 of OZ030022.1, forward strand.
TAACAAGTTATAGATAAGAGTTATTTAAATTTTAGGGGATCTTGAAATGAAACTCCAGGCATTTGTAGGAAATTTATATTAAACTACCATAGCTGGAATACTGTCAACTATATTGGTAAAATTCTTTGAAACTCATTAAAACAGCCTTTCCTAAATGTAATAACAGTAGAAAATCTAAAAACACTGTGTAAAAAACGTAGCTTCAAGAGTTTTATATTATTTCTAGCTTATGTTCCCTAAATTTTGACAGCATTTAACATGCTATGACCTGACTATTATATATAGATACATGAAACTCTGTAAAATATATTGGCTGTTTTTTTATATAAAACAGTCATAGGTTTTTTTAGATTATAAAAATATAGGTTCAGATGAACATGAATCTTTAACATTATAAAGATGTTGTTACTCTTCAAAATACCATTATTTATTTCTGGATTAAATAACAAAAAGTGGAATGAAGACCAGCAAGACAGCTCAGTGGTTAAAGAAAATTGTTACCAAGGCTGAGAACCTTTGATTCCCCCAAACACAAATTGTAAAAGAAAAGATGTTTGGCACCCACAAGTTCCCCTTTAACACACTTAACATACAGTTAGCATGTATAACACATAGAGACATGCACACCATGCACACCATGAAATAAGTAACGAAACAATCGAAGCTTATATTAAAATGAGTGAGTTTAGAACCTGTTTAATTTATGAGAATATTCAAAAAGGAAAATCTTGTTTCTTTTTTTGTATTTCTTTTTCTTTTTTTTACACTACCTATTTTATTCCCTGTTCCCCAATCCACTCCCCAACTGTTCTGTATCCCATACCTCCTCCCATCCCCATCCCCCTGTCTCCACTAGGGTGACCATGCCTCCCATGCCACCTGACCCCCAAACTCCATGGGGCCTCCAGTCTCCTGAGGGTTAGGTACATCATCTCTGATTGAACACAGAACCAGAATTTCTCTATACTATATTTGATGATGGCCTCATTTTAACTGGTGCATGCTGCCTATTTGGTGGTCCAGGGTTTGATAGCTCTCAGGGATTCAGATTAATTGAGACCCACTTACCAACCCACCCACACATGCTTCCCTGCCCTAGCATTCCCCTACACTGGGGAATCAGGCCTTTACAGGACCAAGGGCCTCTCCTCTTATTGATGTCCCACAAGGCCATCTTCTTCGTATGCGGCTGGAGAGATGGGTCTCTCCATGTGTACTCTTTGGTTAGTGGTTTAGTCCCTGGGAGCTCTGGGGGTACTGGCTGCTTCATACTGTTGTTTCTTCTGTGTGGCTGCAAAGCCCTTACACTCCTTGGGTCCTTTCTCTAGCTCCTCCATTGGGGGAACTCAGATCTGAAAGATATTATGAACCTGTAGATAATCCACAGGACAGAATGGTGTAAAACTATTCTGTTCAGTGGAGTTTCTGTTCAGACGGCAGCTCCATCATTTTTCCCTTTATGTTAAGTTCCTGCTTGGATAAGTCTTTGCCACCTGTGATATTGTATAACCAATTCATATTTACCTACACTTCTATCTCAAACTAAAAGTATCAGAGACAGGGATGTGGTTCCATGGTAAAGTGCATGCCTGCCAGGTGCAATACCCTCATTCTCATCATCTGTAGTATCAGAAATAAAAATGCCACATAATCCTACACAATCTACACCATCATGTTTCCTTGTATTTGTCACTTGTGAGACATTGACAATTTTTTCTACCCTTGAATTCTTGAAATTCCTTCCTCTTCCCATTCCAGTACAGAAGCAAGAAGGCAGAAGAAAAACTAGTCATGACTAACCAAAAATATTGTCAGTTTTATTTGGTTTTGATTTTCAGATATTATCTATCAATTCCAAAAAAAATTCTCTTCTGTAATGAGAAATAGGTTTGTATGCAAAGAGCCTATCTTTGTGGAATGAGAAGAAAAATATTTTCGGACACCAGAAAATATCTTGTGCCACATAACATTTGACTTATATTTGTACATGATTTTTACATAAGCTTATAATTTCTTAAGAAGAAATTTATTTTTAATGTATAGTTGAACAATAAATTTTTACTGAGTTTCCCTTGCCTTGTTGGTTCTCTTCCTTGGTTTTGTATTACATTTGGAGCATAATATTCATAGTTAAATGAGATGATTTCCAGGAATGTTGGTTTAAAGCTGAAAAGTATCACTAGTCATAAAATGGACATTTATAGTTATGTGAACAACACATGGTCTGCTATGAATTTTACCTACCTGTGACATCAGCCAAGGCACTAGTCCTTTCTACATCATCTCATCCACAAAATGGTATTGAGTATCTTTATGCTGACATGCCACAGAGAATTTTGTGAGCACGGAACAAAAATTTGCCTTCCTGTCAATATTTGTAGCCTACATCATGGAGATTCATCTCAGGTTGGCCATAGTCTTTTTGTTAGTTTCTTTTCTGGTTAAATAACATTAAGAGCTATATTTTATGGATATTATTTAAGTATTTTTTACACTGAATAAGTACTTGGTTACATTTGCTTCAAAACGACTTCTTCCCTTCCCAGGAAGCATACAAATTGTTTTGATAATAGAATTCCAAAGAACCATTTTAGTCAATGCTTATTACACTTGAGAAACAACTACATGTACACTAGTGGCTACTGTTCCTTGTCTAATGAAATCCAGGCCACACACTGTTGATCTATTCATCTGGTGATTAGATTGTATTCTGATTGGCTATAGTTTAGCATTCACTGTGGGTTTTTTCCTTTTATTTTTTTCTGAATTCTGCAGTAATTTATCGGTGGATTTTCTACTTGACCATGAAGTTAGTAATAACAGTCAGTCTATTTACAAAGCAATCATTGGATTGTTCACCTTGCAGCTTTCTAGCATTGATTTTATACAACCTTTATACCTTAATTCTCCTTCACATGTATTTCTGCTTCAGTGTTTTATTTATATTTCTGATACTTAGGAATAAAATGTGGATGTGCTTCCTGATAAAGCTTGCATCAAGGTTTTATGAGTCAATCTGTCTTCTGATCATAATTTTTTTGCACTCAATTTGTTTAGAAATATACCTTCTATCAAAAGTTAAATATAACAAAAAATATAAAACTCTATTTCTTCATTTTTTCTTATTCTCTGAGAATTCTCCCTTCAATACTTTTTTCTCTTTTAGAAAACATTTTTATTGGTTCTTTATGAATATTACAACAAGTAACCCAATCCTACTAATTTCCCTCTCCCCTTGAACCCATCCTATCTCCTTGCAACCTCCCCTGAAACAGATTTGTATAGACTTCTTTGCTTGCAAATGTTCACTTTAATGACTCATTGATCTCGTACAAGGCCTCTAGCATCTGCCACTCTATCAGTACTGGAATGTCTCTGGGATTTCTCTCAGATATCCTTTTGTTGCCCTGTGTCATGGAGATCCTGTAGTTTTGAATCTGTAGAACTGGCCCCTTCATATACTCCAGCAGTACATCAATGAGGTATACATAAGGATAGGCCACTTCAAAGTCCTAGATCTGAACCCCTGATGTATCTGAGCTGGTCAGCCCATTGGCTCTTCTGCTCTCAGGTACTTGAGGCAGATCATCAGCAATCTCCACAACCAGAAGCAGCTCTACTCTGCTGTCCAGAAGAGGTACATTTCCTTTAGAACCAACTCTCCTACTCTGATGAACTCAGGGCCAGCTGTCTTTTCTGATATAGGTGGCAAGGGGGAGATCCTTTTAGTCATGTCACCACACAGCAGACAAGTGGTCAGCCAGCTCTCTCATAATTATACACTCAGAGCTGGCTCTCCTCTGGACCCACCCCCAGGGTGCTGCCCAGGTGAGGCGCTGGGCTAGCTCTCCTGAGTACTGCATCTGGTGAGGGGCAGGGGCAGCTCTCCTGCTTTCATGACCTCAGGGCCATATCTTCCAATTGCCACAGATGCTAAGGGGCAAGGGGGTAGGAAGGTATTTCTCCCTTGTCCATGCCACCACATGGGAGATGAGGGGCAAGGCCAGATCTCCCATGCTCATACTCTCAGAACCTGCTCACTTACCGCTCCCTCCATGTGGCAGTGTGTGCAGACCCTCTCTGAGTACTACTGCTGGCTGGAAGCAGGTTCAACACGCCTACTCTCGTGTCTCCAGGTCAGATCTTCCATGATACCCAGGAGAGGGATCTGTGGGGCCAGTTCTGTACAACCCACATACAGCAACATGTCCCTGGGCAACAGCCATGTCTGTCTGGCCTTTGGTATGGTAGACCCCTGAAGCTGCAGGGTAATGGACTCAGACATGGCCCACAGTAATACTACAGGCTAGGGCCCCACCATGATCCTAAGTACCATCATCAGTTACTCACATCAGACTATTCCTCACTATCCTCAGGTCTCCAGCTCTGCCACTCTTCATTGTGCCCACATAGGTCAGCTTCTTTCTCTTCCATTTCCCCATCACTTACTTGTACCTGGGGTCTCTGAGTCTTTGGGGTTGTCTCAGGTTTGAAGTCAGGAATGCTATACCCTGCTTGTGTATTATGACAATAGGGAGGATCATCTCAGGCATGGTCTATGAGCCTGCAAGGACCCAGATTGGTAGTCATTTCACACTTGCTTTTTCAGGGAGTGTTTGGCTATTAATCATTCATATGTTCACAGGTTAAAACACTGAACATAGACATAACTTCATTCCTCTGACACACATGTGACACAACAGCCACATAGGCAGTGCCTCTAGGGACAGTATATTCAATTTTTTAAAAAAAAAATCTTTAATTTGCTTTTCTCAGATTTGAAGAATTAAAAACATAAAATTTTCCACTGAGGCAAAAATATACAATTTTATGCAAATTATTTTAACAACTTTATTACATAAGGCTTAAATGAACTTTTGTTTCACCAAAAATGGAAAGGCCAGGTCTTAATGTTAAAGTCAGCTAACAGGTACTGGGTCTCCATGTTATTGTCTTTAGAATGTAGGCACTGAAAGGAATCCTGGGAAAATCTTTCACCAGGATCTTTACTTCACTTGAGTCTTTTGTGACCCATTTTTCTTGCTGCATATGTCCAGCTGACTTAAAACTAGATGTGAATTTTTTTTTTGTGTCGCTATTTACTTTATGAATGTGACAAAGGAATATGTTAATTTTCTTTAAACTGAATAAACAATTATACTGTATTCTTGGTTTTTAACCAAGAAATGAGAATCTCTGTGAAGAGATATTAGAGCATTTAGCACAGTTCATAGGATATAAAAAGTAGAATTATTTCAACTATATTTGGAATAGCTTCACATCCCTTAACCATTATTTTTAATTACATATAATTGTTTCTCTGCATTGTTTCTTAATTCATTATTCAGAGGCTAAAACAAAAATGTCTTCAAAATATTTAAAGCAGCAGATTTTTTAAATAAGTTTAGATGCTATAATCATAAAAGTAAGCAAATAGTAATGACTAAAAGTAAATTGAAAGTATAAATTCTAATATCCTTTCACTGACCTACATTGGAATAAGCAGTAAATATTATTTGTTTGCTCCGGTGCCATGGTTAGTAACTTTACATGTCTGGTTATAATGGATTAAATGTCTCTGTTAATTCAAACATCTTTATCTGTTAAATTTCATGATAACATGAACAGGACAAACAATTTTAGTAATACAGAGTGATATGAGTGTATAGATCATTATCTGAGCCATCTATCCTGAAATTAACAAAAACTGCATTATTTAAACAAAGAATAGATGGCCTTTATAGTTATGATATGGAATGCACACATGTGTACATACTTATTTACCTGAAGTGATCTTTATAAGAGTTAAAGCTGCTTTTGGATTCATTTTTTAACACTCAACAGAATTCATCTCCCTTTTAATAGGTCATCTATTTGATCAAGTAAAGTATGTCTATGAGATAAAATAGTCATACTCCTATAAAAATTTAAAAGAAGGTCTAATCACAAAATTACTCACATCGATAACCAAGTTTTATTTTTATCAATCTTTATTTTCTTAATATGCTTTAACTGAAACAGAACCCTTGAATCTGCCACCTCTCTTTTCTCATTGTAGAGCCTCTAAGCTCTTTCAGTGCCTTCCTACTCTCAAGCTGTCATCTTCTTTTTCTTTGATTATTATTTTTGTGTACATATGGGTATGGACAAATATAAAAATATAGCCTACTGAGTCTATTTTTGCTGCAAAAAATATATTATTGCATATACATCTATATGCAATTATATTACATGTGTTTGTGTGTGTGTGTGTGTGTGTGTGTGTGTGTGCATGAGTATGTGTGTGTTTAAGATGATCAATATGCACTAGGCATCCAGATAGAGGAATAAATAAATAAAAATAAACATTATTTTCACCCTTCCTTTTCTTCTTCCAATGCCTCCTGTGTAACTCTTTTGCTCTCCTTCTCAAATTAATGGCTTCCCTTTATTTGTTGTTTTACATATACATATATACCTAAATATAGAAATAAACCTGTTCAGTATATTTCATGTTGCTTTTATGTTATACATATTTCAGAAAATCTGTCATACGTATAATTTTTCATATAATCCATTTGTTCTTTCCAAGGTTCCTTATTATTTCAGGAATCCATGTGATGGTATGATGTATATAAATATGACACAGGAACAGTGAATTAAAAGCTTGAAAGACTTATTGAAAAATAAAATATATTTTCTGAAACTCCCTGTATGCATTTATCTAGTACTTCTTTGGACTATGGAGTCTGCTAAGATTTAGAAGTTTAATGGAGGAGGTAAAAAAGCTCACTTTCATCTCAGGAATCTCACAGGCTTTCTAGCAGTATGTTCTAGCAGATTGATAATATACAGATCATAAGTCCCAGCTGGGCGCAATCTCAGCCACTAGTTCTGTGGCAGAAATGTGACCAACTGAACACATTCAGTGGGGACAATTAGTATCTCACCAAGAAAATAAACTTTCCCAAGCTTTGCTAAAAAAATAACCATGATAATAAATGCCTTTATAGCAATCGAAAAAAAAGTTATTAAAATCCAAATTGAAATGTATTTTTATAAAGATTATTCATATTCATACGCAATCATTAATTTAATAATATTTAAAAACCATATAATTAAACAAACAATGTAAAGAATGTATTGACATAGAAAATAGTTAACTTTGTATTTGATGATTTTGAAATTTTCAAGAGTAATGTTTCAAACACATACAAGTCTTATTTTAAAGTTTATAGCAATTCTAAAAAAAAATAAAGCATGTTTGAAAATATCTTTAACTCTCTAATGTATACTTTTTATTTTTTCTCTAGTTGTTTACATTAGTATGTATTAACTAGTAAAGATAGAAAATATTCTATTTCTACTCACATTTTTCATTACATTTACTTATTGCTGTGAGATTGTGTAGGTCTATGGCATGCCTGCAGAGGTCAGAGTATAAGTTGTGTGAGTTTGTGCTTCCCATGACATGGTGTCCAGGAATAAAAATCAGGTGGTCTCTAAGTATTTCTATTGTTGTAGCAAAATACCACAAATCTTATATTTTCTTTATGACTTTATATTTCCATATTGCTATTTCTTATTGAAGAACAGGAACCTGGAGACAAGAGTTGATGAAAAGCAATGCATACTATCTTGCTGCACATGGCTTGCTCAGCCTGCTTTCCTTTTCTTTTTCTTTTTTAATTTGTGTTTTTCATTTTCTCCAAAATTTCTTATTTTTAATTTATTGGTATTTTATTTATTTACATTTCAAATATTAGCACCTTTCCAGTTCCCCCTCTGGAAAACCTCTATCCCATCCATCCCCCCTGCTTCTATGAGGGTGCTCCACCACCCAACCACCCACTCCCACCTCCCTACCCTGGCATTCCCCTACACAGATGCATTGAGCCTTCACCGGACTAAGGGCCTCTCCTCTGATTGATGTACAACAAGGCCATTCTCTGCTACATATGCTGCTGGAGCCATGGGTCCCTCCAACTCTTTGGTTGGTGCTTTAGTCCCTGGGAGCTCTGGGAGTCCTGGTTGGCTCATATTGTTGTACTTCCAATGGGGCTCTGGGAGGTCTGGCTGGTTGATATTGTTGTTCTTCTTATAGGGTAGCAAACCCCTTCGGCTCCTTCAGTCCTTTCACTAAATCTGCAATTGTAGACCCTATGTTCAGTCCAATGAATGGCTGTGAGCATCCAACTCTGTATTTTTCATGCTCTGGCGGATCCACTCAGAAGACAGTTGTATCATGCTCCTGTCAGCAAGCCCTTCTTGACCCCTGCAATGGTGTCTGGTTTGGTGTCTGCATATGGGATAGATCCCCAGGTGGGACAGTCTCTGCATAGCCTTTCCTTCAGTCTCTGCTCCACGTATTTTCTCTATATTTCCTCTCATGAGTATTTTGTTTCCCCTTCTAAGAAGGACTTAAACATACACACTTGGTATTCTTTTTGTTGAGCTTTTTGTGAACTGTGAATTGTACCTTTGGCATTCAGAACTTTGGGGCTAATATCCACTTATCAGTGATTGCAGACCCAGTGTGTTCTTTTGTGACGGGATTACTTCATTCAGGATATTTTCTAATTCCATCCATTTACCTAAGAATTTCATGAAGTCATTGTTTTTAATAGCTGAGTAGTGCTTCATTGTATAAATGAACCACATTTTCTGTATCCATTCCTTTGTTGAAGGACATCTGGGTTCTTTCCAAATTCTGGCTATTAAAATTAGGCTGTTATGAACATAGTGGACCATGTGCTCTTATTATATGTTAGAACATTGTTTGGGTATATGCACAGGAGTGATATAGCAGTGTCCTTAGGTAGATTTATGAACACTTTGAGCATTATGAACATTTTCTGAGGAACTGCAAGACTGATTTCCAAAGTGGTTATACCAGCTCGCAATCCTACCAACAACGGAGGAGTGTTCCTCTTTCTCCACATCCTAGTGAGCATCTGCTGTCTCCTAAGCTTTTGAACTTAGCCATTCTGACTGGTGTGAGGTGAAATCTCAGGATTGTTTGATTTGCATTTTCCTGATCACTAAGGTTGTTGAACAATTCTTTAGGTACTTCCCAGCAATTTGGTAATCCTAGGTTGAGAAGTCTTTGTTTAGTTCCATATCCCATTTTTAACAGGGTTATTTGGTTTTCAAGAGTCTAACTTCTTGCATTATTTGAACATATGCAGGATATTAGCCCTCTCTCAGATGTAGGATTGGTAAAGATCTTTTCCTAAAAACCCAGCCAGTGGAAAAAAAAACAGCATTTTTAACAAATAGGACTGGTTCAGCTAGCAATCAATATGTAGAAGAATGTAAATTGACCAATCTTCTCTCCTTATGCAAAGCTCAATTCATATACAACTTGAGCCATTGAGTTGATTAAGCCATATCAAAATGTAATGTGTCTTTCATTCAGGAACACAGGACACTGGGGCAGATAGCATGGAATGCACCACTAGGTTTTATTTAATTATTTTCTGTTACTAAAAATAACTTTAATTTTACTTATATATAATATATATAATTCATATATAATAAAATTAACATTCATCCTGTTTGATGCATCTTATAGTCTTATCTCCAACAACTTAAAAACATTTTATGGTTTTAAAATCAAATTCTATATAATATAAACATGTGGATATGTCATTATTTTATAAGTCTTTGAATGCTGGAATTCCTAATATGTGTAACAGATTTTTTTGTTTCTTTTTAATTATTTATTCTATATTCTTTGTTTACATTCCAAAGGCTTTCTGCTTTCCCAGCACCCCCCCCCTCACCATATGTCCCATAAGTCCTCTCCCACCCACCTCCCACCTATTCCCCAATCACCCCCACCCACCATTTCTCTGTTCTGGTACTCTCCTACAAAACTGGATCCAATCTTTTTTTTAAAATATAGAAATAATTCAGAAACTCATGGAACTATGACACTGTAGTAACAAATCATCAAACATATGTAAAAATTGGAAAGTAATATATTACTTTTAAATGATCAATTCAAAGTAAATGAATGATTCTTTTAAAATTGTCAAAACCATGTAACACCTACAGCTGATTTTCTAAGAAAATATAGGAATCGTTGGATTTTCTCTCCAATAGTAATAATGGATAGAAGTATTGTTAGCACTAGTCAGTATTCTCATGATTTGATGAGTTAGATTGAATGACAAAATCTTTATCTAAAAGTAAATTTTGGATACAGACTTTTATAAACTGACTATGACATAAAAAATTAACATTTTTAACAGAAGTAGATTGTATATATTGAAGGGATTTTTCATCTATGTTAAGAGATAAATTCTCTCATACATATATAAGTGAGAGAAAAAGTGTTCAGCACATTTGAAAGATGACCTGTCAAAACTGAAAGAAGCTGGGAAGATGAAACTTTCTCGAATAGACTCAAAGAGGTGTATAATATATCATAGTAGTATAATGAGAACAAGAACAAAAGAAAATGGTAAGAGCAAACCAAGATGTGTTTATAACAGAAACTTTAGGACAGTCACTCAAAAATCAGCTTCACAAAGAAAATTAGCAAAGGTAGTGAAATTTCCAGAAGGTAAACCATATACGGAATAATTAAAAGATAATTCCTACAGGGAAGTATTGTGTCAAGAACAAGCTTCATAGAAAATGTTGCACAGTGATGAACATTCAAGGAGGCAGATCTGCCATATTACATGAAAAGAGGATCTAAAGATTGTTTTTGCAAAGAAGTGAGCTTCCTTACCATACTATGAATCATCTGTCACTCGAAGCATCATTTAGAAATTGAATATTGATACCTAAAAGAACGACAAGAAGAAAATGATACATTCTGACATTCAGCTCAGTGTCCTGATTCTGTTAGTCTACAGTGCTGTGTTGCAGAGGATACTTTTCCATTATTAGTAAATATTTGATTCTTCACATTTCTTGTCATTTTAAATTCATATTAAATTTGTATTTTTGTCTCCTTTCTCTGACTATTCACTGAGGCATCTTGATGTCACCCTGCAAAATATCTCTTTGTTATATATACCATTTGATGTCTACTTTCTGATAAAACTACAAATACCTGTAATGTATGTCGATAAATGTTAAAAAGTTAATCTTTATATGAATAATTGATAAAGGGAGGTTATATCATATGATATATTTTTCACATTCTTTAAGTACATTGAACTTCTAACATCTGATTTTAGTAATAAATGATGCTATCTTAGCAGCACACATTCATGTTAAAACTTGTATTAATTGCCTTACAAAAACTTTGTAATTTTATGAGTTCCCATTTGTTAATTCTTGATCTTAGAACATAAGCTATTGGTGTTCTGTTCAGGAACATTTCCCTTGTGCCCATGTCCTCAAGGATCTTCCCCAGTTTCTTTTCTACTAGTTTCAGTGGGTCTGCTTTTATGTGGATGTCCTTGATCCACTTGGAGTTGAGCTTAATACAAGGAGATAAGAATGGATCAATTTGCACTCTTCTGCATACTGACCTCCAGTTGAACCAGCACCATTTGTTGAGAAGGCTATCTTTTTTTCCCACTGAATGTTTTCACCTCCTTTGTCAAAGATCAAGTGAGCATAGGTGTGTGGGATCATTTCTCGGTCTTCAATTCTATTCCATTGATCTACCTGCCTGTCACTGTACCAATACCATGAAGTTTTTAACACTAGTGCTCTGTAGTACTGCTTGAGGTCCAGAATACTGATTCGTCCAGAAGTTCTTTTACTTTTGAGAATAGTTTTAGCTATCCTAGATTTTTTGTTATTCCAGATGAATTTTAGGATTGCTCTTTCTAATTCTATAAAGAACTCAGTTGGGATTTTGATGGGGATTGCATTGAATCTTTATATTGCTTTTGGCAAGTTGGCCATTTTTACTATATTAATACTGCCAATCCATGATCCTATAAAACTTTTCCATTTTCTGAGGTCTTCTTCAATATCCTTCTTCAGAAAAACGAAGTTCGTGTCATACAGCTCTTTTACTTGTTTGGTTAGAGTTACAGCAAGATACTTTATATTGTTTGTGGCTATTGTGAAAGGTGCCATTTCCCTAATTTCTTTCTCAGCCTGTTCATCCTTTGAGTATAGGAAGGCTACTGATTTGCTTGAGTTGATTTTATAACCAGCCACTTTGCTGAAGTGGTTTTTCAGCAGTAGGAGCTCTCTGGTGGAGTTTATTGGGTCACTTAAGTATACTATCATATCATCTGCAAATAATGATAGTTTGACGTTTTCCTTTCAAATTTGTATTCCTTTGACCTCCTTATTTTGTCTACTTGCTCTAGCTGGAATTTCAAGTACTATATTGAAAAGATATAGAGAGAGGGGGCAGCATTGTCTAGTCCCTGATTTTAGTGGGATTACTTCAAGTTTCTCGCCATTTAGTTTGATGTTGGCTACCAGTTTGCTGTATATTGCTTTTACTATATTACTTAAACAATATTGCTATATTGTTTAGGTATGGGCCTTGAATTTCTGTTCTTTCCATTTTGTCAAATGCTTTTTCATCTAGTGAAATGACCATGTGATTTTTTTTCTTTGAGTTTGTTTATGTAGTGGATTGCAATGATGGATTTCCATGTATTGAAACATCCCAGCATCCCTGAGATGAAGCCTACTTGATCATGGTAAATGATCCTTTTGATGTGTTCTTGGATTCAGTTGGCAAGGCAAAGGACACTGTCAATCGGACAAAATAGCAACCAACAAATTTGGAAAAGATCTTCACCAACCCTACATCTGACAGGGTGTTAATATCCAATATATACAAATTACTTAAGAAGTTAGTTTCCAGAGAGCCAAATAACCCTATTAAAAATGGGGTACAGAGATAAACATAGAATTTTCACCTGAAGAATTTCAAATGGCTGAGAAGCACTTTAAGAAATGTTCAGCATCTTTAGTCATTAGGGAAATGGAAATCAAAACAGCCCTTAGATTTCTCCTCATACCAGTCAGAATGGGTAATTAAAAATTCAGGAGTTGGCAAGGATATGGAGAAAGAGGAACATTCCTCCACTGCTGGTGGGATTGCAAGCTGGTACAACCACTATGGAAATCAGTCTGGTGGTTTCTCAGAAAACTGGGCATGATATTACCAGAGGACCATGCTATGCCATTCTTGGGCATATACCCAGAGGATTCCCTGGTATGCAATAAGGACACATGCTCCACTATGTTCATAACAGCCTTATTTATAATAGCCAGAAGCTGGAAAGAGGCCAGATGTCCCTCAATGGAGAAATGAATACAGAAAACGTGGTATATTTACATAATGGAATACTATTCTGCCATTAAAAACAATGTATTTATGAAATTCTTAGGCAAATGGTTGGAACTGGGAAATATCATACTAAGTGAGGTAACCCAATCACAAAAGAACACACATGGAATGCAATCACCGATAAGTGGAAAGTAGCCCAGAAGCTCTGAATACCCAAGACACAATTATCATATCAAACGATTCCCAAGAAGGAAGGAGAGGGTTCTGGTCCTGGAAAAGCTTGGAACAGCAATGCAAGGGATTACCAGGACAGAGAGGAGGGAGGGGTTTGATCAGGGAATGGGTGGAGGGAAGAGGGCTTATGGGACTTATGGGGAGGGGGGAACCGAGAAAGGGAAAATCATTTGGAATATAAACAAAGAATGTAGAGAAAAAAAACTTGTATTCAGTCTTCATCATATTATGTTTTAGTTGATTTTAACCTTCCTAGTAATAGTTACAAAGGGTGGGTCTGATGTAATTCTGTATACTTTCAATTTGAATAATTTCTGAAACAGAGATGGACTCTTTTTTTCCCATTTAGGATTGAATATGTAAGGCATATCATACAAAAGATATGCCAAAATAGCTAAGTCAATTATGCTGAAAACAAAAAACAAAAATCTGGAGAGATGTTTGAGTAAGAGGATATACTGAGATGGCAGACAACTTGAGTTTAGTTCCTCATGTTAGGGAGCTCACAATTGTCTTTAAGGAATCTAATTCCTCTGTTCTTCATGAGCACCTACTTTAATGTACACATGCCAAATACAAACATATACATACAAAATACACAGTAAAGAAAAATAAAGAAAATAATTCCATTTACACTGACTATCAAAAATCTATATACCTCTTACAATTATGTCATCACAGTAAAGCCAAACTCCTAAGTCTATAAAATCAAGAATGAGTTAAAAATGAGTCAACTGCAGTGGTTTGATTTGTAGTATGTCAGTAACAATGCTGCTCATAAAATATTTTAGGCATGATGTTTATCATATCAGATATATGTGTCATTTATACAACAAAATAGGCCAAAAATTCAAAAATATTGACACCATGTCATTGCTGAATGAATATCATTATATTATTTTGTTTCTTTATTTTTTTTCAAGATAAAAAGTCTAAAGTAAAATAGAGACAAATGACGTAGATCTTAGACTAACATTTTATCTGATGCTCAACAAGATCTTTATTTTAATAATATTTTTCAGTGTTACTTAAAGAAAATATAGTAAAGCAGTCAATATAATTTACCCCAAAATTATTTTAACATTACTATGCTTTTGAAATCAATTGCCTTTTTAAATATGATTGTAATAAATGTTAGCAGCATCCTCCATGAAGAGATTGATGACAAAAACCTCTGAAATTAAAGCAATACTTCTATAATTCAAGAAGTAGCAGCAAACAAGTGCCAGAATTACAGGGTATGTGACAAGAGTCATCAAAACTAAGCTAAGCTTAGTGACTGTCTCTATGCAGGAAAATAAGGATTGATAATCTGTTTATTGAAAGCCAAGGTTGGCAGGTTGAGACAGGAGGATTACAAGTTAAAGTCCTGACAGGGCAATTCAGCAAGATCTTGTGTCAAAGTAAAAGTTACAGGAAAGAAAAAGAAATCTAAGTTTGTAGTTATTTACATGGTGTTTGATTTGTAAATGCTGTGCCCTCTATTTAATTCATGGCACCTTCAAATATTGATCACAACATACCATCATGTTGTAAGCCTTGCCATGATTATATTTTTGATGCTTTGGGAAAAATAATTAACTTGGTAGAATACAGCATTTTATCAATGGATGTTTAAGAAAGGAACATGCGATAATCATAGGCCTCCAGAGTATCTTAATAGATTAAGATTGAATAATCACAGGAGGAAATACGGAGACAAAATGTGGAGTAGAGACTGGAGGAAAGGCCGTCCAGAGACTGCCCAACCTGGGGATCCATCCCATATACAAACAACAAACCCAGACACTATTGTGGATGCTGAGAAGAGCTTGCTGACAGGAGCCTGACATAGCTGTCTCCTGAGAGGCTCTACCAGAGCCTGACAAGTACAGATGTGGATGCTCACAGCCAACCATTAAACTGAGCATAGCTTCCCAATGGAGGAGTTAGAGAAAGGACTGAAGGAGCAAAAGGGGTTTGCAACCCCATAGGAAGAACAATATCAACTGACCAGACCCTACAGAGCTTCCAGGCACTAAACCACTAACCAAAGTGTACACATGGAGGGACCCATCGTTCTAGCTGCATATGTAGCAGAGGATGGCCTTGTCAGCCATCAATGTTGGGAGAGGCCCTTGGTCCTGTGAAGGCTTGATGACCCAGTATAGGTGAAGGCACGGCCAGGGAAGAGGGAATGGGTGGGTGGGTAGGAGCACACCCTCATAGAAGTAGGAGGAGGGGGGCTGTAATAGGTGGATTCTGGGGAGGGGAAACTAGGAAAAGGGATAACATTTGAAATGTAACTAAGGAAAATATCCAATTAAAAAAAGAAACAGTAAAAAAAAAAAAAAGAAAGAATGCTTTGTCTTCATATCAATTTTAAGTGTTTATCAAAGAGCTCCTTCTATATGTGTTTTAGGAAAAACTTTACTGAGTTTTGTAGTCTCAGTTGACTCAGAAATAAATATAGAAACCAAACATTTCTGAGTTTACTGAAATCTTTTTGGAAGAACATCTATATAGATAACTTCTTTTTAGTAACCATTTAATATTTAAATTTCTTGTTAACAGAGATTTAAACAAAGTTAAAATGAATTAGTTGTTTATAAACTTTGAGTCTGATTGTTCCAGTGTCATTTGAAGGCTGTATCATGTGAGATAGGCAGTAAAGAATCCATCATTAGCATGTAAATTTTCACTTATGAAAAAAAAACATTTCAGAGAATGTTTTTATGAATGGTTGTTTCTGGGTAAGGCCAACACCCTTTAGGATCCAGTCCTTATGGGTCCTCAAAGAAAAGCGAGGAACAGAAGGTTTAGAGAAAGTATATTATCATATCATCTGCAAATAGTGATATTTTGACTTCTTCCTTTTCAGTTTGCATCTCTTTGACCTCCTTTTGTTGTCTAATTGCTGTGACTAGGACTTTGAGTACTATATTGAATAGGAGAGTCTTATCTAGTCCTTGTTTTTCTATTATATCCTATGATTCTATACTGTTCCAATCTGCTGCAGGTGGAGGCTTCTCTGATGTTGCCTGAAAAGGGCACTGATCTGTGATAATAGCAGATTGTCATTAGGCATCATTGGTAGCAAATTTCCTTTAGTAGAACAGTAGTGTTTGCTTTTACCCTAAGCTCATGGATCCCATCTAAGATTCTTGTCTCAGATTCTTTGTCACCCTGAGCTGTATCAAGTTTGGTTTCCACCTCACTTACTAGGCTTTAAGGCTCTTTGTTATAATCACACTAGCTTATCTTCCAGGCAGGAGAGCACTGTAGTTTGAGGGGTTTATACATGTTTATGTTTTTCTTTTGTTAATGAACAGGAAAACTAGAGCATAGAGGTGAAAGTGTAAGACCTGAAAGAAAAACGGGGGCACCCCAGCACCCCATGCCTTGGAAGCCATCACCCCAATCACTCACAAGAAACAGTCTTGATGCAATAGCAGGAGGATTTTAATTCCAGAGCTCTGGGGTCACAGCCATTCCCCCACGTGTGGTAGGTGACTGTGAACAATGCGTGCAGAATTGGGGCAGCTTTTGTAGGCTTATAACAGAACCCGCCTAATACAAGCCACTCCATAGTTTCTAAGCCAATCAGTTTAAATTATCTGAGCCCACGCTCTCTGAGAACCGATCAGTTTCCTATAGAAGCTGGATAAACTAGTTAAGTTATTTCCGCTTACGTGGCTGCCACGCACAGGGTCATGCAGGCGTTACCTGTTATGCATTTCCTCTGGGGTCAGGGTCACATACTTACATACAGGGCCAGCGCAGTGGTGTCCACCCTTGCCTCAGCTTCTCCACAGGAGGCGAGGTGGGAAAGGATGCTAGGGACCTTTCCAGCCTGCAGCCCTCATCCTTTCAAAAGCTCTATCTGGGCATCGCCTTGTTCATTGTGTGGTGTAAGTGTTATCTTCAGCAATAAGGCATTATTGTCAGTTTGTGGAAGGAAACCAATTTGACAATGCCTAGGGTTGTTCAGGGATTTTCTTGGGACCCTTGTATCCACGAACAGAATGCCCTCATAAAATCCCTCCCATCAGGATTTAGAGAAACCTCTGGAGAAGGCAGAAAGCCTGTAAGAGTCAGAGGGTATCAAAGACAGCATGAAAACAAGGACTTCTAACATACAACATGGAATAAACACACCTTAACTCAGAAAGATGAGCAGGGCTCATGGGTCTGTAAAAGGAAACTGGACACTCACCCTCATAGCTATTATTTGAAGCTATCTTCTATAGACAATAATTTGCAAATGAAAATTTGGCTTTCTCCAAGGGTATCTCACTGGGAAAATAAACTGCTCTTAAGGGTAGGCTGCATGGCCAGCAGTAGATGCAAACAGAAAAGGAATTCAAAGTTTGAATCCAAAGTTGAATCTTTGGAGGTTCCTTGTCTCAAAAAGCTAAGTCATGGCTTCTTTTAAACTAAATTCCAACTTCCCTTGTATAACTCGATAGTATTGAGCATTAGTTGAATGTGTGTGTGTGTGTGTGTATGCTAAGAAAAAACAAATGTTATTTATGATCAACTTAATTTAATATTGGTTATAGCCAATTGAGATTCCTTTCAATTTACTAGTTAGATATTTTTATAAACACTTTTAAAATGAAATTCTTACCCTACTTTAGTTTTAAAAGTAATTTAAATAACTGTTTTAACATTGCACTCCTTGCCTTCAGATTTCAACAATGGATCTCTAACAATCTAGTCAGAGAATTATTTTTAGTGGAAATACTAAAATTAGAAGTGAAATAACATTTTGAAAGTCAGGTCATTAAAAAACATGGGAGAAACTAACTTAGTTATTTAAGCAGAAGACTTGATAATGGAGTTAAAAAAATATCAGCTTAATGACACCATATAAAAGATGGTTCAGTGAAACACAGAACTGAAGTGCTATGTTGGTAGAGATATAAACCTACTGGTAATCAAACTGCCAAGACATCTCTTGAGGGGCATGGTGGCAGGAAGAGAGAGGTGTTAAATGATGGGAAAGCTGGTAGATTTTATATGACATTCATCAGGGTTTCAATCTGAGCCCATTCAGTCTGCCTGGATCTATGAGTCCTTACCAGAGATAGTTGACCTTTAGAGGAAGGTAATGGGAGGTTCCTGGAGGATTAAGAGTGGTTCCCAGTGAACAGAAACCATTTTTAAAGATCTGCATTTCTAGTAAACCTTTAGGCTTGTTTACCCAATTACAATCCTTCCGTTTACATAGATAAATTCTTTTGTTTAGAACAAGGTTAACTTCACTGCCCTTAGGGGGATGAGGGGCTTTGGATCTGACAGCCAGGAAGATTTACAGAAGGTCAGCATTTTGTTAGAAGTGAGGTTTTAAGGTCAGAACTTAAACTCCGCCTGTAAAATTCTACCATCTGATTGTCTATTTTCACCACAGATACCTTCCTTTTAAAATAGTAATAACTGGCCTCAGGCTCCTAGAGTTAAAAGAGTTAATTTTTAATTGCATTCATTTTCTCTTCTTTTTTTTTTAAACTGTAAGTGGTACAATAATTTTAAATGTGAAAGGAATAAAAATTTTACAAGCAAGAAGTCTATCAGAATAAATGCTCACTGTGCTGACCCTGGTGATGTCATGTGGAGGAGATACATTATGCAGTTAAGAGTTGTTAGTGAAGAAGTTCAAATCCCTGCTTTTTAAAAAAATTGGCTCTGTGTGTGTGTGTGTGTGTGTGTGTGTGTGTGTGTGTGTAGGAAAAGGAATGCAGGAACCCAGAATTCTTCACAACTTAAAAGAAACTACCTCTGCAAGTGAAAGTGGTCATAAAATCGATATCAAATAAGTTAGATTAACAACAGATACCCCTGTCATTTGAGGAGCTGACAACTAGGAAATCTTTTTGATTTATGTAATCATAGTCAGAAAATTCATGCTTCCTTTTGTTCCAACTAAAGATAAAATATATTTTCAGTTGGGTGAGAATTATTATTGCAAACATTAGAAAGTTCTGAAAATTTTGCTCTGATTAGTCTTGTTCTGAAAGAACATATTTTTTTATTGAAATAACATGGATCACAATTGTACAAATATACAGACAACTCAAACTTGCTTCAGAGACAAAAATACATGGTTTTACAAGTTCCATAGTTTGTTGGTATTTTGTTCTTGAATCTGGACATGCTTTTGTTTAGCTGCTAAAGGATATATACAAAGCTCTCCATAATGCAAAAGAGAAGTGTGCAAAGGTAGCTTCTAAGCACATTCAATTCACAAATAAACCATTCCTGTGAGAAGATATACACTAAAGAATTTTACCTTTTTTGAGACTTTAAAAGCGAATGAAATACAACATATTGCGTTTACTTGTTGGAAATGATAAACTGACAGGAATACTTGAAACATGCTGAAATAAATAAGCCTACTGATTCTGTGACTGCTTTCAACTGTTAGTTTTGTATAACAGCTATTCCTTTCAGAATTGCAATGCTGATATATCTCTTCATATTATTTTTATTCAGTTATTAAATCATACACAAATCCAATGAATTTAATTAGTGTAGGAACAATATGAGTTAATCAGTCTCTAGCTGTGCTTGAACACAAGCAGTGTGCATATAGCATAAAGATAGACAACTACGAGGCCTTCCCACTGACCATTCTGAGCTGATTTCTCATATTCATCCAAGTGTCATATACATACACAGATACCTTTCTTTTAAAATAGTAATAACTGGCCTCAGGCTCCTGGAGTTAAAAGAGTTAATTTTTAGTTGCATTCATTTCTTCTTCTACTGTGTGTATTTAACACCATCAATTTTATTGATATGTTAGTTTTCTTCTCACTCATGTCTTTAAGATGCCAGAAAAAAAGAGGAAGAATAGTCCTTGAGGAAAAATGCAGGTGGTGGAGTTGGACAGATGACTCAGCAGTTAAGAGCACCTCCCCACTTTGTAGAGTTCCAGGACATTTCACCACACTTCTGGGATGTATAAACAGTGCATATCTGTGTACATATGCAAATGAATACACAAACATTTTAAACATAAAATTTTTAAAAATGTAGGAAAGAAATATGGCCATGAAAACAAAGTCTCATCAAGTCCACAGGGACTTTCCAAGTCAGGAAAACCCAACACATTCTATAAATACAAAGAAACAGATCTTTAGATGAGAAAGGTTTTATTATAACAGAAAGCATGAGATGTAGAATGTAAACTATATGGCTATGGAATTATAAATGGTTAAATGATATAATTTTAGAGACTTTTTCAATTGAGTCAGAGATATAATCAAGACTTTGTCTCATTTCTCTTCCTGAATTAGAAATTAGTGGTTTTTTTTTTTTAATTTAAGAAAGCATTGAAAATAATCAGTCTTCTTTATTATTTTCTTTGTTATGCTTTAGTCACTACGTTGTTATTATCTGTATATTTGCCTGGCTTTTTTATTAGAATTGTTTCACAAGATGCAGTTCAGTAGCTGAAGAGATAGCTCAGGGGCTAAGAATATTAGCTTCTCTTCCAGAGGACCCATGTGAAGTTCCCAGCATGGACACCTGGAAGCTCACAAATGCCTCTACAACCAGTTTCAGCATATCTGACACATTTGGGCATCTTTAAGAATCATATACACATGGAATACATTCATGCAACATGCGCTCTCATACTCATAAAGATGAAACTATATAATAAATTATAGGAAAGTTTTGTTTTAAGGTTCAGCCATGAGGGGAGTCATTCTATGGTGGTTTTAGAAGACATGACCATTAAAGACTTATATGTTTGAACACTTGGCCCATAGTGAGTGGCACTATTAGGAGGTGTAGACTTGTTGGGGGTAGGTATGGCCTTTTTGGAGGAAATCTGTCACTGTGGGCACAGGCTTTGAATCTCATGTGCTCAAGCTAGGCCTAGAAAGGCATTCACTTCCCTTATCTGAATCAAGATGCAGTTCCTCCTCCAGCACTTACCTGCTTATATGTCCCCATGCTTTCTGCCATGATGATAATAAACTAGATCTCTGAAACTGTAAGCCAGTCCCAATTATTTTCCTTTATAAGGATTGTCATGGTCCTGGTGTCCCTTCCTAGCCATAGAAACTAAAACTAATGCATCTACTTTTAAAAATGTATGTTTCCTAGACTTTTTATTTCAGTTGTATACCTCAGATACATTGATTATAATCTCTAGAAAATTGAGATAGATTGAAATAGTCTTGTTTGTACTGAATTTGACAAGTGCCACAACAAAATGGAAACCATGTGAAGTCATATATCTTTTTCCTATTATTCATGGAATACTAGGAAAGTATTAAATATTGCCATATTTAAATTTAATCATATAAAGTTGTTTATCTCAGTTCACATAGATAGTAAATCCCTTGTGTTCCTTCTCACCTGCTAAGAAACTAAAAGTCTTTGCCGGGTATCTGAGAGCTGCTCTAGACAGCCTATTTACCAATTAACAGTGACAACACAATAAAAAACAGGAGGCATGCATATTGTTTTTCAGTGTATAGTCTATCAAGCATGATTTTGAAATGCAAGTAATAAATCATTTTTAAGGCATGCAGCAGTATCAAAGTTAAAAAATGTTTCTCATCTATTGTTTTGTCTTAGTAAGCACTCTACTGACTTCTGTGAAAAATGATTGCTTAACACAATCATTTAAGGTTGTTGTATCACATACACACGGTTCATTACTTTGCAAATCCCGACTCTGACTTTCATGACCTTAGAAATGAGTTACTACTATGTAAACAGGTTTTCCCACTAACTTTTCTGCCCTTAAAAGTCATGGGTTTCAATCTAGACCCATGGCATACAGAGATTACTGTAGTAATTTTCCTTTAACTAGTTGTTTGTACTTGTCTAGTTACTTAATTCTAATTATTTACCCCATGTAATTTCAACATTGTTCATATTCTGTCTGGGTTAGATTTAACACTGCTCTTATAACTATTTTATTTACATTCTCTATTTTAATATAATGTAATTTAATATAATTCCATTCTTTTATGTATATTATTTTCTCTGAATAAAATTTACAGTTATTTCAAAAAAATCACTGCATAGCAATCAAGACCACCAGCAAGTCTAGTTTTATGTCAAATCTAGGTGGTATTTTCATTGTTAACTCCGAAGTCTAAAAAAAGTTAAGACAATGTGTGTTGTCATCTTTTTTGAAAGCATGCAGACAAGATGTGCTGTGACCTGATGATCTATCCTGGTGAACTAAAAGAAGTATGTCTGAAAACATTTGTGTGCCAAAGTCAAGAATATTAACTCATCACTGCAACCCAGCAAATTAAGAGATTGAGTTAATCTTAATCGCTCTCTGTCTCTCTCTCTCTCTCTCAATCTAACACACACACACACACACACACACACACACACATGTATATAAATATATATATTAAGATATTTCAAACATCTGTAATCACAGTGTAATGAAGAAGATAGTGATATGTTGAAACAGTATCTAAAATTTGGATTTACTGCAACTGACCAAGTTGGTATTAAATCCCAACTCATTTACATGAATTATATCAAAATGTACAATAATGAGCATATGTAAGACATTTATCCAGAGATCTAAATTAGTATTAAATTTTTATATCAATGGAATGAAGTAGGCTTTTTCATTAGCTAAAGTTCTTTTGCTTTGTTTTGTGTTTGCAATTCAACATTATCAGGCTGTACTTCTAAATCTCTTCTACTATTGCCTTGAACAACTGTTTGAGAATATTTGAGAGTGGGTGTCCTGGTTTGTGTTCTTGTTGTCTTACCCTTTAGGATGCAAAGAGAAGTTCAGAGTCAGTCTTGGTTCGATTTCAAGAACCTATCTCAAAAAAAGAAAAGGAAGAAAGAAACAAAGCAACATGAACAGAAGGGAAGGTGTAGAATAAAAGGGGAAGCGAGGGCTTAAAGAGAAAGGGGGACACACATATGCATGTACTGATGAAACAGCAAATCCAATACAACAATAAAGACATGAACACACACACACACACACACACACACACACACACACACAGAGTGAGAATTTATCCTGGTAAATAGAAATACAACCAAAGAAATTTTCTCTCATTTTAAGTCACTAAATTATAATGTCTATAATAATTCATTAGATTTATCCACCATCATCTATAAAATACTAAGACATGATGATTATTCAGGTTAACTTTCCTGTAGTGGTAGAGAGACATAAATATGGCCTTAGACACTGCTCACAAATGGTGAAACACATTAAATCATTGCTCCCTTTTCCCTTGCCAATGCAAATAATTCCTTCCCCATGTAGCTATGTGTGATGCTAAGTTACGTTCTGTTTTAGAAATTTGGCTTTAGTCTCTAAGTTAATATGTAAATAAGTAACAAGAACACAGTTCTCACATATTCTTAATTCCACTGGGAATTTTTACTTTTGGACTAAGAATTTTATTGGAATTATACCTACTGTTTGTTCTCTGTTGTTTATGTCAACTTGTAATGAAACCTACATTCATAGTTTTGACATAGTCAAAATGAAAACCCAATAGTATTAAGGATTTGTCTTTACATAGAAATGAATAGTGCAATTTTCCCTTGATATTATTATAAACATTTGAAAAGACATGGACTAAGAAATATTTGGGAAACAAAATATATACTTACAGAAATGGAGTAGCTACCTATTTATTCCTAAGGCTTTATACCAGAGCGAGAGAGAGAGAGAGAGAGAGAGAGAGAGAGAGAGAGAGAGAGAGAATTTTCAGTATTCTGTCCCAGAATATCTGACACACTTTTTGTAAAACAGGAAATATAAAGGACTACTTACTCTATCTTGTCAAAGCTTGGCAGCTGACTTCCCTGTATTTTTTTTTTTTTGTCCAGTTGGGACAGCATACTACCAGCAGTGGAAGTTTCTTGCCCAGTGGCAGCTTGTCATCTTTGAAGCAAACTCCATAAGGAGATTCCTGATGCTCACCATCTTCTTTGCAATAAAATGGGGGTGCTTCCAGGAGCAGACCTTTTCAAAATTGTCCCTGATGCAGATATTTGAGGTAGTCTGAGGTAGGGTCAAGCAGGATGCTGGAATAAATGTTTCAGCATCTCAGCGTACCAACTAAGGGGCTACTTGTCTTAACTTCCTTCGTGTTTGTTCTTTTGCTCATTTGTTCATTGTTGATCTACATTGGTTAGTCCAGTGTCAGTCTTTGCCATATCTTCTGTATATTCTATACAGCTTGAGACTTCTAAACCATCTCTGGTCCTCAGTTTTATGCAACCATTTTTCTCTGTGTCAGAGCAAATCTCCCTCTTAGCTTTACTCTTATTCCTACTTACATTTGTTGCATTTCTTTCTTTTTCTTTTATTTTTTATATATTCTTTGTTTACATTTCAAATGATTTTTCCCTTTCTCGGTTCACCCCTCCCCATATGTCCCATAAGCCCTATTCCCTCCACCCTTTCCCCAATTATCACCCCCCACACACACACACTTCTCTGTCCTGGTAATCCCCTACAATGCTACATCAAGCCTTTCCAGGACCAGGGCCCTCTCCTTCCTTTTTGGGAATCAATTGATATGCTAATTGTGTCTTGGGTATTCAGAGCTTCTGGGCTAATTAATATCCGCTTAACAGTGACTGCATTCATGTATGTTCTTTTGTGATTGGGTTACTTCACTTAGGATGATATTTTCCAGTTCCAACCATTTACCTAAGAATTTCAAGAATTCATTCTTTTTAATTGCTGAGTAGTATACGATTATGTAAATATACCACATTCTCTGTATCCATTCCTCCATTGAGGGACATCTCGGTTCTTTCCAGCTTCTGGCTATTATAAATAAGGCTGCTATGAACACAGTGGAGCATATGTCCTTATTGCATGCTGGGAAATCCTCTGGGTATATGCCCAGGAGTGGTATAGCAGGGTCCTCCAGAAGTGTCATGCCCAGTTTTTTGAGGAACAGCCAGACTGATTTCCAGAGTGATTGTACCAACTTGCAATCCCACCAGCAGTGGAGGAGTGTTCCTCTTTCTCCACATCCTCACTAACACCTGCTGCCTCCTGAGTTTTTAATCTTAACCATTCTGACTGGTGTGAGGTGAAGTCTCAGGGTTGTTTTGACTTGCATTTCCCTAATGACTAATGATGTTGAACATTTCATAAGGTGATTCTCAGCCATTCAAAATTCTTCAGGTGAAAATTTTTTGTTTAGCTCTCTACCCCACTTTTAATAGGGTTATTTGGCCCTCTGGGGTCTAACTTCTTGAGTTCATTGTATATATTGGATATTAGCCCTCTGTCAGATGTAGGGTTGGTGAAGATATTTTCCCAATTTGTTGGTTACTGTTTTGCCCTTTTGACAGTGTCCTTTGTCTTACAGAAACTTTGTAATTTTATGAGGTCCCATTTGTCAATTCTTAATTTTAGAGCATAAGGTTTTCTTATTCATTTGCCCTCTTCTTATCTTGAAGGAGGCCTTCATCAGTTTTCAAATGACTCATTGGCATTTGGAGGTTGAAAAACTTGGGCTAGGAAGAAATATTTCTAGGGTACTTTAGAAAAATAAATAAATAAATTCAAATTTTACCTTGGGATTAACTAAGGAAAGGGTGATGAATGCATGTATTATCTCTTGTATGCTGTATTTTTTGATCCATTCACAAAGGTGACCACTACTCAGGCCATAGGATTCATGAACACATGACATGTGCCTACTCAGTCCCTGAGACAGAATTCACAGCAATAAATTCAAGAAAGTCTCAAACTCATAGAGTGACCAGGATAGGTCTGCTCAGGGAAAAAAAAAGTCACTTTTTTGACAGAGTATCAACTTCAAGATTGCCTTCATGTAATTATTGAGTAGTACAAGCCAGTATATTCATCTATCATGTCTTTGCTATTTAAGCTCTGGCTCTCTAAAGAAATTAAACAGTAGACACATTCTACACTTCATCACCACTCATTTTTCTCACCACCCTCTTCTTTAAGTCATCACTAGCAATCTTCAAATTTCAGTGTACTTCATGTTTTATGTATGAAAAAGCACAATGATAATTTTTCTTTCCTAAATTTATTCTAAAAATTTATCACTTCTGCATTATCTTGCTTCTCAAATTAAAATGCAATTAAAAATTGATAACATTTTTTTCAGATGTTGAAGATGAAAGGTGTTTGTTTGTTTTCACTAAGTAATGCAATCTCACCTTTGGAATCAACTTTTAAACATCCAAACCATAAAGGTATCAGTAGTCTGATACGTAGAAATATATTAGTGTCTTATACTTATTTCTCCCCAATTATCGCTAGGTAGCCTACAATTTAGTCAAGGCAATTTCTCCTGAAATTTGTGAGGACAGAGACTTATTTAAGAAAAATAACACTTAAATTATCTTCAAAGTCTAAAACAGGACTGATATAAGTTAAACAACTACTTGAACTGTTAACAACAACAACAACAACAACAACAACAACAAAAATTGACCCATCCACATCTGTAATTTCCAGTGACTTCAGGGTAGTAAATAAATGAACATATATTTACACCCTCAAGAGTGAGAAATCCTGTTATACTAAATCCTTTTTTCTTTCCATCAGCATTTCTTTTTAGAGACTGGTTAAAGCAGGCTACACTTTACATCTTAAAGTCTGTACCATTGATCCTAGACCAGTGAACTGAGAATTATCCAAACTTAGCAGTTGCCAACAATTGAAATGTTGGAAATTACTACTGTTTAGCATAGTACTATTTAATCCAAAAAATTATGTGACAAGATTAGTGTTGCCAGATATATTTAGCACCTGACTTATGAGTGATCTTCTGTAAATCTATATTTATAAAAAATTTCTTATTTTGAAAATAAAGTTATCAGTAAAATGATGCTTTCTGGATCTGGAAATATAGCTCAAGGAGTAGAGCACTCATTTAGCATGTGCAAAATTCTGAGTTCAATATCTAGCATGAAAATATTAATAAATATATAGTATCTAGGCCTGCTTTCTTCTTTACCTATATAAGTATAAAATATTATTTTGAGGGTTAGATGAACTATTATCAAGTCAAAACTATTTATTTATTTCAGATTAGTCCAAAGTAGCTAGCATAGAAAATTGTTCACACACTTGATTTTAAACATGAGTTAAAATGGTTAAGTCTCACCCTAGATAATATTTGTGATGGGAAGGAGCACGCAAAAAAACTACTGGATTTGGTGACAACTGCTTTGTCTTTCCCTCAGCAATTTAACTCTCTCTCTCTCTATCATTGACTTACTATACAGGATGTAAGATACGTGTTAATGCATTACACTACTAGCCTGTACAATCCTTAAAGGTAAGGATATAGAACTCATCCCAGGAAATGTCATTTAGGCACTCAGTAAATACTAGTTAAATTATTGGGTATTTTCGACTGTAATGTGGATCTAAATTTTATTTTTAGCTTATACTTCTTTTCCAAGATTAAATAGGATTACTTGGTTTCAAAGTAGCTCCAAGTTGTTACCTTTCATGATAAAATTATCATTTTTTTCAAAAATAATAGTATAGCTTTTAGTAGCTGTAAGTCTCTTTTCTATTAAATAAATTGCAGATTAAGACTAAATTTATAACTGAAGTTGGGGCTATTCTGAAAGCTGTTGCCTGTACGTGGGATATGTTTTATTATCCAGCCTGCCTTGTTTGGCATCGGTGGGAGAGGAAGTGTCTAGCCTTTTAGAGACTTGAAGTGCCAGGGTCAGGGGATACCTGATTTGGTGGGGGGTAGCTCCTACAGAGAGGAGAAGGGGAGAGAAAAGGATTATGGGAGGAGGTGACCAGAAAAGGTACAATCAGCAGAATATAAAATAAATGAAATAAGTAAATAAATAATAAATAAATAATAAAAGTTATGCAACAGTTGTTTAGGTTTGATAATTATTAAATAAACAGTTGTATTTTTACTTTATAGATTTCTTTTTATTACTTTTTTATTTTTGTCAATTATAACATAACTTCATAATTTTCCCTTTCTTCTCCTTCCTCTCTATTCTCACCTAAAACTTTGTTTTCTTTTAAACTCATGATCTCTTTTTCTCATTAATTATTTTTACATACATTTATTTATTGACTTGATACTGGCCTGAAAGACTCTATTCTGAGAACTAGTTCTTGAGAACTTGAAGCCATCATATAACATTTCAAAGTAGAGAAACAATCAATAATCAGATTCAGTTATGACACCTATGAACCACAATGATGACTAGTATAGGACAATAGCCCTGACAATACAATAGTGGCATGCAGACCTTGGTGGTAACCAATGACTCTCTGTGTAGAACTGACATGCTCAATAAGAGGGGAGATTGAACCTGGTTTAGGAGAGCTACACCACTATACAGGGCTTTTAAGTCATGGATCTTGGAGGAGGACCTATAAGTGCTACTTTACTAAACCAGCATAATCACTAGCTACTAATACGTTTCAAGAATATGAAGTTCACACAGGAATGGAGAAACATACATGAATCTTTTCCTTGATAGTAGTTCAGAGGCTGGTAAAAGAGCTTTAAATTAGTTTTTAAAATTAAATGCCAAGGTAATTGAGGTTGCATGCAGTAGAGGGCATATTATGAAAATATTGATTGTCCACTAGCCCTATTCCACATGAAAACTACCATGCATATGGAAAAGACAAATGAAATGTGCAGTTTAGGTTAACATATCCATAAAGACATATTGAAAGAGTTAAGAGTTGTTCCAGACTCTGTACACTGGAATGTCAACTTGGAGGTCAGAGATGATGTATGTTTTTTAAAAAAATTATGATAATAATAATAATAATAATAATAATAATAATAATAATAATAGAAAGAATGTATTCGGTTAGAAATGAGACACTCTGAAGAGCTAGAAAGTAGGGTTTGTATATGTCTATGTTGAAAGTTTGCTGGTTAGTACTAATTAAAGAAGAAAGGGGCAGAGGCCACACATGAGCCTCACATAAAGTCAGAATAAACAACATTTAATATTGTATTAAGACTGTGTGATAGATTCACCTTAATGGAAAAGAAAAAAATGGTTTCATTCTGGACAAATCAATTCTTTCCATTCATCAAGAAGATTTCTGCAGTTCCTGGTATGGATAGAAAGCCATCAATCACATGTAAAATGAGCTAAATATTCTCATTTTTATTATCCTTTCAAAGCAATGTGTGGCAGATTAATTTATATTTAAGGATGTCCTGTCAGATATGATTGATAATTGCTTAAATATATTGATTATTTGTGAGAGAAAACAAAGAAAATGAAAAGAGAGAGCTCTGCTGACACGGTATATTTAACACCTGGCATGTGAAGTGATTTCATTGCACAGTGATTACCTGGAAAGACAGAAAGCATTGTCTCAGCATATCTGGCTCTATTTTTTATATATAATTGCAGTATCTACATTCATTGTGCAATCATGCTGGGAATTACAGTGAAGTTGGTGTTGGTACATCAACAAGAAGTATCAAGTCCTGAAAGAAAAAAATTAGAATACTTAAATCAAGATTGCAAAATAGAGTAGTAGTGTATATGACCAGAATAATTAATGAATACAAGAGAAATATATCTGAATTAACCTAATCTGACGAATTTAGAGGAAGTTGTGATGATAACTTATGATAGTTTCTGAGGTGAGTTTTCAAAGGTCAGTGTTCTACTGCTGTAATTAGACAACATAAACATTGCAACTTTTATGAAAGAAATCATTTAATTGGGCCTTGCTTATAGTTTTACAGGACTTGTCCATTATCACCATGGTAGGAAGCATAGCTGCACACAGGGAGGCATGTGTCTAAAGAAATGTAGTTTAAAGTTCTAAATACAGATGCAAGGGCAGCAGGAAGACAGTCCCTGGACCTGCGTTGGGCTTTTGCAACTTCAAAACCCACTCACAGCAACATGACATACATCTTCCAACAATGTCGCACCTACTCCAACAAGGCCAGACAACCTACTCCCTACCAAAGTAGTGCCTCTCCTTTATGACTAAGCATTCAAACAAGTCTATGGGGGCCATTCCTATTCAAACCTTAGCTTAAAAGATCAGACACATAATCTAACATAAACAAACATCAGACCAGACTATAGGGGATGCAACTTGGGCCATCCACCTGCTCAGCATGGCTTCATGAAGCTACAGGGAGAAGGAAGACAATTGACATAATACAACATATTCTCTCCACCCACACGCCATTCCTACTACTCTCCTTACCCCCTCCCTATCTCATTGTATGTATCTGTGTGTATGTGTGTGTGTGTGTTTGTGTGCTTGCCATTTTTGAGGATTTAACTCAAGAACAGGAAAAATAGGTGACACACTGTTAAATCACTTCTGTTCTCACGGAGATTAGAACATGGTGCATAAAAGAGGCAGATGGGCAGGTTGATAAATGAAAGAAACATTGTTTATGTTATGGTAATGGGAAGATGAAATTTGGAAATATTGGCACACTAACTCCCTGTATTCTTTTTATTGTTTTTTTTTTAATTTTTATTTTTGTCATTGTCATGGCAACTGTAAGTGCTTATCACCTTGGAAGGTATATCATATAGCATATAGATTAGACCATATCAAAAATCTCAGGATTTCTGGCCATCATTTTGGCCACCTTGACATTCATCTTAGATTCAACCATCTTAGCTAGCCTACCTGATAAATCGCTCCTGGCCTAAATTCATTCTGTACTGGAAAACAAGTAAGCTTAGGTCAGAGTAGAAATTCAGCTATCTCACCTATGCAGTACTAGAGGTTAAAAGAATTTCCGTTCTCTTATTTACTTGAACCTTCAATTTTAAAGATTACATGTAACATCTTTTATTTGAATGCCAATATTTTTATGGGTACCATTAGAAGAGTGAATATTTCCTACTTGATAGAATGGAATATTGCCTAAGGGCAGGCCTGTTATTTTTTTTTCCCTATTTAAGATTATGATCCTCTCTGTTCGTTATAATGATGAAGAGGACTTGAATGGTTGTGGTCCCTGGGAGAAAGGAACAGCTAGAGAGCTTGCATATCTAATGAGTAAAAATAACAAAACAAAACAAACAAAAATTAACTTTGATTCTATTTAGGTGACAAAAAATTCAAAAGTACAAATTAAATTGTTCTTAATCACTAAAATTATGCATTATCCAAGAATATTTAATTTTGCTTTTATTTCATATTTTGATTTTTTACACACTAGACAAAATCCAAAACAAAACATTTTGAGAAGAACATTTTTTGTTTTATTTTAAATAGATTTCTTCTTACATTATATATTCTAATTATGGTTTCTCCTCCTTACACACCTACCAGTTCCTTCCCATCTTTCTTCTCATCCTGATCCAGTGTCTTTCTGTCTCTCACTAGAAGACAAATAGCCTTCTAAGGAATAATAAAAATGTAATGTAATAAATATATTAAATAATAATTCATATCAATATATTATAATTTAATACATATATAACATAAAATATAATAAGACAAAATAAAAATTTACACATCAGAATAGAGTAAAACAAACACTTCCTTTATGTTAAAAGTATTTGAGAAATCAGGGATTCAGCTCACATACCTAAACATAATCAAAGCAATATATAGCAGGCAATAGCTAACATAAAACTAAATGGAGAGAAACTTAAATCAATTCTACTAAAATCAGGGACAGGACAGGGCTGTCCACTCTCTTACTGTCGATTCAATATATATAGGACTTGAAATTATAGTCAGAGCAATAAGACAAGTAGAGGAGATCAAGTGGAAATTGGGCAATTTCAGAAACTGGAAAAGAAGGAGTCAAAGTTTCATTATTTGCAGATGCTATTATAGTATACATAAGTGACCCCAAGATAGATTTTTTTAAGTCTCTGACCTTACATTATGAGACAGGGAATATCTCAAGACGCCACTAAGTTTGCTTTCTGCTGGCTATCTGCATGCAGCTTACCCTTAGAGAAGTCTGTTTCTCCACTGAGACTCCCTTGGAGAAAAGTACATTTTCATGAATAAGTGGATATTAATTGGAGCTAGCGTCTGGATTAGGGCTAGAGCCCTGGGTCTCCTTCTCCTGTCCACTCTAGATTCCCACCTGGTACAGATCCATGGAGGCTGTATGCGTGCTGCCTCAGTCTCTGTCAGCCAGCAGTCTACATCGTTCATGGGTGCATTGATCATGGTGTCTTGGAGGCCCCTGTTTTCTTAGTGGCGTCCATACCCTCAGACTCTTTGTGCCTCTTGTTCCATAGGGTCCCCGAGCCCTGAGTAAAAATTTGATGAAGACACTCAGTTTCAGATTAAGTATTCCAGGATCTCTTAGTCTATGTATAACGTCCAGTTGTTGAGTCTGTATTTATTCTTACTTGCTTCAGGAAGCTTCTCTTATGATTTCTGACAAAGGCACTCATCTATGAATATAGAAGAGGGTCATTAGGATTGATTCAATTGCTAAGTTCCTTTAGTAGAACTGTAGTATTTGGTTTTTTTAACTTAGACCCCTGAGCTATCTAGTTTCAAGGTCTCAGTCACTCAAGCAGTGTAGAGATTGGGTCCCATCTCACTGAGAGGACTTTATGGCAAATCAGATATCAGTTGGTGATTGTAGGGGGAGGTGCTGTTTCCCTAATTGGTTCTTGGTTTTGTCAAGAAAGGATGCAGAAAAGCTAGGATTTCCGAATCCCAGGAGGAAAAGAGGGGATGCAGAGGGAGAGTATTCAGACCAGGCTGTGGGGTGAGGAGGAAGGTTAAGACATGTATGTCTGGGGGCCCCTAGAGTTTGGTGGCCCAGGAGGATGGAGAGGGCTAGTTGATAAGATTAGGACAGGAAATTCTTTGCCCAGCCATTGAGTTATCTGACTGGTTTTAAAATGATAAAACTCTCTAGTGTTTTTCATCTGCAGAGCTAAGGTTGGCAGGAGGAGAAATAGCAGAGCTGGGGCGGCTGTTCCAGGCTGGCCTGGGGAGCTATGGCGTCTCCAGGGGTTGGCAGAGCTGAGAGGGACCCATAGCAGCTGATCTTGGAGGCTAGCATGGAGCGTGGGCAGAGCTTCAGAGAAGGCA
This sequence comes from Apodemus agrarius, assembly GCA_964023405.1. Taxonomy (NCBI): domain Eukaryota; kingdom Metazoa; phylum Chordata; class Mammalia; order Rodentia; family Muridae; genus Apodemus; species Apodemus agrarius. The sequence continues at coordinate 56,296,299 of OZ030022.1, forward strand.
GAGGCATGCTTTTTTGTTTTTTTTTTTTTTTAAATTACACTTAACAGAGGTTTACCACAGCTTTGTGTCACCATTGACCTAGTGTATCTTGCAAGATTTTCTGTACTAACGAGCATAAAACTATTCCCCCACACTCTTATCAGTTTCAGTGTATCTGGTTTAATTTTGGGGTCTTTGATCCATTTGTAATTGAGTTTTGAGCAAGATAGTAAATATGGATATTTTTAAATTTTGTTACATCCAGTTTGAGGAAGATGCTGGTTTTTTTTCCAGCATGTATTTCTGCCTTCATTATCAAAAATCCAATGTTCATTGCATTATAGAATGTGTGTAGAATTATATCTGTGTGTTCAGTTAAATTCCATGTTCGGCATGGCTGTTTTTGTGTCAATACTATACTGTTTTTTTGTTTGTTTGTTTTGTGTTTTGTTTTGTTTTGTTTTTACCTATGGTTTTGTAGTGTAACAAAATTGGGATGATTATGTATCCACCAATGATTTTATTATTCTGGATTATCAGATATTCTTGGTGTGTGTGTGTGTGTGTGTGTGTGTGCACATGTGTGCATGCGCATGTGTGCGTGTGTGTGTGTGTGTGTGTGTGTGTGTGTGTGTGGTGTGTTTATAGGAACCTGAGAACTGCCCAGCGATGTGTTGGAATTTTGATGGGGTTTGCATTAAATGTGTAGATTGCTTTTTGTAGGATGCCCATTGTTATGGTATTAATCCTATCATTCCATGAGCATTGGAAATCTTTCAGTTTTCTGATATCTGCAATTTCTTTCTTTAAAAACAAAAGATTTTATAACACAGGCTTTTCACTTGCTTTCTTAGAGTTATACCAAGATATTTATACTACTTGAGGCTATTATAAAAGGTTTGTACAATTTAGAATTATCTGAACTTATTTTGGTTCATGTCCTTAAATTCCATTTCATAGTTTGTTGTATTTCAATAGCACCGATAAGATGAGATAATAATTATAAGAGGATGAGATAGGATTGACTTTATTTTATTCATCCTATGTAGCTATTACATCCTTTGCTCTCTAAAACTGAAAAGTGAAGGGTGTAGTCTAGGACATATGGGGAGCCAAGACAGTAAGAGCTTAAAGTAGTTTGTAACCCTGCATCCATAATCAGGAAGAATACTGTCTCAACTGTCTCTGGTGCCACGAAGAATACCTAGTTAACTTAACAATAATCTCCCACGGGCATGCCAAGAGGCCTATTTCCAGAGCTTGTTGATAAGTAAACAATCACCAGGAAATTGGGTCTGTCTCAAAAATAAAACTAAGAACACCAAGAAAAATGTAGTTACATTGTATTTGAGTTTTGAAATGAATAATGTGGGCTCGTGGCTCCATTGATCTGTATTCTATAAAAAGGAAATATTCTGTACAACAAATATATGCTCTTAACCAAGTCTATAAATATCTATGATCATTTGAGGCTATGAAGTCCTTTTAAGTAATCATTTAAATATCACTTTTGGGAGTAGAGAGATGGATCAGCAGCTAACAGGTGATGAGGCTTTGATTCCCAGTACCCACATGTTGTGTAACAATCATCTGTGGCTCTAGATCCAGATTTGACCTCTGTTCTGACAAGGCACATGCTTCCTGTATATAGACACAGGCAAGCGTTCATGCCCAGGAAAATAAAATAAATATAAAAAGATGTATCTTCAGTCACCTTTGGTATCTACAGTAGCCAAAAATTAATTCATAAATGAAAGGAACTAACAGCTACATTTAATATTTGTTTTTCTTTACATATGCATATAAACTTGGCTTTAAAGAGTTAACTCTTTTTTCATGTAAGTTGAGAAGAATATGAGCCATGCTATTTTTAGTTCCTTTTGCATTTTGATAAAAAATGATTAATTTTCAGCCATTTTCCCTCTGAAGATAATCCAAAACACATTTTTCACACAAAATCTTTACAAAGCAAAGTACATTACATAGTCTATGAATAAAATTTGCTCACACAAGTCAAAAGCTTTTTAATGGAACATGAGCTATTTCCTTTGAAAGTATATTTTGCTAGCTTGTTTGGGGTACTGAGAATGATCTACAATTCACAATTTTGGACATGTCTAGACACAAGGTACTCCACAGCTTCATTACAGGTAGTACAAGGACTTTCAATTTGGTAGTAGAATAAATGACAATGCCTGATGTGAATACGACTGAAATTATATATATCAGTGACATCACAGAAATACATCATTAATTTAACTTAAGAATGAGATTTTATTTTCAGACTACACACATGCATATTCTGATTTCTAAATACAACACTTCAGTTGAAATGCTTCACTTTCTCATTCTTCGCCCCTCCAGGGATTGATTTAGACATGCCTTTAAGTAGAAGGACGCAGAGATAATAAGATTAAAGTGTATTTTCTATGCAGGTGCTATAATTAAATTATTCATGTCCAGGGATTTTAACCTGCTTTCTTGTAGTGAAGTTCCAAATCTCATGGGGATTTGGATTCCTTACTACTCTAATTGGAGCTTAAAACATATCTTCCTACAGATTCACTGTTGCTAATCAGTCAGCTTTTGTGTGCTTCCGTTACCTGATTTGTAAACACGGAATTTAATTAGCTCCTTGTGAAGTTTCCACACAATTAAAATGCCCTGTTATTTTTATAAACTGTAATGATTTCACAGGAAATTGAAATATGAGTGTCTCAGTCAAGGTTACTATTGCTATGATGAAACACTATAACCCAAAGCAAGCTGGAGAAAAAATAAAAAAAGCATTTATTTGCACAACATAGTCCATTCATTGAAGAAAGTCAGAACTGAAAGTCAAACAAGACAAGAACATAGAGGAAGGAGCTGATGCAGGGGACATGTAGAGGTGCTGCTAACTGACTTGCTTTCAATGGTTTTCATAAATCAATCACCAACTTTAAAAAAAAAACATCCTTTTAGGCTTGTATACGGTCTGATCTTGAGAGGCATTTTCTCAGTTGAGATGCTAGCTGGTGTCAACTTGATAGAAAACCAGCCACAATGTCTTAATATTCATTCATATTTTTATACTGTCTCTATGTGAAAGTATGCTTTAAAGTATCAACAGTTTCTTGGTAATTGTTTTTATAACACCATTCATTTACTCTTTAAGGTTATGTGGTTTTGTTATAAAGTTGGAGAAAGCCAACTCAACACTGATCCTCTTAATAATAATTAATATGATGATAAATTTATAAAATATAGTTCTTTGTCAAAGGGAGACCAAAAACTTCAAATTTGTCAATTTGATTTATATTGTTTTATTGAAAGCTTGACAAATTTTAGTATTAAGTATCTACTAATTTAGTGAAAAAGACAAGTTTAAATTTTATAATCTGAGGTTTTGGGATTAAATTTGAAACAGAGTCAGAATTCAGAGGTTTATCACTTATCAAGTAATAGAAAAACAAGTCAATATTACACGTGAATCAAAATAAAAACAAATTTAAACATATTTTATATCCATATAAGTGCTGAGCCATTTTTATCCATATAACAAAAGGTTTTTCTTTTTTTCTTTTTTTTTTATTAGATATATTCTTCATTTCCATGTCAAATGTTATCTCCTTTCCTGGTCCACGCCTTGAAGGTCTCATAACCCATCACCCTTCCCTCTGTTCCCCAATCAACCCTCTCCTGCTTCCCTGTCCCAGTATTCCTCCACACTGCAGCATCAAGCCTTTTCAGGACTAAGGGCCTCTCCTCCCTTTGATGTCCAATAAAGCCATCCTCTGCCTATGTGTCGGGAGTCATGGGTAACTCCATGTGCACTCTCTGGTTGGTGGTTTTGTCCCTGGGAGGTCTGGGAGTACTGGGTAGCTCATATATATTGTTGTTCCTCCTGTGGCACTGCAAATCCCTTCATCCTCGGATCCTTTCTCTATCTCCCCCATTGGGGACCCTGTGCTCAGTTCAATGGCTGGCTGAGAGTGTCCCCGTCTGTATTTGTCATGCACTGACAGAGTCTCCCATGTAACAGCTATATTCAGTTCCAGTCAGCAAGTACTTGTGTGAATCAATAATAGTGTCTGGGTTTTGTAACTGTATATAGAATGGATCACTAGATGGGGTAGTCTCTGGATGGTCTTTCCCTCAGACTCTGCTTGAGACTTTGTCTTTGTATCTCCTGTGGGAATTTTATTCCCCCTTCTAAGAAGGACCAGAGTATCCATACATTGTTCTTCCTTTTTCTTGAGCATCATTTGATATGTGAATTGTGTCTTTGGTATTCTAAGCTTTTGGGCTAAGATCCACCTATCAGTGAGTACATACCATTTGTGTTCTTTTGTGATTGGCTTACCTCAGTCAGTATGATATTTTCTAATCCCATCGTTTGTCTAAGAATTTCTTGACTTCATTGGTTTTTAATTACTGAGTAGTATTCCATTGTGTGTATATATCACATTTTCTGTATCCATTCATCTGTTGAGGGACATTTGGGTTCTTTCCAGCTTCTGGCTGTTATAAATAGGGCTACAATGAACATAATGGAGGATTTGTCCTTATTACATGCTGGAGAATCCTCTGGGTATATGCCCAGCAGTGGTATAACAGGGTCCTCCTGTAGTAGAATGAAAACATAAATCATGGCTAGTATGTATATAATTTTTATATAGTACATATATTATATATATTATTTCATTATTTCAGAATGACTCCTCCAAGATTAAAATTATATATGTAACCCTTTATGGAAATAGCAGATTTAAATTCATGTTAATATAAAGGTGGCTTAGCAGTTAAGAATACTTGATGCTCTTGCAGAGGATACACATTCAATTCTCAGCACCCATATTAGGCAACTTACAGCCCTCAGTAATTTCAGCTCCAGTGGAACTTATTGCCTACACTCATATATACATACATACATATGTACAAACATACATATATACACACATGCAAACACAAACACATGCAAATACATATATTTAAATAGACTGATTTGCTATGCAAAAACAAATAATTATTAAAAAATTTTAGAGGAAATTGAAATAATAAATCTGACAATTTGTGTAATAGGACAAATTCAGGTCTTCCTTCAATAGTGAGTATTCTGTAGATCTCTTTCTATAAAACTCCTTCATACTCATATATTTTTTCTTTTTAGAAATAAGATCAAGAAGTAATAATATTAAATGATAAGGGAAGGCAGAAGACAGATAAGGACATCTGATCCATGAAAGAGGATATGAAGCTAAATGATTTCCTGCTTTAATTATGTCCTTTTTTTTTCTCTTTTCCTTTTTTTTTTGATGTGTCAGTGCATAAAAATGTAATTGATTGTAAATATGGAAAACGAAAATTTCATAACTTCAAAACAGTCATTCTAACTGCACAGAAGTTCACTGAGTTGTAGAATTTATTACTTTCAGCAGTAAATTCTCACTCTGAGCATTTCTCATAAATTCAAGCTTCAAAATGTACATGCAAAACATGATTACATTTATCTGTAATAATCATAAAGAAGCTTGGAGTTATTTTGGTTATGAAGAGCTATAAGCATGTTAAAGCTAGTTCTTGAACCTGGTAAGCCCAAGTTCATGAGTTTCTAGTGATTATTTTAATTTTTAAGCATTGAAATCTTTTGCAAATGTTGTCCTCTGATGACCGTTCCATCTGTTTTTCTTCATATCTCTGAATTCTGCCAAATAAAGACTTCCAGTGCTGTAGCTGAGAATTGAGGAGTTTTGGGTCCTTGACCTGTTGTGAAGGTGCGAGGGAGTTGCATAGAAAGCAGAGAACAGAGCCAAGTGATCCCTTTCAGCTAGTGAAATAATGTGAATCTAACTTTAATGATATAGAGTATCAAGACCAGAGCTTCTGTCAATGATACAGACTTATCACTGCCCACTTTCCTACAGATGTATCCTTGAGACAGAAACCATCATTGATAACTGGCTTCTTAAAGTTAACTATTAGAAAAGGATATATAATGACAACTTTTTTCTAGATGGCTATCCTATTTTAGTAATTTTACATACCAAAGATACTATAAATATAAGAGCAGGACTAAGCTTACAGTAGGTTTCATCAGGTAAAGAAAGGTTGCCATAAAACCTAATAAATAACCTGAATTCGATTCATTATATCTGTATGGTGGACAGAGAGAAACAAAACCCACAGGGGGTCCTCTGACATCTACACAGAAGCACAAAATGACACCCATCCACCCCTCACACACCACATCCATTCTAAATACGTGAGCATAATTTAAAAAAAATAATCTAAACAGGAGTTTCAGGAATTTCACAATAATAGTAAGCTTATTGACATCAGCCAAATGAAATGTGTTGGCTTTGGGTCCATATTTGATCATATTACCTACAAAACAGAACAAAACAAAAAGCAGAACAATTCAGAACAAAACAAAAAAGTCAAGAGTTTGATTTTAAAGAAAATGGGAAATTTAGGAATACAATATAAGTATTAAATAAATAAATTATTTTATAATTTGTCAGGTGGGTAAATGCAGTATATTTGTTTACTTATTACTTACTGATTAGCAATAAATAAAGAGAAAATACAGTATTGGGTTTGATTTTGATACAGAAGAAGCAAAGCAGCAAATAAAACAAGATTCAAAAATTTTAATGTTATAGGGGAGTGATAAATTATGGATATTTATTTAGTTATTTATTTTCATTTAAAAGAGTAATAATAAAAATATCCTAGCAATATAAGTTATCATATTTGTGAGAATGCCTTTTGGCATACATCTTTATTCCCAACCTGGAATTTGCCAGTCTTGTTTTGGCAAAATGTAGGGGGAAAATTTAAGATTAATACAGAACAAAAAATTCATCTAGATTATAAAGAATTAGAAGTGAAAATATTGATACAAACTGGAAAGTTTCAAACTTTTTGTCTTGTTTGTTGTTTTAATTTTTAAGCATATAATAAAATTGCATATAATTGTATATTTTTATTATTATTTTATCCTTTTAAGAACCAAATTAATTCTCAAACTTTGAGGAAATGTTACAGCTACAAAATTCAGATAAAGTATTTGTTTGCAGTTGAAGAAACATGCAATCATAGAATAATTAAAGAAAGCTGAAATACATCAGATGTAAGATGGAATTTTAGTGAAAGTGATTCTGTTTTTAGAAAATGTCAAGTAAAGAGCTTTAAATTTTATTGAAAAGCAAATGGTTACAATACAGAATGAAAGCCTGCTCCAGAGGAACGTAAAAGTTGAATATGGATTTAGTTAGTAAACCTACACTTGAATTCATTAACGTGTCACACAAGAAATTTCTTTTTTTTTCTTCTTCTGATGGCCACTTTTTTTTCAATTGAAATATGGGATAGAAACATTTTATGATAGAATTGAAGATTTACATGGAAAATATTTCTGATAAAATTGTAAAAAAATGTAGAAAAATATGTTAGAATTGAAGATTATCATGGAAAATTTTATATAGATATAATAATTGTGGGCATAAAAGTATTCCTAAGTTGATTGAAAATGGAATTATAAACACTTTCTGATAAACTTGAAGACTTACATGGAAAATATTTCTGATAAAATTTAAAAATATATAGAAAAACATTAAAAGTTAAAGATTATCATGGATATTTTAAGCTAAAATGATAGGCATAAAGATAATTCTAAGTTGATTGAAGGTGGAATTATAAACATTTTCAGATAAAATTAAAGGTTTGCATGGAAAATATTTCTGGTAAAATTCAAGAAATATATAGACAAACACATTAAATTTGACTCTTTCATGGAAAATTTTATATATAAAATGGTAGATATAAAAACTCTGTAAATTAATTAAAGGTAGAATTAAAAACTTTTGTTATAAAATCAAAGATTTACATTGAAAACATTTCTGATAAAATAGAGGAAGTATATGGAAAGACATATTAAAATTGAAGATTATCATGAAAAATAATTCAGATAAAATGGTAGACATAAAACTTACTAAATTAATTAAAAGGGGAATTACAAACATTTTGTGATAAAACTGAAGATTTACATGAGAAATATTTTGTTAGTCTATGCCTTTTTATTGGGAAGTTGAGTTCATTGTTGTTAAGAGATATTAGGGAATAGTGATTGTTGCTTCCTGTCATTTTTTGACGTTATTTTTATGTTTGTGTGGGTATCTTCTTTTGGGTTTGTTGAAAGATTACTTTCTTGCTTTTTCTAGGGTGTAGTTTCTTAGAAATTTCTAAGAGTAAGATCATAGTACTTAATTTCTTTGATGACTTCTGACTAGATTCATATTTGGCTGCTGAGGTCAGCTGTAACACAGGTGCTACTAGTCTAAATTGTATATTTTGAATAGCATCTTTATTTGTGTATTAATGCAAACAGAAGTCATGTTAAGATATTCATCTTATGGGACCTATGGTGAGGGGGGTAACTGGGTAAGGGGAAAGCATTCATAATGTAAACAAAGAATATAGAAAATTAAAAAAAAGAAATTACTTCGCATACATGGGGGCAAAGTCTGTGTAGCATAATCCACTGAAATAGTCATCAGAATAAAAGTTTGAGACAAATTTCATTTAAATCTAAGCAAGTTTTGTAGTAGTTTATGACAACAACCCTTCTCATCCATAGTCAAGTGATGTTTTAACTGCAAAGTGATTCCCCTCTAAGTTTCAATTCTGGTAGTGTGGGTGTATGCATGTTATCATCCTTTGTGAGTCAGTAAGTAAAGTTCATGCTGAGCAAACAAAGTAGGGTTGGAAATATTTAAACAGAATCACAAACCAGCAGAGTGAGTAATAGTGTCATCAATAGGAACCCCAGAACTTAATGGCTATGTAGATTTTGTAAACAAAAGAACAGGTGTGAGCTAAGACTTACATATACCAGATTCTTTTCTATATGAAAGTATTTATTTTGTAAAATGAAATTTCAATGTCTTTACTCAAAGCAAAGCAAAAAAAAAAAAAAATAGAATGCCCTCTCATCATGTGTTTTTAACTAAAATAGAAACCTGAAAATTATCATTTCCCTCTCCCACTTGAGAAGATGAAACATAAAATCAAGCGGACAGGGAAGTACATTAACATTTTTCAAATTGAAATTAAAATTAATCCTGGTTGAAATAGGTAGAAAACATATCTAATCCTTTCAGTCCTGTCATTTGTTCTAATGATGCCTGTTTAAAAAACTAAGAATGAGCCAGGCGCATCTGCCATCGAAGGTATTGATCAGAAATGTCAGACTGCATAAGCAGCAAACACATTTGCAAGAATGAGTTATTAGTAATTACAGGAAATATTTATTACTATGTTCCAGATACCGTTCAATTGTTTTGCATGGGGTGAGCCCTTTTAACTTTCCGAGGTTACATCATTTTATGAACTCTGGTTTGCAGATGAGGAAAGTGAACACAGAAACAGTCATGAACTTCATTCCCCCTGTTTGATTTATCCATGAATTCAGTCTAGAGGGTGATTCCAGAACTCTCCATAAGTCATCTTTACAGAACACCAAAGCCATTTCTGACCTTTGAACATATTATTCCTGTATGTGCTCATCTATAAGTACCGAAGATTCAGTTTCTGCATCTTCTTCCCCTGTGCTGGGGCATTGACCCTAGAGTCTCATACATAGTAAGCAAGAGGTCTACCATTAAGTTAACTATAACCCCAGTTGCACAGCTTTATTTCAGAGCAAAGTCTTGTCACTCTAATATCTTTGCCTCATGAATAATATGCCATCATTTATCTGCTTTCTAAAACTTTGATTCCCAGAGAGCCTGCTTTCTGTTCCTGCCCAGCAAGAACTAGTTTATCAAAACTAGTTTTAAACAAAAAGGTACATTACATTTCTCAGATGTTCTAACCACTCCCTGTTTTCTACAGAAGAGGCTGGGTTGCTTCCCTTAATAATTCTCTCTCTCTCTCTCTCTCTCTCTCTCTCTCTCTCTCTCTCTCTCTCTCTCTCTCCCTCTCTCCCTCTCTCCCTCTCCCTCTTCTCATGCTACTGTGCTGTTTGGAATTACTTCCTTCTAAAAAGGAAATAAAAACCCAATACATAGTGATGGAACCTTTCTCCATTTGCATAAATTTAATTTTCATGTATAATTCAGTAACTAAGTTTCTGATCACTGAATAATAGCAATAATGTCCATATTTATTTCATTAGCTGTATTTAAGACTAATTAATTTCTAAATCAATGAGTCTTTTTTCATGTAGCTAGTTATTTTGATGGCACAAAAGTGGGATCTGAATTCGGAAAGTCTCTGCTTATACAGCATTGAGAAAAATTATTTATTTTCTTAAGAGGAGTGTTTGTCAAGATGGCAGAGTGAGTTAGGACACTGTTCCTAGGGATAAAAATCATTCTTTTCTTTGGACCTCATGACAGAAGGGGAATACCAACTCCTACAAGTTGCCTTATGACTTCCATAAATGTGCCAACACACACACACACACACACACACACACACACACAAATAAATAATTGAAGAAATACAAATTATTCAAGATTACCAACATATTTTAAAATGTATTACAATAGATTTTGGCTGTTAGGTAGAGAAATTAAGCCCAAATTAAAATACAAGGACATATAGGAACCACCAGCCAAGTAACAAGATGAGAAGTAAATGAAAAACGCTCAAGTGAAAAACGTAAGAAACTATTAGATAGCCACACTAAGCTAATTTACATGTGTTGCTGAAGAAATAAGATGAACAAATACTACTGTGGTGACAGCGGAGTTGAAGTGGTGATTAGATATTGGGCGTAGGATAGGATAAGCTAAACTGATAGATTTTTATTGAGATCAAGCTCTCCTTAGAGGATTCAGTGAGGCTTGATTAAAGTTTGCCCATGAAGATGTTTACCAACAAGGATGGGACATGTTGGCAATATTGCAAAGTAGAATTTAATGGAAAGACAAGCTTTAAATTTGTCTCTTCCTGTTTTGTGTTCTAAGCAAATGCTGACTCCCGTGGTCAGTAGCCCATTTTATTGTATTGCATTATACTCCAGGCTGCACAGCAATGTTTACGGACTGATGCTTGCTCTGTCCTGAGAATTCGGCACCTTAGCTATGCTAATTTCTTTCTGTCAATCCCAGCACTATGACAGGACCTACCAATGTGTATTTAGAGTGCTTTAATTAAACAGAATAGGCTAAATCTCTCAAGTTCAACGAATCTGGCGAAGAAAAGGCATTTGACAGGTTTGTTGTTGAAGAAAAACAACTACACTGCATCCCGGCTGATTTTCATGACAAATTAAATGTTGTTTTAGTAGCAAAGAAGACCTGGTATGTCAGATATATAGACTATTTTGTCACCGTCTACATTTGCTGCTTATGGATGAGTATATGGACGAGAACATATTCAAGTTGAGGGGAACCTTCTGCCAAGATCTGGCATTGATTTTGTGTGTTTTAACCACTATTTAAGGAATTAAACAACAACAACAATAACAACAAGACAAAGCTACATTTCTTAAATGCACCCTGGAGGTCTCATACCCCATATTCCCTACGGCAGATTTTTGGAGGACTTGCTTTGAAGATTGGTTTTCAAGGATTAATACAAAGGCGATCTACAGGGAAAGATGTGACCTAAGTGCACTGGAGCTGTTTGCTTTGTAATTAATCTAATCAGTGAATCTATTACCATTTCATAAGCAGAACAAAGGCCTGTTGCAATTTCACCAAGCAAATATAGTTAACGGGGCCGAAGGGCAGGGATCCTGTTTGTTTTGGTGACCTTTTCAACTTCAGCATTTAACTCACTTCCTATATATCATAAAATGGAATTAACTAAGATCAAATACATTCATGTTTATTCTGGAGTAAAATCTCTGGAAAATAAGAGCTTTAAAAGGAGCTTTACCTACAAAAAAATTGTTACCTGTGTGCATATTTTACATAGTCACTTATCTTCCTAGGGTTTCTTTTATTTTCTTTTGCAATATTAGTTAAAATAATAACTAATAAACCAATAACTATTTTAACAAAATAGTCAAAATGGTACCATTAACATTGGTTATTTTTAAAATGGGAAAAAACTCCATATAACCTCGTTTGTTTTAAGAAATTGCGTGATGCTAGAAGCCTGATTTGGCATATGCTTCCCACCTTTAGAGGGAGAAGAGCAAGTTGCCCGTAAGTCCCAGTCCCAGCCTTTCTTTTTTTTTATGATTGTAAAGCAAGAGACACCAAAGAACTTACTAATTAGTCTAAAGATTACAGAAAAAATTAAGAGTTCTAGAAATAAAGCAATCATTGCCATTAGGCTGATCATCAGCACACAGATCAGGTTTGAAAGATATGATTTAAAAGAGGGATTTTTTTCCCAGAAATATTAAATTTTTCACTTAACTCTCACAGAGTGAGGAATACAGTAAAATGTTAATGTTTGCTCCAAATAGAATTAACATTATGGAAGTAGAGATGATTGGCAAGTCATTTGAAAAATGGAGGGCGGATAACACAGATAAATGAAAAAGAACTTATGCAGAGAAATAAATCACGTCTACTTACACGACAGTGATCATAATAATATACCTTAGCTGTGTAAAAATGGGTGACACAGGTGTGGAAGACAACTGGAGTACCAAAAACAATATTCAGCAAATATCGTGTACAATGTTAAGGTATTAACTGTTTTCTCTTAATTGGTGACAGTCAGTCAAAGGTTGCTTTTGTCAATTCAGAACATTTTAGATGTAAAGGCCACAAGTTTGTTGTCTGCCCATGTGAATACTGTGTGAATGGAGATATTTATGTATGAAATGAGGTAGTGAACCTTGGGGCAGGCCTTTAATTCTTAAAATTCTGAGGACATGGTGAAGTCATTAGAATCATAAGCAGACAGCAATGGTATTACCCAAGACTTGGCATGTCAAAAGTCGCTTATTCCCAAGGGACTCTTTAGCTTTGGTAACCACTGGCTATCAATAGATGCTTCCGGAGGATGGCTCGTGCTCTTCATCTGAGTATACACTGGTGTCTACCTCTTGTTGCAACAGACTGCCACATGGATGCTCTCATGGTTGGCCTTGACGAAATTCACCAGGTTGCAAAGTAGAAAGAGTCATGAACATGGGAAGGGGAACAAGAAGGAAGAGTGTGGTATTGATAGAGGAAGGAGTAATTAGAACAAACTGTACGGTATTGACAAAAGTAAATGTAATAAAACCATCTGGATAAAAAGGGGGTTCTAAGCTGTGTGGTATTAGTGTATTTCATGGGTATTCAGACAATGTGTATGAAATCAGGTCTGGGCAAGTATTGCTGATATTTTGTACTACAAATGCTCTATTAAGCACATCTTTTTTCATTTTACCTCTGACATAATGACATCTTTTTCAAAGAATTTTATAAACAGCAATTTTAATTTACATTTACAACTCTCTACATTAATGCAGAATTAGAGTATTGCTAAAATGTTGCTTGTTTACTGCCCTCATGAAGAATTCCATTTATTTTTTTTCTCAACCATCTGGTGTCATTTCAGAAATGTAGCAAATTTTAAGTGCTTATTACATTAGTACTTGACAAGCAAGACTTCTCAATTTCCATCCTTAGCTAACTAGATGAAACCTAAGATACTAGCGACTGGTGTCATTGACAAATTTGCTCTTAGAATTTTAAATTAATAAAATATATTTATATACAACTGCTCTATTGAGAAAGGAGCTAAGAAGGGGCCTGATTTTAAGGGAAAGAAAAAAATTATTTTTCGAATAATAAAAACTATAGTGCTTTACTTAGAAAGTTAGAGTTGTTAGTATTAAAACAGGTCAAATATTAAGGGATAAAGAAGTAAAGGGTATTGAACTTTAAGTTTTTAAAGTAATTTCAAAATTTATTGTAGGAAAAAATACATTATCAGTGAATAATATTTCTACACAATGTATGTGATATACCAATATTCTTGTTACAAAACTTTTGTTTTCTTTTGTAGTTTTTTTCCTTTTTTTGGCCATTTTGTAAGTCAATGGGGAATATCTAAGTTATACTAGAACACGTGAAAGCCACATTTAAAAATAATCATCCTAAACCCATTATTAAGGCATAAAGTGAAATATATGCTTCATTTCTCTTTTTTGGGATATTTTTGAAATAGCCTGCGATACAGAGCAAACTCAGTATCTTTTAAAGAAGTCTGAAGCCAGGTGGTGGTGGCACACCTTTAATCCCAGCACTTGAAAATCAGAGGCAGGCAGTTCCTCTTCTTCCTCCTCCTCAAGATCCTCTTGTTCCTGTTCTTCCTTTTCTTATTCCACTGCCTTCCCTTCTTCTCCTCTTCATTTTCTTCTCCTTTTACAAAGAACTGGACTGGTATCACCAGCTTATTTTTTCTATATCCAAAACTGAGCATATATAAGTTCACAATCTGATGTCTTTGTCTGTGTTCCTATGGCAAACTCAGCATGATGCAGGTATCCTGGACTGTGTAAAATATAACCATCAAAGTACGCCCATAACTTTTATTTGAATTGAAGAAAATGAACTTGAAACATTAAATTGTACTTACATTTATACCTCTCAATTATACTTGAGAAAAAGTCATATAATTCTGAGTACACAATGTTACCTTGTTCACATATCACTAGAATCAATGCATAATTGTTTTAAGTCCACAGTTTTTCTATTCAATGCAGTATCCTAAGACATTTTATCATTACTCATTTGTCTTTACATTTTTCTTTTTGTAACATAACATATAAATGACCTTCTTTTTTGGAACTCTTAGCTTCTGAGTGTAGGGATAGATTCTTGATATGAATTTATAACAAGAATATAGATGAGTAAAATGGGAACAAAAATAATCAGCTTTCATGAAGTTCTTTGGCAAAGTACTTCAGAGCTGGGATTTTTTTCCCATGAAAAACTAATGTTTTGTGGCAATACAAAATATTTTAGTTGCTGAAGAATCATTAATTATGTTCATATTATTGGAAGGATGATAATAAATGCTCACGTGTCATTTTGACACAGTATAAGTTAAATGCTATATCTGAAAAGAATCTTGCAGATAAATTTTTAAATCACACCTCTTGTTTATTATGGAATGGCATTTTGAGAACAATCTTTTGTAAATAAATCTTTCTTACCTAAAGGAGGAGAAAATGTTATAAGAAGAGAGTCACAAAGTGAAATAAAACTAGTCAGAATAAAAAAATCTGAAAGTAGTTACAATAAATACTAAATAACAATAACCTCACACTTTCTGATTAAATTAAATGTGATATTCATTTTTCCCCCTAAACATAGTCTTCTCAAAATTTTACAGCCTCAAATTATGGTCATTGTTATTGTGGCCTGAAACACATGTGCCAGAATCCAGTTGGCACCAATCCTCACTTATAGGTAAAAAATACAAAATACAGAACAAAACATGCAGATGACTATTATATTGTAATACTTTGTTCTCTGTCTCCTCCTCTTTCTATTTTATTTTTGTTTGTTTGTTTTCCTTTGTGTTTTTGGATGGTTGGTGATTGGTTTGCTTCTCCTGGTTCCTGTTGCTCAGTGGTGTTTGGCCAGTTTGTATTTTTCCAGACATCACTCCACGATGTTGTTGAGGTGTTTGATGGGCCAACTCAGCAGTCTCCTCTGTTATCTTCCCTCTCGGGATCCCATTCAGGTATCCTTTACTAGAACTGCCATTCATCAGCTATTGCTTAAAGACTGACTTTTGATTAGTATTTTGGAGAGAGTTGAGATCTATGTCATCCATGTTAGCCATACCATAAACTGAAATCTTTTAAATTAAGAATAAAACCACAATTTAATAGTAATTAATACGCTTGAGAGAAATTGAATTATTTTCTAGGATTGTAATAAAATAAATACCATACTTAATCACAATCTGTGCTGTTTCATATGATATAAAATATTTAAGAATGAGACATATGTATTAAAATGTAATTGAAGCTTTCTGGTTTAAAAAAAAAAAAGATTGCAATTGAAGCTGAACCCAAGGAAAATATATCGCTAGCAGTAGGATATTTTAAAGTAATTCGATAGAACCTAGTTTGACCTTTTCAAATGACAGTGTAAAATGATACAGTTTGTTAGGTTTACTGAATGAAGAATATTTATGATATCTGAGTGTTTGTTTTGTTGAGTAGGAGAGTCACTTCCACTGAGTTCAGGTAATCAGATCACAATTCGATTCACTGCAGTTGGACCCATAACAGCTAAGGGATTTCACTTTGTTTATCAAGGTAAGTGACACTGTAGTCTAGAAACACACTAAGGAATGATGTCAATTTCCATGCTGTGCTCAGTTGTTGACCAATATTATCCTCATAACTATATAGGAAAGAGGAGAGTTGTTTTACATAGTTGTATACTGATTCCCTCCCCATGAATTCTTTTCTTGGAACATTGTTGCTTTGACAAACTTATAAAAAGAATGCATTGTTCCATCACCTTTCTCAACTTCAACGTCTGATTTTCCTTCCCTTCCAACATTTTGGTTCCAAAACATTCATGTTATCCTTACTATTCTTGACTCTTCTCATTTTTTTCTCATAGTCCCTCACTTTAGATTAAACATATGTACATTTGTTGTAATTTATTTAGTTAAGGAAAACATTGCTCCGTGTAAACAATATGCATTCTCATTCTCTCAGTAAAATTAAACTTCTGAAGTTACTAAATATCGTATAGATTAAATATTAATTTTTCTGCATTTATCTTGCCTTTTATGGACAGTGTTTTATAGTATCATGAAACTAAATCACCCAATTTGAGGTATTTAAATCAATTGTATATGATCATGTAATAGTTCTCAAAAGTACCTTGCACTTTCTTACCAGGAAATGTATAAATGTTTGTGACACTATATTCTAATTAAATTCTCTCATCTCATTTTTTTCTGTTGGTTATGGCATAAACTCTTTTATCATGTTTTCCCCTGTAACACAACTGTGGTACTGTGCATCCTCAAAGGCACCAAGAAAACTTATATGCATTTCCTTGAGTCATAGCAGAGGGATTAATCTATTGGAATCCACCATGTCATTCTTTTGGACTGTTGTCAATCTCTTTAATTACATTTGTATGTGTTTTAAAAAGAAAAAACATCCTGTTATCATTCTACTTTATAAAATCCAAAAAGGCACAATTGATGGGCATACAAATTCTAAAATCAATCTTCAATTTGATTATATGTGATTGATGAATTAAAAATAAATATTGTTGTTAATCTGTCTGACTTATATTCTGCTTAACCTGACTGTAATTACTGACTCAATATAAACATCCATACTTTGATAACTAAATTTGTAAACATGTTTGAAATAACTAGTTAATAACAATAATATCCAGTACAGAAAACAACTGGAATGTATTTCATGTATACTAAATTACTTTTTGTATTTGGGAATCCAAACTTAAAAATTATACATCCATTTTTGAATCTGTAAATTGCAATAGATAAATAAAATTACTTCATTTTATTGATAAGAATTTGATGAAACAAAAGAAAGAAAACAGTATAATTGACGTCATTTAAAAGATCAAAGACAAATTAAAAATATCTTGAATGCCTATATTCACTTTAAATTACATTTTACTTTTACTAAACTTAAAACTTTTAGATGTGTTAAAATTAGTAATTCTAATTACGAAAAAACACAGACGATTTCTTTGAGCCTCCTTAGGAAGTTACATTTTAAAATCTATACTTGCTGATAACTATGAAATTAAATCACCTTATTTCTATGCAGCTGTTCCTAGAACAAGCTCTACACAGTGCAGTTCTGTGCCTGAGCCAAGATTCGGAAGAAGGATTGGCAATGACTTTGCAGTTGGTTCATTGGTCCTTTTTGAATGTAATCCAGGATATATTCTCCATGGCTCCAGAGCCATTAGGTGTGAGACCGTACCCAATTCTTTGGCACAGTGGAATGATTCCTTACCTACATGCATTGGTGAGTGTATATGCTTATCTGTTCAGTGATTGTGCATAATTCACATCCATTTTTCCTCAGATGAATTCAGAGTATTAGTATCGTCTCCAATGTATAACGCACATTTCTCTTTTTCCATTCTCTAGGCTACTTATGATAATTTCTTTTTCTGAAATACTTTTCAATTTTATACTATGTCCTCTATACTTGCTACTGTTTCTTATAGTTTATGGGTCTTATCCAAAACAGTTTTGCTATCCCTTAAATATTTATTTCTTAAATATTTCTTTTCTCAATTATTATTTTAAGACTCTCTCTTTCCCTGACCTTCTCTCTGACTCTCTCTGCCCCTTTATATATATGTACATGGGTGTTTCAATTATTATCAGCAGTATTCTGAGTCTTCACTGTGAAAATATTATAATACTTAGGCAAAATTTATTCCTTGATACTGATGGATTTAATTTTCGTAATTCTGGCTGACTATTGATTTATTGATTTATAGCAATCGAATGCTATTAATTTTGATATGTTGATTTTGCATCTTGAAACTTTGATACATTCATTTATTCTAATTTACTGGTATTTTTATATAGAATCATAACATTTGTCATAATAATTGGATTTCTTCTATTCCAGTTTAATCTCATTTTTTGTCTTTGCTTTGTATTCTCTTTTGTCATTGTTCTACCAATGACTTGCCATGGCCAGAATAAAGTGAAAGCTGTAACATTTTTTTCACAATCTTATAATAATTTAAATTACCTCTATATTTTGAGTGACATTAAGTATCAAGTTACTTTTTATATTATTAATATATCTTATACTATTATATTTACATATGCTGTACTTTCATATTATATAAAGTTATATTAATAATAATATATATTTTATATTATATAACATCAATTTTCATTATTATGGCAGGTTTCTTATAAACCTAGTTTGTCCAAGGTTTTTATCATGAAATGTGTCAAATTTCATGCATTTCTCCATGCATTCAATTGCTTGCATAGTTTTTTCCTTATTTCTGTTATTTTGCAATATTTTATTTACCTTTGTGATTGCTGAATTTTCCTTTCCTGACACAAATGATAGAGTGAATAATCTCTTCAATGTGCTGTTACATTGGGTTTGCTTTTTATTGTTGTGGATAGTTTTGAATCTATGTCTGTTTATAGGATTTTCAGTCTAATGCATTTTTAACAACTGTCAAAACATTTAAGACAGTCCTGGTTTTGCATTTTAAACCACATATTTAGAGCATTAAACAAATCTATTGAGAAGTTACTTTTTTTGTCAAATAAACCAAATCATTAATGATAGTTCTCATGATTTATAACAGAAATATTTATTTTTTCCTATAATAAAATTTTTAACATTATTATAACTAATTAGTATAAAATTATTTAGAAGTACATTGACATTTATTTTTATCAAGAGAGCTATGTAAACATAAAACTTCTGTAAGGATAAGTCTTTTTAATGTTTGGAAGATCAGTATCAGAATGCAAATAAAGTTAAGTTAAAGCCACTCAAATTTTTAGAATAGGAATTAAGAAGTTGTGTTACTCCTATTTTTCCTCTTTATTTAAGATGCTGAACAATTCAAATACTACCTTATGTAGTATTAATATATCTTATACTATTATATTTACATATGCTGTACTTTCATATTATATAAAATTATATTAAAATATATATTTTATATTATATAACATCAATTTTTATTATTATGGCAGGTTTCTTGTAAACCTAGTTTGTCCAAGGTTTTCATCATGAAATGTGTCAAATTTCATGCATTTCTCCATGCATTCAATTGCTTATATAGTTTTTTCCTTATTTCTGTTATTTTGCAATATTTTATTTACCTTTGTGATTGCTGAATTTTCCTTTCCTGACACAAATGATGAATCATTTCAAGTGAATAATCTCTTCAATGTGCTGTTACATTGGGTTTGCTTTTTATTGTTGTGGATAGTTTTCTTTTTCACCAAAACATGAAACCAATAAGGGGTTTCCGTAAGGAAAAAACACAGAAGAGAAATATTAGCTGATACAGAGAAAAGACAAAAGAAGAGAAAACAACTTCTAAATAGAAGAAAAGTGGGAAACTACTAGAGAATAAAAATATAAATATTGTATTGTAATCTATTCTTGTTTAAAACTGAGCAGAAGTCTTATAACTGCAATGTTGGTCAGTCTTTTATTGCATGAGAATGTCAAATTAAAGAAAAATTATTTTGGTACATGTTTTCACAGAGTTGAATTGATACTTAGCCTTAATTCATTGATCTAGGACTATGGTATGGGAGAAGGTTTTGCAGCAGGAGGCCACAGTGGAAAAAGCTCCCCACCTCTTGTCATCTAGCAAGCAGAAAATGAGATCATCTGTGGATAAGATGTTCCTTTTAGAATCATCCCCCTCCCACATGAAGCACTTTTTCAACTCTTTCCTTCGTCCTAGTGACTCCCATAGTTATGAATTTGTCAGTAGACTGATTCATTGTTGAAGTGGGTTCTTCTTTGACCCAATAAGAATTAAATAACATTAATATCTGTGGGCTAATCCTTCAGTAAATGAAGTCCTGGGGTGTTGGTATGTGGGATGTCATATTCAACCTTCATGTGTAAATAATTATAGCTGTTTAAATATTTAAATATTGGTTAACAATAATGTATTTATAGGTACTTAATGGTAGCCTTTAAGAAATGATTAGTATTAGCCCTCATAAATGATTTTAACATTCTTAGAAAAAAAGACTACAGACAGATGTCAAGCCCTGCTATGGATGTGAAAACATAGTAAGAAAATGGTCTCTACAAACCAGGAAAGAAGCTTTCTGTAGAGAAATAAATGTCTGGGGCTTAATAGATATTCAGTCTATGGTGGTTTTTATAGTATCACAAATAAACTAAGTTAGAATCAGCAGAAGTAATTAAATGTAGCTCTAAAGATGGGCTAAGTAATGTGTCAAAGCTGGAAAGGTTGAGATATACATCGGAAGAACCTACATTTCCATAAAGCACTTTCGAGAAAATTTCTAGAGAATAATAGTGGTCATGAAAACATTATTCCTTTAGACACAGACAGCAAAGCCCATTGTGATATTTCAGATAGAAATAAGGTACATATTACTGAATATTGGAGGTATACATCAATTTGTTTTTCTTGACTGCATTGCTCAGAGTATGTGACTCAAATGTAAGCATTTAATAATAGAATTGTTATCCAGATTTGTTGGTTATATATATATAGTCCCAGGTACTCAGGAAGCTGAGACAATGAAGTTGAACATACAAGTTGGAGACCAGTAGGGAAGCTAGAAGAAGACTCTGTTTTAGAAAATAATAAAAATAAGTAAATAAGTTAAAATGTAAATAAATAAATAAATTTAATAATGAAATGTAAAACAAAACTTAAAATTTAGATATATCTGCCTGTATTTGGAAATAAGACTAGGGTTTTCAGGACACAACTTTACGAGTAGGCAAAAGGATGTTTCATAAGATGACTGTTTTAACAGAAGCTAGAGGGTATAGTTAAGACAATGGGGAGATTAGCCAGATATAATGACAAACTCAGCACCTTACTCAGACAATAGAAAAATTAGGGAGAATTTATTTCAGATATCATCAAGGGCTATTTCCTGCCTCATCCTTCCATATTATAAAGTGCACGGGTATCAGATTTCAAAGGAGGGATCTCTTTGATGTCTACTATCATTTCATGTTTTAAGTTATGCTGTATACTGTGTCATTCATATAAGGTTTCAGCTGACTGCATACATATGCTATTCCACCGCATGATAATGGTATTCTAATTGCTTCTAGACAGAAATAAGCGATGCTTTGAAGAACAGTTCTTCCCAGGAAGAGAGTGGTCAATAAAGCCCACACAGAACCACTCAAATGGGCAAAAGTCCAGTGAAGCAGAATTGGTGGATCAATACCAATTACTCCATACGAGCAGATTCACTGGAACCCCATTCATTTAACTTTATCCTATGAGAACAATGACATGACCTCTGTCAAAATAAGCAGTAATACAGAATGCTATCCTACATTCAGGCAAGGCGATAGTATTATCAGACCTAAAACAGAGGCATGATTCTGACCTGACATACCAGGTCTTGGCTAATTTTCTCAAAAACCAATCACATAAAAGAATAAATGAATGAATGAATGAATGAATGATGGTGGTGGAAAGATGGGCTTTTTTTTTAATGAAATGATACTCCATTATGAAACAGTATTAAACTGAGAGTACCAATTTTCATGAGTGAATGAGAGTCTTAAGGTAGTATATAAAAGGGGATGGCTAGGGGTTGTAATGGTGGCAGTCTTATCAGCCAGGAAGGGCCTTGTCACCAATAAGAGCTTGACTGCTGTATACAAGGAAAGTTTGGATCTTGTTATAAGATGTGCACTTTTCTTGAAGGAATCTGCATGTAGGACAGAATAACTCAGATACAGAATAAGTCAGAAAGGTGAGGTAATGTCATTATCTGAGCCATTTAGCCAAGATGGTGGCTGCACATGCCCTTGATGCCAGCACTAGGGAGGCAGAAACAGGTGCATCTGTGAGCTCCAGAATAGCCAGGGCTACACAAAGAAATCCTGTGTTGGAAAAAAGAAACTCTGTCTTGGGGAAATAAACAAACAATAAACCAAAACAACAACAACAAATCACAAAACCAAAAACAAACAAAGGACAGACAAAAACCTTCCATGTTACCTTCAGGTAGTCTGTAACAAAGTGTTATAAAAGTTAATAGTTGACCATTGGTTTGACTCTAACTTAGCTGAGGACTAATAGCTGACAACTTCTTGTAAATCTCTTAATTTATACTTTGAAGTGAAAGAGAAAGATTAGGTGAAATTGCCGTGATTAACATAAGGACAGTGTGTGTTTAACATAAGAACAGTGTAGCAGGAAAAATTAAAAATGAACAGGCACATTCCTGTGCTTGTGCCTCTGCCCTGGCAGCCTGGCCAGCAATGGCCAACCTGTTTTTATCTCATGGAGACTCTCTGACTCAGAGCTCCACAATCTCTCCACTCACTAGTGGGTCACTACCATGCCAGCACCAAGCTTCAAAACGCCTGTGACCTTTGTGGTGGAAAGCCATGCTTTCCTGCTTTACTTTTATTGAACCAAAGAGAACACGGCACAAACTTAGTTCAGAAACATTGGTAACTGAATCACTGGGGACGACAGCTAAAATCCTAATCTTGGAAGCCTCATTAAATCTAAATCCTCCAGTGGCGAATCAGGATGGATCCACCATTGAAACCGAGAAACGCTAGTATTTACACTTTGTCCTCACGCTATCCCCATTCTAAAAAGACCTAATTCTCTCCTGCTTCCTCTCTTCTGCTGTCCAACCCGGAAGTTCCTCCTACTTACCCATTGATTGGCTCCTTTATTTATTAGGGGATTGGTTCACAAGAAGTCACCTGAGTAAGCAACTTACTCCTTGTCTGCAGCCCCTCCAAAGAGAGTGGAATTAGCATCAAAATGCAAGCAGCCCCAGGCCCATCCACAACAGAACAGTTCAGCTGGCATGTGACCCAAGGCTTAAGGTGTCATACCTAAGATAATACGCTCTCTCTTTGTTTATTTTCTTCACAATTCTCCTGGGACTCACATGAGGAGTCAGTGTGTTTAGCTAAAGCAGCTATTTATTTATATCCCTATAATCCTCTGATAGGATCTCTTAGTTATGTATTTAGATATCACTTTTGTTTCTGCAGGTTCAGAAACCAGGATCTGAGCTCCAGTAGGTAAAGAGGACAGAGTTTCAAACCAAAGATTATTGTCAAACTTCGTTGACTTGTCTGAGATTCACTAACTCTTTCTGTTTCCTCTCACTTTGCATGAATAACTATTCTATGGTTACACCACCACGACTGGCACCTAATTGGCTTGATGTTATAGGCTTACAGCTAACAATACAATTATCTTAATATAAATTGCTATTTAGATGCTACTGATCTGTTTTATACTACATTTAGATAAGATTTATACCTTTTTTAGTTAATACTTCTACTTTGAACTGAAAGTATTTTAACTTCAAAATTTTCTAAATAAAGGGGGTTAAGAGATGACACTGACACAGCCATTAAATGTACTTGCTGTAATTTTTAGAAGATCCAGAATCAGTTCCCAGAACCTGCATGGAAGTACATTAAGTCTTTAACTCCAATTCCAGAGGTTCCAGTGACCCCTTCTGGCCTCCAAGGAACCTGCATGCATGTAGTGCACTTGCAGAAAAAACACTCATGAATATAAAGTAAAAACAAATAAGTTAAAAATTCTGAATACAAAAGATTGTATCTATTCTTAACTAAAATCCTTGATGTCAAACTAACTTAAGTATGAGTCAGCACAGAACTATCTCAAGTTCATATCTGGATATTTTCTTTATGTTTTGTGTTTGTTTTGAACTTTTGTTGTTTGTGTAAATTATTGCCTGTTTACAGTTTTTGAGCTTTCTGTTTCTACTCATTAGAACAAAATACTCTAAGTTGTTTTTCTTTCTCTTAAAGCACTGTTCTGTTCAAGTTTGGTGCTGAATTTTTTTGCCTGTCCTTTATAAATCCACTTCCTGCCCCTCATCTTCCATCCATTTCCCATTCTTATATTCAAGGGAACATCCATTGTATAATGCATGTATAGCTTCTATGTTTGTTAATTTTTTTCCTTAATCTACTTGAATTCACCTCAGTGTTCCTGACATTATACTACTTTTTAACCCAACCAAGAGAAACTTGCTGCTTCATGATAGCTGAGCAGTGAGTATTAATCCAATGATAGGATTTCAGGCAAAAACACCTGATAATTTCCTGAATGCAAGTAGAGGTGTAACAACATTAGCCACCTTCCCATAGGGTACCTACAGGCGAAGTGAACTATTGCTCTACATAGCCATGTACTGTACTTGGTTATTCTGATGCTTATGTTAATACATCTGTAGCTTTATCTAATATTTGTAAAAAAAGTTATATATAGGTAAAACACATATAGAGGTGGGATATATAAATAACTGGAATCATACACAAAGCTGAAATCTAAAGAATTTATAGCCAAATTTTCACAAAATATGAATTTTGATAAAAATCAAGTTATAAAACATGTAAAACTGAATAATAAAAGTCAAACTGCATACAGAGCTTTCATCCTCAAAGTTGACCCTCTTACATTTCAATGTTCTTAAATTTTTCATTCTTAAGCCCCAAGGCTGTCCTGTGCAGAGACTCAGAGATTCAAATAACCCCCTACAGCCACTAATAGCTTTGACAATACAAGGCCTTAGGAAGCAGGACTTCAGTCAGTGGGAGGTCTCTTTTGAAAAGGCCTTGAAACTACCACCTACAACCCTTAGGGGAAAAGTCTCTAATTAGCTGCTTATCCCATCTCTGTTATTCAAGTGCCCTCTAGACCCAGAATTAAGGTTCTTCAAAGGGTCCCCATGGTAATGACATCATTTATCTATTTATCTATTTCAGTTTTATTGGAGTGGAAAATTTATGAAAGTGTGTGTGTGCTCGTATGTACTTTTTAACATGATCTGAACTCATTCCTTTATTGGCTTATTCCTTCATCCTTATGATAGTCAAGAAAGATTTATTAAATATAATGTTAAATAGCAATTATAAATATTTAAATGAAGTATAGCTTTTTATTCTGACATCAGCACTAGAAGGTAGATAAAATATTTTTCTCTTACTGGCAGTAAAATTCTGACAGAGGCACACATAAGCAAAGGAGGTTGCTTGTATGCTTAGAGATGATTCAGATATAGAGGGGTCAAAGATAGGGTTCCTGGAGGGCCATTTTGAGTGCAAATTCAATAGTGTAGGGAGTCACTGCGTGGAATGTGTAGTGATCTAGATATGCTTCTGAAAAATCACTTCTAGTGAAAGATCAGAGTTGAAGTCATAATTCTAAGTGTGCATCTATCACTGTAGTGAAGAAGAAAAGGGAAGTCAATTTATGTCAAAAGATCAGAGTCGTAGAAATATTTACTAAGAGTCAGGATATCCTTTTTGTTTACTTATTTATTGAGTTGTGTGAGTGTGTGTGTACACACACATGGGCACATGCATGTGTACATGTATGAGTGCAGGTTCATACTACTTTCAACCTCTTTGAAGCTTATTCTCTTTTGCTTTGCACACACCAGGCCCTTGAGATTCTGACTTCTGTCTGCCTCATGTCTTCCTAAGGAAATGCTAGGACTGCAGATGCATGCCAATTCACCTACATTTTCAAAAATTATTATTTTTTACAATCCGATTGCAGTTTCTACTCCATCTTTTCAGCCTCTCCACCCAGTTCCCCTTTACCCTGCCTCACATCTACCACTCCTTCCTTTCTCTCCAGAAAAAAGACAAGGCTCCCATGGATATCAACCCAACATGGACTATCAAGTTGTAGTAAGAATGGGTACCTTTCCTTATATTAATGCTGGACAAATGTTGCTGGAATTTCCAACCCATATAAAAAACACACAATCCAGATTTTGTAATTATAAGCTATTTGCCTAGATTTGGTAGATCGATCATGGTACGAACTTATTACCCAGCTATAGGACTTCTTGCTACTCTAGGTTCTCCCTTCCACACAGTTCTGGTCCATCGCAGCTTCTCCTCCTTTTCCTCTGTCCTGTCTCGCCTGAACAGTCCTCCTTTCCCCTTACCTGCCCACAACTCTAGATCTTTCAATCACATCTTTTCCTTCCTCTGTCCAATCACAGGTTCTAGGAATTTATTGAGCAGTTAAAATGGAAGAAGGTTCACATGACATCATCTGAGTACATGATGCTTGTTGGGGGCAACCTCTCTTGAGGAACCAGTATTAACATCAGAAACAACATCAGGCCAACCCACCACAGAAACATCAACCATATGGAATGAAAACGGTCCATAAATCAGACAAAAGATTTAGAGACAGCTCCTACTCCCAGTGTTAGGAATCCTATAAGATCACAAATATATATTTATATTTAGTCCAAGCATATACACACAAATATACAAATATATACATATATTTTGCAGGTGGCCTATGTCACACCCATGCAAGTTCCCTGGTTGTTGGTTCAGTTTATGTGAACCGCATATGAGTCCAAGTTAGTTAATTTTTTTTTTTTTTTTTTTTTTTTTTTTTTTTGGTGTACTTGACCCCTCTGGCTCCTACAATCCTTCCTTCCCTTCTTCTGTAGGATTCTTTGAGCTTCACCTAATGTTTGGCTGTGAGTCTCTGCATTTGTTTCCATCAGTTGGTTGTTGAAGCCTCTCTGATGATATTCTATAAATATAGTAGAATATCATTAGCAAAAATTTCATGGAGTTTTGCTGGGTTTTTGTCTAGTTTGGTTTTGTTTTTCCCAGCAATGTTTGGTCTATCCTCTGTCCCTGGGTTATCCAGCCTTTGAGTCCTGGATCTCCAAGCAGTCTCGGGGGGGTGGGGGGTGGGGGTGGGGGGATGGGGGGTGGGGGTGGATTCTGCCTAGTGGCCCGAGTCTTGAGCTGGACCAGTCACTGGTTGGCTACTCTCACAATTTCTCCAGCCTATGTCCTGCCTACAAGATGTGCTATACCATCATTATTTGAAACTGGGTTCTGTAAACTGAAATTAGACATTTGTCTTTCACAGGGGCATTTTTTCCTGACTGAGAAGCACTTTTTAGTCCAAGCATATATTTTAAGAGAGAGTTACAGGATTTGCTGAGAGATAGAAATTGCATAGAATTATAAAATATGAGAGAAATCAGGACGAGTCTTAATTTTATGACCTAATAATATGGTGGGCTAGTAGTAGGAATATTTGAGTTGCTTAGAGGAAATAACAGTGGAGGTTTTGTTTGTATATTTGAATTTTGAACGGCTGACTGGAAAAATGTTCATATTTGGGAAGGAGTTATGATTGGAGGTAAACACTTGGTGCTTACAAAAGATATGGAAGTAAATATTGTCACTGAAGGATGGTGATTAATTAGAATGAGAAAGGCTAAGGAAATGCACTGTGTTTATGTGAAAGATTAAGGTATGGGATTTTTTTATGTCATTTTATAACTTTAGACAGATCATTTTGACAGAAACTTAGAAGTATGTATTATATATAAATTATACAGGGAAGCCAGTGCAATGATGAATGTAATATGTCAGACAAAGAAAATGAGAATAGTATAAAGATTTAAGAGAAGAAATGTAGTGTTTTAATTCATTTGAATAACAAAATGAACTTTTTGGGCAATTTCTACCATTTTTATCTATCTATCTATCTATCTATCTATCTATCTATCTATCTACCTATAATCTATCACCTATTTATTTAATTAATTTTGGAGCAAATATTTATTGTATGATTTTTTTTGTTTAATCCTTTCAGAATATTTTTGAGACCTATATAAGAGTTGTTGATATTTTTAAAGGTGAAAATTACTCTCTAACCAATTTAATTGACTCTGTGTTTAATCCTGGAAATGTAGTATTAGAAAACAACAGATGGTATCTGAAAATAAGTTCTGTGGTTAAGAATGCTTGCTGATCTGAGAGAAGAGGGACCCACCCACAAACAACTGTAACTCCAGTTTCAGGGGATTTGATACTTTCTTCTGGATTCCTGAAGGCATCCACAAAAAAATATGTGCTCATACAAACATAAAATAAAATAATTAAAAAAAACCAATGACTTTAAAATATTGCCACTCAGTTAACATTTTGTATACTATTTTTGAGCAAGTACATTGGATTTTTCTTTCATTTGATTTGAGAAATGTCACCAAACTGTGATTCATTTATTTAAACTTGTTTTTAACAATGTGTATGAAGGCAAGGTGTCTTCTAAGTACAAATGTTTCTTTACAAGCAAGATAACCTTTCTTAGAATCCCAGCCCTTATCTCATATAAAAGTTTGGATAGTCTTATAACCTAGGTAGGTGCTTAGAGAAGAGAGGAAGCTTGAAGGAACACAGCATAACATCAGAATCAGAGAGAGAGACAGAGGAGAGGAGAGGAGGGAGGGAGGAAAGGGGGGGAATACCCAAAGACATCCTCAGACCTCCCACGGGGGTTTCCCTTTTTATTCTCTGTGTCTATATGTCTGTCTGTCTATCTGTCTGTCTGTCTGTTTCTTCTCCTTTCTCTCATGTATCATGTTTTTATTTAATTTTTATTTATTACTACATTTTAGGCAAACCATAAAAATGTTCAAAAAGCAGAGTACTGTGTTATTCAAAATAATAATAGTTGTAACCAAAAGAAAATTAACTTGTCATTTATTTATTATATTTAAATCAATGGACTTGTTTCTTTATGTAAGTAATAGTCTGCATTTTCTCAAAAAGTATTTTGTATCCAGTAGTGTTTCCATTTTGTGGATTGAAACATTTACATTCCAAAGAATTTGGAGACCATTTTCCCAAGCACCAGAGATTCATGAGTTATGAACTAAGCAATGCCCACAAGCTGAAAAAGGTCACTCGTGGCATGAAACCTTCATGCAGTACATTCTGAAAGTGCATGGAACCTCAAATTCAGTGTAGATTTAAGAAGAAGAATATAGAACATATTGTTCTTTCTATTAGTGGATAAGCTGATAATAACCACAGGAAATATCTTCCTCCCACCTAGGAACCTGGACTTTGGACCTAAATCCAGGAGGCAAATTCTAGGCTCATCATTTGCTGTGACATCTTATGACCTCTAATGACTCTGTTCCTCTGTTACAGCAAGAAGAATAATGTTTTTATAGTCTGTTTGGACTGTTGAAGACTTAGATAAATTTAAATTCAACTGTTATTGTTCTGGTCATATGGAGTAGACTAAATAGATGTTTTCATTGTAATGACTACAAAAATCAATGTTAGATTTTAAAAGATCTCATTACCCCAAAACTTCAAGAAAAAAAGGAGGTGCCAAATAGCAGTAAATAAGAACCTTCCTATCTGTATGCAAGCACTGACCTACCTTATTTTACTTTTTATTTTCTGTGTGTGAGGAATACTCTCAATTCAGTTTTAGAAATTATAACATGCATGATAGTTAAAAATGTACGACTTTAGTTATTCATTTATGAATGCTGTATTATTAATTTCTGTAGGTATTTTTGTGGCATGCTTGAGTCTTAAAACATAGGGTGATGACATTTTGTTTACAAGACTGTTCTGTACCAGAGACTTCTATCTGACCTTTGTTTTATTGTAATCCTTTTCAGTAGACTTAACTTGCTTTCATGCTGTCTTAACTTTCAGTGCCTTGTGGGGGGATTTTAACTAAGCGTAAAGGGACTATTTTGTCTCCTGGATATCCCGAGCCTTATGACAACAATTTGAATTGCGTTTGGAAGATCACAGTGCCAGAGGGAGCTGGCATTCAAGTAAGGATATTTATGTACTTTGTCTTAATTTTTTTCATTTTATATTTGGAATTAATATTTTCAGCAATGACAGAATGCATATAATTTCTTAAAGTTCAACAAAGAGTTGGATTGACAAAAGTTTACTAGACATATATTTACTACTAATATTTTTACCTGTAAGCACAGCAAAATCCAGTTTTCAAGAAGACATAAAAACAAACCAAATTTTTCTACTCCACACAATAGAACTTTTAGATTAGGAGAGTACTCCAATATAGTATTCTCTGGCCCAGATTATTTCCATCAAAAAGGCAAGGGTAGGGTAAAGATGAATTCTCTGTAGATACATTTCCAGTAACTTATTCCAAGTAGAACCCATCTTCTGAAGTTTCATATCTCTTAATAGCCCAATGACTTATGATGGCATAAGTAGAGAGTAATCAATTGAAGAGGTCAGAGTCTTCCAAATGCAATCACCTCTTAAATGCACTGATTTTGAACACTGCTGTCTTCAGGATAGGGCATTGTGAAGATAATCTGAAAAAAAGACCCACACAGTAGGTATTAACATTAAAGCATGACAATTGATGGCACAAAACTGAATGTCTCCATCATTCCACGGGATTCTTCGCTCTCCTCTGACTTTCACATTCTTCTTATTCCTGCTTTTAAAATGTTCCCTAATCTCTGGGAGTGGTGTTGAAATAGAGATCCCACCTATAGGTGAGCACCCCTACTCATTCATAGCCACTTATTCTTAGCTCTTTGTTCAGATGTGAATCCTCCATAGGAATCACTGAAAGAACGTGATTCTTGGAACACGGTTGAGAGCAACAGCAGCATATGGG
Source organism: Apodemus agrarius (assembly GCA_964023405.1). Lineage (NCBI taxonomy): Eukaryota > Metazoa > Chordata > Mammalia > Rodentia > Muridae > Apodemus > Apodemus agrarius. Next base: position 56,327,402 of record OZ030022.1, read on the forward strand.
CCTAAAGGTAACTGTTTAGCAGGCAATTTGACAACATGCGCATTGAGTGAAACAGCAGGAACAGGTTCCCACTAGGGCCAATGACCTCCCTATCCTGGAGCTTTTGACTAGTTTCACAGCATCAGCCACAAATTCCACAAATTCCGAGGGACAGACCTGGAATCCTACCAGGAAACAGTTGACTATCCAGTAACCACCATGCCAATATTGCCACAGCGGGTACATCAATTCAGGCAGGTTGGCATTGCAGCATTTATACAATGTTGAATAAAAACAATGATTTTTTTTTGCATACAGAACCCTGCATGGCATAGTTCCAGTACTATGAAAGGTATCCAGCAGGATATTTTCCTAGTTTGTTTGAGATTGATGTCTCTATGTCCTATAAGCCAGTGTGGTGTCGGCAGATATAGGGTTGTATCATCTAGCTCCTTGATTAGGCAAGCACTTTGGAAATGACCTTGCATGTTAAAAGGGGCCTCTGCAGTGAGCTTCTACAACTAGTAATTTATACAGTGGTGTCCCAGTGCTGGTGATGAAATTTTGGTTTAATGATGCAGGTTTGGGGGGGAGCAGTATTGTTCTCAATGCAAGACACCTATGATCTTATATATAGTAAGAAATACATTTACAATAAGCTGAAAAAGAAATGGTTTTTCACAAAGCTTTTTTATATACCCTTAGTTTTAGTTAGCCTAGCCATTTTTTGACCTCTCCCCTAGTTCATACTTAAAACTTTATCCCACAGCCAATCACTTTCTATTCATTTACTATGTCCATACCTTCTTTAAGGCATCTTTCCCTCTTTCTTCTCATGATTCTTGTCTGCATTTCTCCCAAATAGACATTCTGAACAAAAAAACAGGTTAAACAAAGTCTTCAGGATTGTACCTACCTCCGGTTGTGCACGGATATGAGAATCACAGAGAACTTCTATTAGCTCATTCATTTATAAGGTTATGAAGGACATCCTTGATTATTTATATGTTATCAGCTGTTTCTCTACTATCTTGTCCTATTTTTGGTACTCTGCAATGTGGCTTTAGCACCTAATGCTCTAATCAAGCTGTTCTCCCATGAACACCTGCATGATTAAATCCTTTGCATTGCTGATCTGTGGTTTGAGTTAACACAGTTTAACATTACAGATTCTCCTGTCACTCTCAAAACACTTCTTCCCACCTTAGTTATTACATCAATATTTTCATGGATCGTAGTACCTTTCCTTCACCAGAATCACCTGCTTCTATATTTAACCTTGGCTCTTCTTTAATGTCAACCCCATCATTCATACTAATGTTATCAAGAGTCTGAGGCCTATTTACTTCAGGTTATGACATCTTCTTTGCAGAGTCTTTACTTCTATGCTCTCAGTGACTGTTATGAGCTAAACAAGACTCGAATAATAACAGATAATAAAAGCAAAACAATGATGACAAAATTTAAAAAAACTCCTCTTTTTGAAAGATGGACAGAATTAATGATAGAGTTTGGACCAATATAGGAAGCCCACATCTCGAACCCCAGATTTATACTATCTAAACTAGCCAATGGGTTTTATAGCTTAGTATATAGGTAAATTTTTCAATAGTAATTTTATGATTTTTTTCAACAAATGATTTCTCCTGTCTTCTCTCTATCAGCATGCACAAATTTCCATACAGTTTGTTTTCTAGATCATGTCTCCAACCCTGTTTAGTTTTCAAGCCAGAAATCTTGAATTTTATTCTGACATACATTTTTGTTTAACAAACTGCACCAAAACTGTCTTTCACAAGTCTCTATTTTCATTTGTGTTTTTTACCACAAAAGATCAAGTGGGTCTTATTCATGATCCGGACATATTCTCTTCATTCTGTTCCTGAAAAAATGAATAAAAACCAACTAGCCAACTAACTAACCAACCAACCAACCAACCAACCAACCAACCAACCAACCAACCAACCAACCAATAAACCAACCAACAAACCAACCAACCACTTTTAAAAATTAAAATCTCATATTATTATTTTCTTACTCATGGCACACATTGTTTTAAACACTCACCAGTGCTCATTCCTCTGTGCTCAGTTCCATTTTTTAAAGTTTATTGTGTTCACAGCATCCATTGCTGTAACAGTGTAATATCCGGTTTCTTGGGGACACTGTGAATATTATTTCCTTGGTCTTTGACAGTAGCCAGCATCTCTCCTTATTTGTCTTAACATGACTTTCATTTCTGTCTGAAACCTATTTCTGTGATAAACCTTCAATGAGCTGGGTAAGAGGTTAAATTTCCTCCAATATGTTTATTAGAATACAGATTTTCCCATCATCTGCTAATTATCTATAAGCCCCTGAGAGCAGCGGCCAACCTATTCTGGCACTGCAGGGCATGGAACTATAAGCTCAGTAAATACTTGTAGAAAAGTCAATGGACACCTCTTCAGGCAAAAGATTTGGAACAATTTTGGACAGTTAGAAGTACATAAAATCTAATAAAATATCTACAAATTATCATATATTCCTTGCCTTGAGCAAACACCCTCAAAACTGTACATGGCAATGCCAATATAACAACTTTACTTAGAAAGCACTTTATTTATTGATTCCATCTAGAAAAAAAAGAAGCTGAGTTTAGCAGAGTATTTAGAAATCTCATAGCATGATATGTATACTGGGATCTGCAGAATTGTTTATCCCCTTGAAAAATAAGTCCCTGTATGAACTCTATTATTGGGTATGTCATACTTAGTGCATCTTTTTATGTTTTAAATGTGACTACTGACTATTCTATAAGGAATATATATGTTCGAGAAACATTTAACTTAGGAGGTTTGGAACTAAACATGTATGTATTAACAAATATAATTAATGTATAAGTTCTGGGTTGAAATGCACTAGGCATTGGTAGAAAACAATCAGAAAAGATTTCTAAAATAGCCAGTATTTTATTATTGACAGTTCTTTGGGAAAATGTCAAAAGATCAGTCTGTCATATTAATATGATGTGATATGTTTGTAAGGAATGATAAATTTGTTTCTTTCCCTCTTTATTTTATCAGAATGTCCCAGGAACAGATTCCAAGAGGCTGTATTTAACAAAAAGACTATTTATGAAACCATGAAGAAGTACTGATTGCATAATTATTATCAATATGAATTTCCTATGTTCCTTTGTTTTCAGAATAAAGGGATAAAGTTAGGGTTTCTTGTGCTGCAATGAAACACAACCAAAAGCATTTGTTTAGTTTACACTTAAACATTACTAATAATCATCAAAGGATGTCAGGACAGGAATTCAAACAGGGCAGAAACTTGAAGGCAAGAGCTAATGCAAAGGACATTGCAAACTGGCACTGCAGGGCATGGTACTATAAGCTCAGTAAATACTTGTAGAAAAGTCAATGGACACCTCCTCATGCAAAAGATTTGGAACAATTTTGGACAGTTAGAAGTACATAAAATCTAATAAAATATCTACAAATTGTCATATATTTCTTGCCTTGAGCAAAAACCCCCAAAACTGTACATGGCAATGCCAATATAACATCTTTACTTAGAAATGAGGCTCATCATTTAGCACTGCCTAGATGGGTGGGGCCCTTACACATCAATCACTAGTTAAGAAAATACCCTATGGGCTTGTTTTTACTACAGTCTCATGGAGACATTTTTTAAATTGAGGTTGTAGCCTATCACATAACTTTGGATTATGTGAAGTTGATCCAAAATTATCCATACTCCTCCATGAAGCTATCCTGCTGCCATGATTATCCAAATTTTCTCCCAAGGTTGAAATGGAAGACTTCTGTTGTTTCTTATTTGACTTTCTGTCCTTGTAGTTTCTCAGCCATTAACTTGCATAAAAGATTCCAGAACACTGCCTGCTAGTTTTCCTAGCCATTTCATGCTTCTATACTCAATATGGTTTTTATTATATCAAGCTATATTTCTTAGACTCTTAGTCACAAATGTTATCAGATGTTTGTGAATACCATAAGATATCACAATGAACTAAATAGCTATTTAATAGCCAGAATATTAACTTCTCAATGAACTAGAATTGAGTATCTAAATCTTGTATCAGTATGCAGACTAGCAATAGATCCTCTCCTTTTCCAGATCCCTGAGGATTTCTTACTATGCTTTTTCCAACATTGAATAGCAGGATATATTCCTTGACCACATCATATATTTTGACCACATCAGTCTGGTCTTTGCATTTGTGAATGCTTTGCTTTCTCATTTACCTTTACATTTTTTCGGTATTTTTTAATATATTTCTAAATTTTCCATTTACTTCTTTTCCATTTAGTTACTTCTTAAAGGTACACCCCACTCCCACAAATAAGGTAATATTTATAAATTCCTTGTGTCTGGATCTGTTTCTTAAATACACTGACAAATCCAGAATTGAACAAATGTTCTTCCCCTTTTATGCACAGTAGGCATACCTAGAGATGCTCACCTGTTGTTCTTCTGCTTCTATGCTCTGAATAACTCAGGGGAAAGCAGAAATTGTTCTTGAATATATAATCTGAGTCTCTTGTTCATATCACATGAGATCCAGTGATTTCCTGCATGTGAACACATGTGACACCAAGAGTTTTGCTGTACCTCTTCCGCATTCTAACTAATTCAGCTGTACAGAGCTTCACTTTTGTAATTTCATTTCTTCCACCAATTCAGATCTGCACTTGAAGGTCTTGATTATATTCCCCCTCCCACTTTGCAATCTTTTAGTGGAAAACTGAAGACATAATTATACTTTCAAGTGCATAATTATTTTTGCTAGTGTTTGGTATTTAATCACACACTCTCTCTCTTCATCCTTCTCAGCTAAGATTCTGAGTTTCTAATTTATACTACATATTAATTTTTTTTTTTTTTTGGTTTTTCGAGACAGGGTTTCTCTGTGTAGCACTGGCTGTCCTGGAACTCACTCTGTAGACCAGGCTGGCCTCGAACTCAGAAATCCGCCTGCCTCTGCCTCCCAAGTGCTAGGATTACAGGCATGCGCCACCACGCCCAGCCACATTAAATTTTTAATACACATTATCTAGTTTAAATGTTAGGGAATCTGTGAACTAGACAATTTCCTCACAATAGCTTTTATGGTGAATTCGAAGCACAAGATTGACAGCATCTCTAGGCATTTTAACATGTGTAGGTAAAGGTTACAAGGAAGTTTCAAACCCAATGACCCTGACTTGTGTTTCTTATTTTTACCATTAAGCTTCCCTCTTTGTCTGTGTTCTATTGTCTGCTTCTAACTGTGCTTCCAGCTCTCCTCTTGCATAGAGATTCTCTCCACTGTGGCTAAATTGGATTACTGAGAGTTCACTGAGTCCAGATCATGGTTTGACTCATCCACTCTTTCACATGCTTAATAATTTCCTTCCTTTAGAAGCTTCTCATTACCTTCAGCTCAGATCAAAAGTCAACTCCTGCATGAATCTTTACAAGGTATTTTTAGTACAGTACAACATATTTTTTTTTACACTGGACCGAAGAAAAGAAAAATTGAGAAAATAATTGGCAATGAATTATTGCTTAAGAAAGTAATGGTTGGAGCTTTAATCCTTGTTGTTCTGGAACAGCACATTAGATCAGGTGCCAATCATGCAGGCAGGATATCTCCTGCCATGTGGCACTCACCCCTGGAGCAGCAGTGCCAGCATCCACTTGAATAGCACAGTGATGGAGGGCTGTTTTGCAGAAAAGAACAGTTTAATGAGTGGAATTGTCATAACTATGTAGCAAATGAGTGCCTACACTTATAGCGGAATCCAGTTAGTTAAAATGAATGCATTCTAATGAAATTCTCCCTTTTCCTCTCGAAAGCTACAAAGCCATCTATAAAGAGCAGAATAGAATCCACAGTTGTGAGTTCCATGGGTTCCTGGAAACCTCATACTGTGCCAACTGAGGTACAACAAAATAGCACATGTCTGCTTCTTTAAATAAAATCTAATAGAACACAGAATCGTAGCCCAGTATTTGCCTTCTCACATGAGGGACCTTCAAGGTGACTTCCATTCTGACTATATTAATAAAAATAGTATTTAAAAGATTCATAAAAATCTATTATAACATACTGCCTGTGGCTGCCTATATTGGCAGTAATGTAAATATTAAAGAAAAATTGAATGGATTTATACATGGAAATGAGTTCAAGAATAAGCCTACTGAAAATGTACTGCAAAGTCCTCTGTGCTTGTGAGCCACAGACCTGTTTATTTTCTTACAGTAAAGCAAAGAGGAAAATTGAGACACTGACAGAAGTCTAGTACTCTGAAGTATCAATGTTAGCTAGTTATTTAGACCATGAATTTGAATTCCTAGCATATTAAGCCAAAGCATTGAGTTGCAATACGTTCTGAAATGGAGACATCAACTTCCATGTTATATCCATCATGCACGCTGCCAGCTGCTCCATAAGACTTCTCTCACACGAATGAGTTCATGCAGACCAGTAATATGATGCCCCCCAAATCAATTTTTGTTGATCAATCTATGATAACAACAGGGAGGTTGTCCGACCTTGTGATCCATCTTCTAATGGGTACTTCTAGACTGCATATCTGCTTAGCAGCATTAATTTTCACCAAAAACTCATTGTACTCATTTCATAGGTACAAGTTGTGAGCTTTGCTACGGAGCACAACTGGGATTCTCTGGACTTCTATGATGGGGGAGACAACAATGCGCCGAGACTTGGAAGCTATTCTGGTAAAAACGAAATCAGAGTTCATTGGAAATGAAAACATAACCAGCAACACAGAGAAAGAACTAAAATAATAGCCACATTTTCAGGTTTAGTTATGAACCATACATTATGACTTAAGTTATAAGAAGTTTTATTAAAGTATTGAAAGGTGTGACACATGTCCTTTTAAGCTTTCCAGCATTCTAGTAATAGTTTGCCGATATGAGATAATTCTTTTGGTGTGATGATTCTTCTGTACAAATAGAATAGGTGACATGTGTCCTTGACATATAACACATATCATATGTTGCCAGAGGTTCTACAGCTATGGTTAGATGGAGAGCTGGATTCTGCTGGAGAGATGACAGCATCAGAGTTCTTAATTACTATGAGGCTCTAGGATGTAAGGCAGGTTTGGACCTTCTGGCTTCTGTTTACCTCCTGCTTCCTCAATGGCATAGATGGTACTATGGAAAGCAGTCAGATCAGAAACCACTCAGTATCAAGATGCAGTCTATAAATTATTCTTCACATTTTCCCCAAACAGTCAATAGGACATCTTACAGGTATCTATCTGAACAAAGCAAGTATAAACATTCGCTATGAATTTTCCCCAATGGAATATTCCCTATGAATATTCTGAGGATATTTGTAGCACTAAATACACATCGACTTTGGAATTTATCTCAAAACAGAATCCATAGTTATTTTCAATGTTTGCTGTTTGATATTGCTGGATATTTAGAGTTTCTGAATAAATAGGCAGGGATTAATTTGTTCAGGCAGGTATTATATATTTTCAAACTTAATAATTGGATCGAACAAGGTTCATTTGCTTCAGAAGTTCAGAAATCCATTATAATAAATCTGCTGAGAATGTGCCTATATTATTTCAAAACTGGGCCTTTTTGGAAAGCTAATAATCAGCTTTGCTATTAGAGTATAAGAAATATTAAGTTCTACCTGATGGAGAATTATGTGTCTATTTTATTAATAAATGTGAATTAATGAATATCTGTTCTAAATCTATCCAAAGTCTCACATTAGAGTGGTCTAAAGATCACATACAAATTTAAAAATAATCTTTATTTTTAATTTGCTCATATGACATTGCAATTTCCATGAAACTCAAACAGCTTTTGGCCACAGTCTTTCTTTCTGTTTCTAAAATTAGGGAATTATCTGAAGCCATTTTATAGGTCACTCTGTGAGACAGGGACAGTGAAATAAAATGGGATAAAGGGGAAAATATTTCCACTAAATTTTCTCAAAGGCTTTTTGGATATATACAATTTCAATTACAATGGCTTGGCAGCTTAAAAATTTACTTAATTTCTTTATTGTTGCTGTGGTCTTTTACACATGATCTTTGACCTGAGTTATCAATTGTCATTTCAGGGACAACAATACCTCATCTTCTCAATAGTACATCTAATAATTTATACCTAAATTTCCAATCAGACATCAGCGTCTCTGCTGCAGGATTTCATCTTGAGTACACAGGTAAAGGTAATTTATTGAGACCAGGAAAGTTAAAACATGTTCTGGCATATTCCAGTTTGTTTTCGATTTAATTAATTTTTTATGTTATTATTATTCCTTAGTTGCTTTTTGTTTTCTAAGGAGATAAAGAAAAATTAGGGAATCAAGTGTGATAGTAATTCAGGAAGAACTAGGATACATAGGAGGAGAAAAAACCATAGTCAAAATATATTGTGTGAAAAAAAATCTGTTTTCAGTAAGAGAGAGATAAAAACCCTCAGAGCAAAACAAAAATAACTATAAACAAAAAATACTGTTCTTTTTATACAAATGACATTAACTCTGACAAAACATTCAGTCTGATCTAATGTTGTTTGAGATTTCAAACTATTCTCTTAATTCAGTTGAAAAACTTGTGTGTAAAAAAATGCAGGAGTTTTGGCATGCACAATTATTTTTTTAACGTTGAGAGAAGCAATGTGATTTTTACCATTTTAATAAATTTGTAAGTGTCCAGTACCCATAAGGATATGAATCAATATTTTAAAATGTATTCTTGTGAAACTGAAATCTTAGGCTGGCTGACAAACAATTTCCACTTTAAATTCTCATTAGCCCCAGCAACCACTATTGTACTGTTGCTTTAAAAGTGAATGCTTTAGATGTGACCTGTATGTGGAACAAGCAGTATGTGTTCATCTGTGATTGGATTAGCTAACTGCCTAAGTTTCATAGGGTTCTCTGTGTCATTACATACAGAAGGAAATTGATACCTAATTACTCTAGCTTTGAATTTGATATCAGAATATTGATCACAAGTGACATAATTCCTTACCCCCTTCCCTGTTTTAGAGGAGCTGCCACTTGTTTTTTGCTATACCATATGACACTTCTGGTGGACCTTCCACAGACAGCTTTGACTTGATGGCAAAAAATTTACTTGCACACCTATTCTGCTTTGCTGAGTTTTAAATAATGAAACATATTGTCACTTTCTGCATCCATTGATATGATCATTTTTTATTCATTTTATAAAAAAGTATGTGTCTCACGTAATGGTGTGTATTCTAAAACATCCTTGCATTTATATAATAAATTAAATTTGGTCATGAAGCATAGCTCTTTTAACTGTGTTAAATTTATCCATTAGTGTTGTGCTGAACTTTTTTTTTTTTTTGCCTTCTTGGTCAACAATGGCATTTACTTTTCAACTACTTTTTTTCAAACTGTGTTTTTGTGGCTCCGATGGCAAGATGATACTGATATCAATAGTGAATTTGGGAATGTTCACTCCTATATCATGTGTGGAAGAGTTTGATAAGGGTTGGGTGAAGTTACTAAATACTTTGGGCAATTCACCTATATAGTCTTTTTCCAGATTTTCTTTTGTTTCTATTACTGATTCAATGTCTTTGCTATTTATTGGTCTATTAAGAGTTCACATTTTTTTTTCCTTCAGAGATTTAATGTTTCTAGTATCTTTTTCCATTTTGTTCAGTTATTCAAATTTTTATTCACTGGGTTTTCTTAAGTTCATTTACAACATTTCCTTGGTATCAGTTACAACAGATGACACGTTTATGACAGAATTTGTAAACTAAACTAAAGGGCACTTTAATTGGTTACTTTTTTCATTGCAGTGACAGAATATGTAGCAAGAGTTGTTTGAGGGAGTAACAATCTATTTCTACCACTTTTTACTTTCTAATAAGTCATCATGGTAGAACTGGCATAGTGGCTTCATGCTAGTGTAAACTAAAGTTGATATGTCAATAGATGGAAGGATAGAGCTAGCCCAGATATACAGTGACTAGTATAAGTTCAAAGGCCCATCTCAGTGATACATTTTCTCTACCAATGTTCTATGTTTCACAGGTTCTACAATATCCCTGAACCATGCTAGCACCTGGACCTGATGAACAAAGAAAATAATGATGTAGAAAATTTCAGTTGGGATTAGAATAAGTGGCTTTCTTTGTATAGAAGCCATATATTGGTATCCAATTTTCAGAAATACATTTAAACAAACAAATAACAACAAAACAAGACAAACAGCATAAAAGGGATAAGACCTGTTACCTGCATACATATATAAGATGTCATGTCATGCTAATCCTTGATCAAATGTATCATACAAATAAGTAGGATATTTTATGAATAAAGGAAGATTGATTCCTTTTAATATAGAATATATACCCCATGAAGACAGCATTGGACATACAACATAGCTGTGTTCATTTATATTATTTATATTATACTGTCCCATAATGTGTCAAGTTCCTAATATTTGGTAAGTACATAAAACCAATGTGTTGATTAAACAAAGGAATCACTAAATCTAATCCTTAAACATAGATTGTGTCAATTATGTTATTGACAAATACCCACAACAATATGACAACACCTGTGTTTATGTTTGTGATAGAATCTAGAGCATAATTTTATGCACAGTTTCTATTTATTATACAGGTCTGTTTCCTGATAGTGCCACTCTATGTAGTATCACTTCAACACATCTTGGTTCAGGCCATTCAGTCCACTACTAAAACACAGCACCTTATCCTGAAAGTTTTACACTTGATCTTAGCCAAAAAGCCAAGAAGTGATATCCTGAAAGTTTTGATAGAACAAAATTTCCATTGGGAAAGCAGAGAGCCAGAAATGATACACATGTACTTAGAAAAGTCTAGTTATTCCATGTAGCTCTCTATTACTTTAATGGAAATAATCAACTTAATGACAGAGGACTTTTCTTTGTGCACACTCTTTTTAAAGTTTCCAGTTTTCCATTGGGCAGATTTGTTGTCTTTTGGACTGTAGTGAGGATGCCATCTGTCAGCAAAAGTAAATGTATGGTAGAATAAAACCTTCTCTTCATGGTTATAGAGAAAAGAAAAGAAGAGAAAAAGCTAGAGGTCACAACATTTTCTTGAAGATCATTTAGTTCTCTCCTCTGAAATGTATCTTTCCTTTCCAGTAAAACTGTACTAGGGTCTGAGCCTTTCCCATGTAGATATTTTGGAGGACAATGATTAAAACTCTGACATTTGTTAATAGATACTAGTTATTATTTTGAATTCATGAGGCTCAAAAACAATATATATTTATGAAAAATGAAAACATGGAAAATATGTAAAGAAAACTCATTCATTCATTTTGTATAAAATTTGAACACCTTTTCTTTGAGAGATAGACTCAATAACGAGTATGTGAAAATACTTATACTACAGTCTCCTTGGAAGAAATATTAATCTAATAGAAGAAACAGAAAGGTTAAGAAACAACACATTCCTACTCACACAGTAATATATATATATGTATATATATTAGATATTAATGTGGTAGAACATGCAAAACAATAAATGTGTAAATTCCATGTGTAAAGTTCACAGAATTTTTCAAAGACAAGGTGATATTTGTGCATAGTCTTAGAAAATAGCTAGAAGTTTAAGTTGGACAAGAAAGAGAATATTTTCAGCAGAACAAAATTCGTGTTCATACAGAGCTGTGGAGCATTTCATGCTAGGAGAACTGCATCTATTTTAGGAGGCCTGGTACATCAGGTTAAAAGAAGCAGTAGTAACTAAGGCTGCTGCTGAAGGCATACCTACCTATCATTTTATTGCAGGGGGTGTCTATCTAGTTCAAAGCTTCCATCTATTTCTGTAGTCATGTATAATCCAGAGTATTGAATTACAATATTCATAAGTAGCTTGAAGAAGCTTTATTAAGCATTTGCACCTCTAATATCTATTATTTAATGCAAAAATTATTACTTGAATACAGTAAGTATTAAAATGTGGTTTGTATTCAATGGTTATTTAGATAATTTTGTACTATCTTTATTGTTTTAAAAAATTTGTTTTCACAAATGAGGGAAAGTGATACAAATCTTAAGAAAAGTATAGGTGCTGGTAATGTAACTTGGATATTCAGATAAATAAAAGTTTGACTAGTTTTGAGGGAAATGAATGGATAATGACTTCAAATGTCATAATTCTAGATTTTAAAAACCAATAACTTTTATCAACAGAAAGATGCATATCATCAGAGATATAATTTAGGTATCTTAAGTCCTCATATTTGCTTTCAAAAGTAGTATTTAGTGCCTAGCTCTGGGAAGGACACTGATTTCTGCTTCAGGGAATTGGAAGGTAAATGAATCACTTTTCTCTTTTTTTGTCATTTTTATTTTCTATATTCATTGTTTACATTCCAAAGGCGTTCCCCTTTCCCAGTTCCCCCCTCACCATGTGTCCCATAAGTCCTATTCCAAACCCCCCACCCCCGGCCCATTCCCCTATCACCCACACACTTTCTCTGTTCTGGTACTCTCCTGCAAAACTGGAACCAGTCTTTTCAGGACCAGTGTCCTCTCCTTCCTTCCTTTTGGGAATCTTCTGATTTGCTAATTGTGCCTTGAGTATTCAGAGCTTCTGGGATCATTAGTATTCACTTATCAGTGATTGCAATTCCTGTGTATTCTTTTGTGATTGGGTTAACTCACTCAGGATGATACTTTCCAGATCCAACCATTTGCCTACAAATTGCATGAATTCATTATTTTTTATTGCTGAGTAGTATTCCATTGTATAAATATACCACATTTTCTGTATCCATTCCTCCTTTGAGAGACATCTGGGCTCCTTCCAGCTTCGGGTTATTATAAATAACGCTGCTATGAAGATAATGGAGCATGTGTCTTTATTGCATGCAGGGGAAAACTCTGGGTATATTGGACAGGGTCCTTTGGAGGTGTCATGCCCAATTTTCTGAGGAACTACCAGACTGATTTCCAGAGTGGTTGTACCAGCTTGCAATCCCACCAAAAGTGGAGGAGTGTTCTTCTTTCTCCACATCCTTGTCTCTTGAGTTTTTAATCTCAGCCATTCTGACTGGTGTGTGGTGGAATCTCAGGGTTGTTTTGATTTGCATTTCCCTGATGACTAATGATGGTGAACATCTCTTAAGGCGCTTCTCAGCCATACAAATTTCTTCTGGTGAAAATTCTTTGTTGAGCACTGTACCCCATTTTTTATAGGGTTATTTGGTTCTTTGGGGTCTAACTTCTTAAGTTCTTTGTATATATTGTATATTAGCCCTCTGTTGGATGTGGGGTTGGTGAAGATCTTTTCCCAATTTGTTGGTTGCTGTTTTGTCCTTCTGACAGTGTCCTTTGCCTTACAGAAACTTTGTAATTTTATGAGGTCCCATTTGACAATTCTTGATTTTGGAGCATAAGCTATTGGTGTTCTGTTCAGGAACTTTCCCCCTGTGCTCATGTCCTCCAGCATCTTTCCCGGTTTCTTTTCTGTTAGTTTCAGTGTGTCTGGATTTATGTGGAGGTCCTTGATCCACTTATAGTTGATCTTAGTACAAGGTGATAAGAGTGGGTCAATTCGCATTCTTCTGCATGTTGACCTCCAGTTGAACCAGCACCATTTGTTGAAAAGGCTATCTTTTTTCTACTGGATGGCTGTAGCTCCTTTATCAAAGATCAAGTGACCATAACACTGTGGGTTCATTTCAGGGTCTTCAATTCTATTCCATTTTTCTACTTGCCTGTTGCTGTACCAATACCATGAAGTTTTTTGTTTTTTTTTAACACTATTGCTCGGTAGTACTGCTGAGGGATATTGATTCCCCCAGAAGTCCTTTCATTGTTAAGAATAGTTTTAGCTATCCTGGGTTTTTTGGTTACTCCAGATGAATTTAAGAATTGCTCTTTTTAGATCTATGAAGAATTGATTTGGGATTTTCATGGGGATTGCATTGAATCTGTAGATTGCTTTTGGCAAGATGGCCATTTTTACTATATTGATCCTGCCAATCCAAGAGCAAGAAATATTCCATCTTCTGCCGTTTTCTTCGATTTCTTTCTTCAAAGACCTGAAGTTCTTGTCCTACAGATCTTTCGCTTTTTTGATAAGAGTCACACCAAGATACTTTATATTGTTTGTGGCTATTGTGAAGGGTGTTATTTCCCTAACTTCTTTCTCAGCCTGCTTGTCCTTTGAATATAGGAAGGTTACTCATTTGCTTGAGTTAATTTTATAACCAGCCACTTTGCTGAAGTTGTTTATCAGCTGTAGAAGTTCTCTGGTGAAGTGTTTTGGGTCGATTAAGTAAACTATCATATCATCTGCAAATAATGATAGTTTGACTTCTTCCTTTCCAATATGTATCCCTTTAACTTCCTTATGTTGTCTAATTGCTCTCGCTAGAACTTCAAGTACTACATTGAAAAGATATGGAGAGAGAGGGCAGCCCTGTCTAGTCCCTGATTTTAGTGGGATGGCTTCAAGTTTCTCTCCATTTATTTTGATGTTGGCTACTGGTTTGCTGTATATCACTTTTATTATATTTAGGTATGGGCCTTGAATTCCTGTTCTTTCCAGGACTTTGAGCATGAAAGGATGCTGAATTTTGTCAAATACTTTTCAGCATCTAATGAGATGACCATGTGGTTTTTTTTATCTTTTACTTTGTTTATGTAGTGGATTACATTGATGGATTTCTGTATATTGAACAATCCCTGCATCCCTGAAATGAAGTCTACTTGATCATGGTGAATGATCATTTTGATGTGCTCTTGGATTCTGTTTTCAAGGATTTTATTTAGTATTTTTGCATTGATATTCATAAGGGAAATTGGCCTATAGTTCTCTTTCTTTGTTGGATCTTTGTTTGGTTTTGGTATCAGCATAATTGTGCCTTTGTAGAACGAGTTGGGCAGTGTTCCTTCTGTTTCTATTTTGTGGAATAGTTTGAAGAGTATTGGTGATAGGTCTTCTTTAAAAATCTGATAAAATTCTACACTAAAAGCCTCTGGTCCCGTACTTTTTTTTTGGTTGGGAGACTTTCTATAACCCCTTCTATTTCTCTATGGGTTATGGGACTGATTAACTGATCTAATTGATCCTGATTTAATTTTGGTATTTGGTATCTGTCTAGGAAATTGTCCATTTCCTCCAGATTCTTCTATTGCGTTGAGTATAGGCTTTTGTAGTAGAATCTGATGATTTTTTTAATTTCCTCAGTTTCTCTTGTTATATCCCCCTTTTCATTTCTAATTTTATTAATTTGGATACTGTCTCTGTGCCCATTGGTTAGTCTGGCTAAGGGTTTATCTATCTTGTTGATTTTCTCAAAGAATCAGCTCCTGGTTTTGGTGATTCTTTGTATGATTTGCTTTGTTTCTACTTGATTGATTTTAGCCCTTAGTTTGATGATTTCCTGTCTTCTATTCTTCCTGGTTAAATTAGCTTCATTTTGTTCCAGGGCTTTCAGCTCTGCTGTTAAGCTGCTCGTGTATGCTCTCTCGTTTCTTTTTGGAGGCACTCAGGGCTATGAATTTTCCTCTTAGCACTGCTTTCATTGTGTCCCATAGATTTGGATAGGTTGTACCTTCATTTTCATAGAATTCTAAAATGTCTTTGATTTCTTTCTTTATTTCTTCCTTGACCAAGATGTCATTGAGTAGAGTATTGTTGTTTCCATGGTGGGTTTTCTGTTGTTTTTCTTGCTATTGAAGACCACTTTTACTCCACAGTGATCTGATAGGAGGCATGGGATTAATTTGATATTCTTGTATTTGTTGGCATCTGTCTTGTGACCAATTATATGATCGATTTTGGAGAAGCTACCATGCGGTGCTGAGAAAAAGGTGTATTCTTTTGCTTTGGGATGAAATGTTCTCTATATATCTGTTAAATCCAATTGGTCCAAAGCTTCAATTAGTTTCACTGTGTCCCTGTTTAGTTTCTGCTTTCCTGATCGGTCCATTGAGGAGAGTGGAGTATTGAAGTCACCCACAATTATTGTGTTAGGTGTAATATGTGCTTTAAGCTCTAGTAGAGTTTCATTTGCGAATGAGGGTGCTCTTGCATTTGGAGCATAGATGTTCAGTGTTGAGAATTCTTCTTGGTGGATTTTTCCTTTGACCAGCAAGAAGTGACCTTCTGTGTCTCTTTTGATGACTTTAGGTTGGAAGTCAATTTTATCTGATATTATAATGGCTACTCCCGCTTGTTTCCTGAGACTATTTGCTTGTAAAATTGTCTTCCAGCCTTTTACTCTAAGGTATATCCCTTAGGTTTGGTCTTATCATTGTGTCCTGGATTTCCTGGATGTTTTGGGTTACAAGCTTTTTGCATTATCTTGGACTGTTGAATCAATGGTTTCTATGGTATCTTTGGCATCTGAGATTCTTTCTTCTACCTCTTATATTCTATTGTTGATATTTGCATCTATGGCCCCTGATTTCTTCCCAAGATTTTCTCTCTCCAAAGTTGTCTCCCTTTGCTATTTCTTAGTTGTTTCTACTTCTGTTTTCAGATCCTGGATGGTTTTAATCACACCTTCTGCTTGCTTGTTTGTATTTTCATGTATTTCTTTAAGAGATTTTTGTGTTTCCTCTTTCATGAATTCTAGTTGTTGACCCATGTTCTCCTGTATTTCTTTAAGTGATTTTTGTAATTCCACCTCATTGGCTTCTATTTTTTGATCCATATTCTCCTTAATTTCTTTAAGTGATTTTTGTGTTTGCCTTGTAAGGGCTTCTAATTTTTGATCCATTTTCTCCTGTATTTCTTTAAGAGATTTATCTATATCTTGTGCTTCAGCATCCTGACCAGTGATTTTTAGATCCAAATCTTGTTTTTCTGGTGTGGTGAGGTATCTGGGACCTACGGCTGTCTGGGAACTGGGTTTGGGTGATGCCATATTGCCTTGATTTCTGTTAGTAACGTTCCTACATTTGCCTTTTGCCATCTAGTTATCTCTCGCCTTAGTTTGTCCTGTAGTCACTAGCTGGTGCTTGAACCTCCTGTGGGCTAGTAAGGCTATTTCCCAACCACTGAATGACTGGGTTTCCCCTGGCACAGATTGCTGATGTGTTGTTCTCCTCTTGGGTGCTGTTGAACCCCTGGTGTATCTTGCTTCAAGCAATGTTATATTCGGTTATCTCTGTGGACCTGATGCTGCCTGTCTTCTCTGGTTCTGCTTGCTTAGTCCAGTCAGCAGCAAGGATACTGGTGGTGGCTGCTGGGAGTGTGGAGTGCGGGGTCTCCCACAAGGCAAAGAACTTTCCCGTTTTTAGATGACTGGCTGGCGACCTGAGTCCCCAGAGATCTTAAGCTTGGGATTTCTTGGGTATCTGGATCTGCCTGCTCAATTTAAACACCTGCCACCAAGATGGCCGCAGTTGAGTGGAGTGCAGGGTTCCCCTCAGGGTGAAGAGTCCATGCCTGGTTGGGGCCCAGGAAACACTGCTCTGCCTGGATTGCTGCCTGGCAGCCTTGAGTCCCCAGAGATCCCAAATTCTGGATATCATGGGTACCTGGTTCAGTTACCTTAGTTCAGACAGCTGCAAGGGTGCAGGCTGTGTCCATGGGGAGTGGGGATTACGGCTTGTAGAGTCTCCCGCAGGGCAGAGAGCCCATGCCCTGCTGGACCACAGGAACTGCTGCTCTGCCAAGCTCCCGTTCTTAGATGACTAGCTGTCAGTTGAGTCCCCAGAGATCTTAAGCTTGGGATATCTCGGGTATCTGGTTCTGCCCACTTAATCTAAGCACCTGCCACCAACATGGCCGCAGTTGAGAGGGTATTCACTTTTCTAGTTGAAAGGAGACTTTATAGTGTGGAATAAGTTCATAGACTGGAATACTAAAGACTGCCAGAGTTTTCTACATTAAATTCTCTATTGGAATCAAAGAGAGAGAGAGAGAACTTATTATTGGTAAAGGATGAGCAATTGTACAAACCAGGCATGACTAACAATATTGACATTTCTACAGACCTAGAAGTTCTTCAGAGGTAGTAGATTTATTTAAATCCATATATGCTAAAGTAAATATTTTCAAGCATATGCCTTTCAAGGGTTCAAGCTGATTCTCAGTACAAATAATTAGAAAAAGAAAACAGAAGAAAAATCAAAAGAAAATGAATCCATTATCATAATGTTAAGAACAATGTTCAATACAACTTCAGAAATTTTAGACTACTGTGCAGTAAGGAAATGATAAGCAAATAGCTTTAGCAGTGTATTATTGATCATCCACACAGCAACATGAAAGCATCAGTTTAATGTTCTCTTTTAATTGGAGCAAAACTCTAAAATCTTCATGGATTAAAGTTAATATAATTATAAATATCAGCTAATGTTAATATTGTAATAAAAATCCCATAAACATAATTAAATAATAATTTTATCAAATCATAACTTCTTTAGGAGATAATGACCTTTTTAGTTAAACAAAATAAATTTCTTAATAAACAGTATTTTGGTGATATTGTCTCATTAAAATACTCCAGGTCTGTGTTGGTTTTCATAGATGTTTAAAATAGAAATATGCAAGCATATGATGAAATAGATTAGGAAGAAAAAGTTACAGATTATGCCCAAGTGGTCACAAGTATGAGAGGGGGCTGGAAAAGAAAGAAAACAAAGGGGAAATCACACTCTATGTTGTAGGCAGTTAATCAGTGCTAGCAGAAGTCTAAAGTTATTTTAATTAGTTGGAAACTTGTTGGAATAGTCTTCATGTTATACTCCTGTTTTCTAATCAATAATGTCATCAGCATAGTATTAGCAAACTACCAAGTCTTATTCTATTGGAATGGTGGTTAAGTGGAACAAGATAGTTTAAAGATTAAGTACAGCTTTACCAAACTAGAATCTCTAAATTTTGCTCTAGTTAAGAAGAAACTTATATCCAAGAAGCACTAACAGAAGCTTGACTCCAGTTAGAAAAACTGATTAGTAGTAAACCTGATAGGGAATCAAGTATCCATATTGCCTCTATGGTTGGATTTGAGACCTTTTCTAGGAGGTCTAGACAAAAAGGTTGCCTGCATATTCACTGAGAGGTCACCTGAATTACTTCATAAAATGCACTTGACTCAAGCATAGGAGATATTTTTTCTTCTCAAGTAATACATTTTGTTTATGGATACATTTTTTAATCAGGATTCAAGAAATGTTTTTGTTTTTTATAAATAGACAGATAACTAGTGTGTGGTAATGTAAGAACCTGTCTATTGTTGAAACAGATTACATTAACCAGATTTGCAAGTTTCTAAATTTTGTATATTTGGAGAAAGGCTTTGAATTATACATTACTAAAAGGGCACCATGAGGTTCTATTTAATTGGCATAATTTTTTCAGTCCTGATTCTTAAAGGAAACACTTTTTTTTCTTTTTCTTCTCTACTACTCTTTTTTTTTTTATTGGATGCAGGTCTGGAATCCAACATGATTTCCCTAGAACTCTGGGCTTTCTCTGAAGCCCTCCACCTGGCCTTGTGGGTGCTTACATATGTCATGGTGTTCTCTTCTCCTCCAAATACCTCCTTTTGACAGCTGTATGGAGTAAAGTTTTCCTAACTGTTTTTTTGTTATTGTTGTTGTGTACTTTAACACTAATCAAATCATATACAAGATTAGCAAAGGAAGATGATTTAGAGTTGGAGGAAGACTAATTTGTGAGAACACAGATTTTTTTAAAATATGAAAATGGACACAGAATCATTGCTCATATTTATGGAAACACCGATATATCAGTATATGTGCATACTATGTGTTGTGATCATAAAAAGAGGAAGAGGTGTGAGAATATGCTATATGGTGGTGTGGGGGAAGGGTATTCCTTCCCCCGAGGGACCAGACACACACTGCCATAGAATAGAGTTTAATCAGGGCATGGGATGGGAGTTAAAAGGGTAGTAGAGGCAGAGAAAGGCAGAGGGAGGGAGAGAGTAGAGAAGCAGAGGCCAGCCACAACCACATGGAGAAAGTGGAAAGGGCAGGAGAACCCAAGAGGGGGCAAGAGCGAATCTGAGAGTGAGATAGGTAAGAGGAGTATGAGAGAGAGGAGGGGGTGAGCAGCCCCCTTTATAGTAGGCCAGGCCTACCTGGTTGTTGCCAGATAACAGTGGCAAGGGGCATACCTGGCTATTCTCAGGTAATTGTGGGGTGGAGCTTAGACAGAATACTAACACTGTATTAATCAAATTAGGGTCATTAGCACACTTAATACTTAAAACATATTTTCTTTTACTTATTGAGATTATTGGTAAATTTTTGACCTACATGTTTGGCAATATCCAATTCACTGTTGTCAGTCGCTGATACCTGACCAACCAAGCTGTGAAGTATTACAAGTTACTCCTCTACATCTCAGTTTCTGTAGTCATTAGCTATCATCTCTGTCTTCCCATGGCACTTTCCTGCGTCTTACATAGTCAGACTTTCTACTTCCACCACATCAGTTCTTTTAGCTCTATGTATTAATGAGGATGTCTTGTGTTTGTCATACTGTGTCTGGATTACTTTACCTAACACCCTCAATTCCACTGCTAGTGCCACAAATTACAGGACTTAAGGGACTTTTTAATGGAAAACGAGGTTCTCCTTTGAATATGTGCCATGTTTTTGTTCTTTTTTTTTTCCTGGCAATTATCTTGACTGTTCAACTTGGCTTCTCCGAGGAGATCTGCAATGGGGATAGGTCCTCTTTCTCCCTGAGTTTCTTTCTTTCTTTGGGTTCATAGCAGTAGTGGAGTCACTTGCTCAATATGGCATCTATAGTTCCAGTGTTCTGAGCAATGTCTATAGTGGTTTTCATAATGACTGTAAAAAATTTACATTTCTACTCAAGAACTGCTTTTTGAAAAGGAATTAAGATAATTCACATAACAGAATTTTATGCAGTTGGGCATCTTGAAAGATAACTGAGTGGTGCTTATGTGTGGATGAGAGTTGTATTAATTCTTTTTTGCATTTGTGGAGAACATATCTATTTCACTGCATGTCTTTGGTAATTCACTTTTGGCAACCACTAAGATGAATGTTCTACACACAAGGTAACATAAGGGAGGAAACACAATGGAGAAATAAGAATCTCATAATATCACTATGAATACTAGCAACAGATGCGGAAGGCTTTGAGCTTTTCTATAAAAAAAATGATTTTTTTTTCATCCATGAAAGCAGACTTTTACTACATCTCTAAAGGAATATTTTAAATAGTAGAATTTTCAGGAAACATGGCAGGTGTTCTGTCTTGAGAATCCAAATTTTGGCTCTGATTACTTCCATAAAGCAATGGTTTTACCCATCTGATTTGTAAAGGGAAAAAAATAACAATCTATGTTACTGATAACAGAATTACTCAATTACTACATAGGAAAAAAATCATCCTGCTTTTTCACCTTTAAACAGCAAATGCTTGCACATAGGTTAGTTTTTAAAAGTTGCTTGCAGTCGCCTTTCTCCTTTGGTCCTGGCATTTTAGCTTTGGAAGTTGACCTCTGGTACTATGTTCATCATTTACTGGAGACAAAGTAGACCCTCCTTCTGCTTAGTGCATCTTTTTCATATCTTCCTATTTTCAGGAACTGTAGATATTTGACAATTGCATATCACCCTGTCCCTGTATTCTATTAAATAAAGACTGTATTCTCAGATAAGAATTTACTCTAATAAGAATTTACTGTGTCATATTTTTGTAGGTCTTCAATGGTATTCTTCCACTTGCATAAAGCAGGTTTATATTTTGTGTATCCTTATTAAACTTTCTGGTTTTGCTGTCGCATCCTTACACAAGTCCTTCTCTCTTGGAGAAATCCACTCTGACACTTTTCTAGCTCTATGGATCTTTTCTATTACACAACCTAAGCCTTAGCCTTCTTGACCTAGCTGTTCAAACACAGAGCTCCTTGCTCTGTATCTTAGATATTGCAGCCTTTATGCCTTTTTAAAAATAATGTTTTTATAAATAAGAGTTTATTTATTTTTTGGCATGTGTGTTTATGTACATTTGGATATACTGGTTTGAGAGAATATGTGTAGAGGTGAGAGAAAATTTGGAGGAATACATTCTATCCTTTCACCCTGAAATTTTGGGGCTTGAACACAGGTCATCAGATTTTGTATCCGTACATTTACATACTGATCCACCTTCTTTATATCCATACAATGCCACCCTAGTTATTCACTCAGCAAATTCTGAAAACTCAAGATTTTGTTGTTAACATTAGAGAATAAAAAACACAATATATACACTTGCTCCACCTATTCTATGGTTGAACAGATGTACCGAGATAAAAATATTCACATATATTAGAAAGAAATAATGAATGTAAACTTTCAGACAACATTGTATTCCAGAGAAGAAAATAGGGTGAAGATTTGACACGTCATTAATATGAAGGCTGGAGAAGGGGTTGGTGTGGTGGTCAGGGAAGATTTGACATTTAATTAGATTACGAAGTGACACAGGGATACATCTTGTTGAGAAGAGAGGAGAGTATTCAAGGGACCAGTCAGAACAAAACACAGAAACTAGAAGCTTGAAGGGAAAAGAGATAAAGAATGAAAGGCAAAGAGGAGCCACTGCCTCAAAAGCATCATCTGTAGTAGAACTGGAATGACATGGTATTAGAGGAGAAGATATAAAGGTCTCCTATTTTCAAGGCACTGTCATTTTTATAATTATTAATGGTTAGATAATGATTTTTAATTAGAATCCTTAAATTATCTCTCTTAATGAGTATTCAATGACTTTTGGGAGTTACGCTCCACATTTTTATTTCCAACGGAGGAGAACAACACAGTGTGATGCTCATTTACATCCTCAATTAGTGACTGTCAGAAAACAGACAAAAATGTATACGCTAATCCAAGAGAGCTTATTGCTTTGGGTACTAGCGGACAGCGCCAGCACCGGTGGCATTTTTATTCCATACCCAAGCATCTCTCAGCAAGCCAGCTGTAGCAAATGAGCTAGTTTCCAGTAAGTTACTTTTCTTTTTCGGAGATTTTTTTTTATTTAAAGGAACACAAAACCACACTATAAAGCAGTTATATAGGGGACCAATTTTTGTGCATGGGTGTTTCCTGTGCATGTATGTCTGCACTTCATGAGCACCTATGGTTCTAGGAGGGCCAGAAGAGAGCACAGATTCCAAGGAACCAGAGATAACAGACTGTTGTGAGTTGCCATGTGGTTCCTGAAAATTTAATGCAGGTTCTTTGGAAAACCATTACTTGCTGAGTAATCTCTCTTCAGCTCCATGGCAGGATATGCATGCATACATACATACATACATACATACATACATACATACACACATACATACATACTATTATATATATATTTATTTATTTATATTTAATGCTTTATTTACAGTCCAGTCATTATGCCCCTCCTTGTCTGTCCTCTGACAATCCCTCATCCCATTCCTCCTCCACTGTCTCCAAGAGGATGTCCCCAACCACCCCTACAGCGCACCAGACCTCACTACTCCCAGGAGCCCAAGTCTCACCAGGGTTAGAGTTGTCTTCTCTCACTGAGGCCCTTACATTAATTTTAAAAGTCTAGATGTAAAAAAGCAATAATGAATTCTTTTTTTCCATCTCTATATAGTAGGTTGTTGGGCAACTACTTAGTAAAGAGATGAATATATCACTGCATAAGAGAGCTAGACATGAGCATCTGATGAGAGAGGTGGAACACACTTGGTTAAAACATGAGTTTGAAATATGATTAGTATATTTTTATGAGAAATAGAAATCATGCAGTCTTTTTGCTAAAACAATCAGCTGTACAGTTGACAGATGAATGTCTAGGTAAATGTCTCACCTTTCTTTAAAAGTAAAGCTAAAGTTGGGCGTGGTGGTGCATGCCTGTAATCCCAGCACTTGGGAGGCAGAGGCAGGTGGATTTCTGAGTTCAAGGCCAGCCTGGTCTACAGAGTGAGTTCCAGGACAGCCAGGACTACACAGAGAAGCCCTGTCTCGAAAAACCACAAAAAAAGTAAAGCTAATTCTTTTGTTATCTTTTAACAAAAATTATGTCCTCATGATTTCAATTATTTATATAAAAGCATATTTTAAAAGAAAATTTTAGTATGTCTGTGAAATAGTTTAGATCATTTTTTGTACATGTTAGATGAAGGAAAAGTTGTTATTTTAATAGACTTTAAGCATCATTTGACACTTTATATGTTAATAAAGTCATTGGAAGTGTTTTCCATTCACATTGCATCAGGTGTTTAAACCATATGAAGACCAACTGCAAGCATCTAAACTGATGAATCTTTGAGTGCTGTTTACTTCATCATTATTATTGTAATGTCATAGTGAAGATTATATTCTTATTTTACTGTCATCATTTTACCTACACACACACACACACACACACACACACACACACATGCGTGCACACACACAAGCAATGCACACATATTCATAATCTCAAAAGAATTAGTGGGAATTTAATAACCATGTATTCTAAGTATGAAAAGTGAAGTGTAGCGAGTAATCTCTGGAATTTTTAGTTAGCAAGAAATACAGAGTATCAGAAATATTTATTTCATAACACTTGATCTTCAATCAACCTTTGTGGTCTTTTTCTATACTTTCCTTCTCCCTATTGCTTCTCACAGATAAAAACTTCATTGACTCTTAAAATCACTGCTGAGCATGAATTGAGTGTACAATTAATGCAGGAGGCATTAATTTTGAGACGGGGACATTTTGACAAACCATTAAAAATAGTTTAAGCATTATTAATCTAGTTATGCTACTCAAAATTTCTCAGATAACTGTGCACTATCATCATTTTGAAGTCCCTTAGGATCCCCAAGGGATATCTGCTGTCAGAGAATTCCATCTGTTATACGGGGACTCAGATGAACGCGTATATTTTTACTTAGCCCTTTGTGTTAATTTCACTATGTTCTGCTTGCTTAAGGTAATAATCAGAGGATGTGGAAATTCTATCTTCATGATTTCTAGTGATGGAGGTCTCACTACAAACAACCAAAGCAAGCCGAATATATCAAAACCAAACCAAACCAAACAATATTGCTGTTTGCAGAAAAGAAACGCATTAAAAACATAGATGTGGTACCATGTGGCCTGGAAGGAGCCTACGGGATGTACCTGAGTATAGTATAGCTTTGTAGTTAATTTAGAGGTTTTTAACCAAGAATGTTTTAAATTAAATGAGAGTATCTATGTAAGTTGTTTATTGAAACTTTATGTGTACTAATACCACCAAAATTATTTACTGCTAAAAAGGTAACACATACAATTGGATGTCAAATAGTAATATTTTATTCCTTTATTTTATGTGTATGGAAGTTTTGTCTGTAAGTACATGTGTGGATCACTTGTGTGTCTGACACGTGTAGAAGCCAGAAGAAGGTGTGAGATGCTGTGAAACTGAAATCACATATGGTTGGAGACCACTGTGTAGGTGAGGCTAGGAACGGAACACAGGTACTTGGGATCCATAGTGATGGCTCTTCATTGCTGAGCATTGCTCTTCAGCTCCCAAATAGATATTTTTTAAAATATTGGAATATTTAATTAAGAACTTGAGGACTCAGCAAATGGATTATAAAAGAGGAAGAGTAAGCCTATTGAAGGTTACTTACAGAGTAACCAGTTTTGCATGTTTGAAAGACGCCTTTAACTTACAAACTGAACCATGCATAGTGCAGAAAGAGGCATGCCGAGGCTGGCAGTTCATGCCAGAAATTCTGACTCGCATTGCATCACTGTGATGTGCAAATTAAATGTTGGCAAATCAGATCAGTGTGAGGTCATTAGAAGAGGCCTGGATCCATTTAATGAGAAAGGTCGTTTCTTTGGATTGTGACTCTGTGCTTTGGTTTTCATTTCGTAATATACCACTTTCAATATTTCTATGGTTTGTGTAATTCACCGAGAGAGCTGGACTTTCCATGTCTTCTGAGTTTTAGATCTCAAAGTAATAATTTAAGATAAATGTATATGGACTTTCACCTTATAGTAGGCTGACTTAATCATTCTGCTCAATTTATTCCCTTTAAATATTATGACTTACAAATAATCAAATTGGCAGGTATTCAAAATTACAGTTAAAACATGAAATAATATGTACAAACTTCTCAATTAAAATTTACTTAAATTATTTTTTGATATTTTATATACACATATATTTATATAAAATCTATTTTAAGATTAAAAATATTACAGAGCAGAAAGAAAACTGGTAGAATCATAAACAAATTGGCCTCATATTAAAACATATAAAATAAATCTGATTTTTGGGCTATATATGTTTCTTTCCATGATGGAAACATTATAGGACTAGTTAAATGTTGGCAAAGAGCACTTGACTTTTATTTTGATATTTTATGACTTTCTTTACCATGTGGTGGCATGAGCTACAGCCTTCTTTGTATAGTGTCTCTTTTTGAACTTTTCATATAGATAAATGTGGCTTCACTAAATTCTCTTAGGTGAGGTACAGGTACTGATGTTTCTCTCTCTCACTTCTCTCTCTCTCTCTCTCTCTCTCTCTCTCTCCCTCTCTCTCTCTCTCTCACACACACACAGAACTAAATGAGTATCAATTCTTGGATTTATAATTCTTGCTTTTTGTTGTTTAAATGCTTGCTTGTTTTGTTTAAAGGAAATGGGCTCCTTGTAATTATACATATTTGACTATCACAGTTGTCACAAGAGAATATATATTTAGTTCTTTGCATGTCAATAAAAACATCAATTATTTGGAGACTTCTCCATTTTAGATTCATCAGTTTCTGATTGTTTGGTTGCTTTGATTTTTATAGAACATCTGAATTTATAATTTGGGATCAATATGTGATTGTAATAAACATTTGTTGTTTCTGTAAAATTCTCAAGGCATACATTTAAGAAAGACAATATATGACTAATTCACATTTGACATTATCTAAAGTGGACAAAATTTTCTTCTTTTGGGGAAATTGTTTTGTTTTGTTTTCAACACAGCGTCTCACTTTGTAAATCTGTCTGTCCTGAAACTCACTTGTAGACCAGTCTGGCCCAGAACTTACACATGATCTGCTTGCCTCTGCTGACATTAAAGTTATAGATTGCTATACTTGGTGTACTGGCTAGTTTTGTGTGTCAACTTGGCACAGGCTGGAGTTATCATAGGAAAAGGACCTTCAGTTGGGGAAGTGCCTCCATGAGATCCAGCTGTGGGGCATTTTCTCAATTAGCGATCAAGTGAAGGAGGGCCCCTTGTGGGTGGTGCCATCTCTGGGCTGGTATTCTTGGGTTCTATAAGAGAGCAGACTGAGCAAGCCAGGGGAAGCAAGCCAGTAAGTAACATCCCTCCATGGCCTCTGCATCAGCTCCTGCTTCCTGACCTGCTTGAGTTCCAGTCCTGACTTCCTTTGGTAATGAACAGCTGTGTGAAAGTGTAAGCTCAATAAACCCTTTCCTCCCCAACTTGCTTCTTGGTCATGATGTTTGTGGAGGAATAGAAACCCTGACTAAGACAAATTGGTACCAGCGTAGTGGGGTATTCCTGTGACAACCTGACCATGATTTGGGGAGGACTGTGGAAGGACTTTGGAACTTTGTATTAGATGGTCCATTCAGTGTTGAGACCTCTGTGAGATGTGTAGGAGCTTGGAAGATTATGTTGAGAACAGTGCAGAAGATGGAGGCCTGGCTTGTGAAATTTTAGAGGGAAGATTAAAGACTCTTATCAGGGCCATGAAGATTCTGTGGTTTTGGTTAGCTGGGGCTGAAGAATCAGCTGTGAGTAACAAGATACCAAAACCATTAAAGTAAACCTTTGTGTTACTGGGACTATTGATGCTGGTTAGCTGGAGCTAAGAAATTAGCGGCGATTAAGAAGAAACCAGCATCACTGAGGTGAAATCTTCTGGGAAGTGTTTTCTGAGAGGACAGAGGATATGTTCCAGATAGCCAAGGTTGTGCCTCGTGCTGCAGCAGGACTTGTTACTGTGTAATAGTCACCCAGGTGGTACTGCTTTTGAAGGCATGAAGGCATCATGAAGAACAGCTGAGGCTTGATACAGTGAGAGGCCATGGAAGGCCATTGGTGAAAGTGTACCCTCAGTTGTAATTGATGGCCCAGGACCAAAGGGGTCATGAAAAGAGTTGAAGCTTGGAGATGCCAGTACTATGCGATGACCACCAAGGACAGCAGCAGCAGTGGAGTACAGGCAGCTGGAGCCTAGAAGACAAGGTATGTGCTACAACGGGAAGAGCTGGAGAAGTGACCCAAGCTCTTGGAGAAGCCCAGAAGATCGTGAGTTGGATCCCAGACTTTGGAGTTTGAGTTTTGCCTTTGATTGTGACTGTGCCCTGATATTTTTCCCTCTTGAAAGAAGGTATTTTAGTGGAGCCCACAGTTAAGAGATTTGAATTTTTAAAAGACTTTGAATTTTAAGATATTGGACATTTTAAAGGGATTGAATATGTAAAGACTGTGGGACTTTTTACGTTATTGAGATCTTGGGGATGAATAAGAAAGTAAGGGTTGAGGCTTAATAATGATATGTTGGTGTGTCAAGTTGACAAGGGGTCAATTGTACTGGCTAGTTTTGTGTGTCAACTTGATACAGGCTGGAGTTATAGGAAAAGGACCTTCAGTTGGGGAAGTGCCTCCATGAGATCCAGCTGTGGGGCATTTTCTCAATTAGTGATCAAGTGAAGGAGGGCCCCTTATGGGTGGTGCCATCTCTGGGCTGGTATTCTTGGGTTCTATAAGAGAGCAGGCTGAGCAAGCCAGGGGAAGCAAGCCAGTAAGGAACATCCCTCCATGGCCTCTGCATCAGCTCCTGCTTCCTGACCTGCTTCAGTTCCAGTCCTGACTTCCTTTGGTAATGAACAGCTGTGTGGAAGTGTAAGCTCAATAAACCCTTTCCTCCCCAACTTGCTTCTTGGTCATGATGTTTGTGCAGGAATAGAAACCCTGACTAAGACACTTGGCTTTGAGAAAATTTGAAAATCTATTCCATTAAAACCAGGAATGAGAAGGGGTGGCTACTGTCCTTATTCCTTTTAGGTATAGTAGTTGAAGCATTAGCTTAAGCAATGAAGCAAGGGAAACAAAGGATAAGACTATAAAAAGAAAAAAAGCAAACTTGTGTCTATTTTCAGATGTTTGAGATTATATATGATATAGTTCACACACACACACACACACACACACACACACACACATCTGACTTCCTGTGGAACCATGAAAGGCAGTCTGTGTTCTAGTTGAGTGAGGCTTAACCTCCAGGGGAGGCCCAGTAAATATTTTACAAGGGACAGACCACTTGACCATGCTGCCAGACACTAGGTTTCTGAAACGAGGCCCTCAATTCCATAATCCTGTAGCAATCAGCCACATAGGGCAACAGCCCAAGCCCCAGGCGTTCTGTCTGGACTCTACCCTCACAGTCACCTGGCAACAGCCAGGTATGCTCTGCCCCATGGTTACCTGGCAACAGCCAGATAGGCGGCCCATTATAAAAGGGGCAGCTTGCCTCCTCCTTTCTTTTACTCTTATTCTCTTACTCTTTTTCCTCTCTTGCTCTCTTGCTCCCCTGCCCCTTTCTGCATCTCCTTCCCCATCCCCCACTCCTGGTCCATATGCCCATGGCCAGCCTCTACTTCTCGACCTTCTCTCTCTCTATTTCTCTACAATAAACTCTTGAAAGACTGCTTCTCCTCTCACCTGGACCCACCATGCTAGAGCAATGGGACACAACTTTTGGCCAAGAGCCAACTCTAATCTCCCGCTTAGGCCTCCCTCCCAGAGTTACCAGCCACATTGGCCACCAACCCAAGCCATCCCCTGACAAAGCCACGGTCACTCTTGTCCCTGTTGGACCCAGCTGGTTCTCTCCCGTCCCTCTTTTCCTTTGTCCCAGACCATATCCTGGCCCCTAGGGACGCCAAATGGTTCTTAGCTCTTCTGCAACCTCCAAAAGTGTCTGCCAATGTATAGTTCACATAATGGATACAATTTTTACTGGTTCACCCCAATGATAATTCATGACTACCAATAATAGATGTAAAATTTGGAAAAAAGAGTGATCTGAGGTGTCTTTCTTTTCTTTTAATAATTGTAGGACTAGATTGAACTCCCCAAATTACAGCAATACTATCCAAATCTACAAATGTCCAGAAATTTATCCATTTGATTCTATTTTATCATCAGAGCTTTGATTCAGCACAGTAATTTTATTGTTTCTTTCCCCAAGTGATTTGCTTAAGAATTAATGAATTAGGCCTTAATGAGTTTACTTTTACAATCACTAAAAAGGCTCTCTTCCCTTGAGCTAATTACATAATTGATTATTTGAGAAAAACAGGGATTTTAAGATTAATTATATTTTTACTCAGAGTAATTTTCTTCTTGTCATTTCTTCTGCACACCAGTGTCTCATAAAGTATACAATGTAGAAAACATTCCACGTCCAAATTACATTACTAACATATCTTATTTATAATTTTGTCATCAACACTTAATATCTTCCATGAAATAAGGATAGTTAATATTTATGAATATTTTTCATACATTAACCTATGACATATCTACAGAATAATTATAATTTATCTTTTTTTGCCCTGATCACCTTGTTGACTGTCTCCATTTTGGAGACACTTTACAGTTTTACCCTGTTCTAAACACTTCTAGTTTCAGTTTAGATTCACAGCACCATTCTTGTTCCCTGGGTTTTCTTACCATAAAGCAACCAACACCTTTACTGCCTTGATAAAAAGATGCTTCTTATTTTGAGCCAGTATAATGCTGAAGGATTTTAAATAGTTTTATGTTAAATTTACTTATGTGAACTTATTTTTCTTATTTGCATAATCCTAAAGTACCCTATGAAGTCTGCTTATTTTCACAGAAGTACATTTTCACAACAGAAAACTCCTTAACAAGGTCATGTGAAATTCAAATTAACATGGTCTGTGTTTTTTATCCAGAGATCATGTGGTCCATGCTTTCTCTGGAGACCATGTTTAGGTCCATGATCTTTGTTAAGGTTTGTGTCCAGAGAGGCGGCTGGAGTACACGTAGATGTCTATTGTCAATTCTGTTGCTGTTTTGGGCAAGAGAGCTTCTTTTGCATTGGTATTTATGATTGCAGTCTCAAGTTGAGAATGACTGACAACAAAGAGTTCTGTGACAGCCATTCCTCAAAGCCCCTCAAAATGAAATAGTCTAGTCAGAATGCAAATGTAGAGTCCTTAAAAATTGTGATAGCAGTGAATGATTATTTTGATATGCTCTTGGACTCAGATTGTAAAAATTCTATTGAGTATTTTTGCATCAATATTCATAAGGGAAATTGGTCTGAACTTCTCTTTCTTTGTTGAGTATTATATGGTTTTGGTATCAGCATAATTGTGGCTTCATAGAACAAATTGGGTAGTGTTCCTTCTCTTTCTATTTTGTAGAATAGTTTGAAGAGTATTGGTATTAGGTCTTCTTTGGAGGTCTGATAGAATTCTGCGCTTAATCCATCTGGTCCTGGGAATTTTTTGGTTGGAAGACTTTTAATGATTGCTTCTATTTATTTAGGGGTTATGGAACTGCTTAGATGGTTTATGTGATCCTGATTTAACTTTGGCATCAGGTATCTGTCTATTTCATTCAGATTTTCCAGTTTTGTTGCATATAGGCTTTTGTAGTAGGATCTGGTGATTTTTTTAATTTCCTCGGTTTCTGTTATTATATCTCCCTTTTCATTTCAGGTGTTGTTAATTTGTATACTGTCTCTGTACCTTCTGGTTACTCTGGCTAAGGGTTTATTTATCTTGTTGATTTTTGCAACGAACCAGCTCCAGGTTTTGTTAGTTCTTTGTAGAGTTCTTTTTGTTTCTACTTGGTTGATTTCAGCCCTGAGTTTGATTATTTCCTGCTATCTACTCCTCTTGGAGTACTCCTTCTTTTCAGGTTTGCTGTGAAGCTGCTAGCGTATTCTCTCTTCAGTTTCTTTTTGGAAGCACTCAGAGCTATGAGTTTTCCTGCTTTCATTGTGTTCCATAAATGTGGGTTTGTTATGCCTTCATTTTCATTTAATTCTAAAACTAAAGTCTTTCATTACTTTCTTTCCTTCCTTCCTTCCTTCCTTCCTTCCTTCCTTCCTTCCTTCCTTCTTTCTTTCTTTCTTTCTTTCTTTCTTTCTTTCTTTCTTTCTTTCTTCCTTGACCAGGTTATCATTGAGTAAAGCAAGAGCCTCCCAGGACCCCACAGGGATGACAGTAGCTGAAAAACCCTACAAAGGGGAAGGAGAACCTGCCAAGACCATATCCAGAGTTTAGGCATGCCCTCCTACCCCCGCCAGTTGAAGGATGGAACCACCCACCCATAGCTAAATTTTTAACACAGAATTGCCCCTATCTAAAAGAAATAATAGGGCCAAAGAATGGAGCAGAGACTGAAGGACAGGTCATCCAGAGACTGCCCCATCTAGGGCATCCATTCCACATGCAGACACCAAACCCAGACACTATTGCAGATGCCAAGATGTGCTTGCTTACAGGACCCTGATACAGCTGTCTCCTGAGAGGATCTGCTAGATCCTGACCAATACAGATGTGGAGGCTCAGCCATCCATCGGATTGAGCACAGGGACCCCAGTGGAGGTGTTAGGGGAAGGAGTAAAGGAGGTGAAGTCTCATCTGTCATAAATGGGAAGGGAGGCTCTTGGTCCTGTGAATGCCTGATGGTCTAGTATAGATGAATGCTAGGGCAGTGAGGCAGGAGTGGGTAGGTCAGGGAGCATCCTCATAGAAGCAGGGTAAGGGGACTGGATAGGAGGCTTGCAGAGGGGAAATCAGGAAAGGGATAACATTTAAAATGTAAATAAATAAAATAAGATAAATTATGATAGCAATGCTATAATGTAGCTGTTGAGTTGATGGCTTTTGGAGGCAAGTGTGGGTAAGAACTCAGTTATCTTAAGGGACTGGTCATTGAGGCTTTGGCCATGTTCCAATGATTATATGAACAAAATAAACTATACTTGGTACATTTGTTTTTCTTTTTGGAGGAAGGGTATAGGGTGGGATGGGAGACCTAGGAAGCATGGGCAGCAAGCAATATCAGGTACATTGTATGAAATTCCCAAATAATCAAAATATTTTGTTTAAAAAATAAACTTCAAATCAACATTCTGAATTCTATCCCTAAAATATTTAAATAACAATGGTTTATTGGTATGTTCTCAGACATATACTCAATCTCAAGTCCCATGTATGTATTATTTTCATTAAATATATCAAAATGGCAATCATGTCAATATTTCTTATTTTGTTGCTGAAGCCATGGGCACTTTGCCTTTCTTTCTTTTTCTTTCTTTCTTTCTTTCTTTCTTTCTTTCTTTCTTTCTTTGCTATATTCTTTGTTTACATTCAAAATGATTGTCCCTTTCCCGGTTCCTCCCTCCCCAAAAGTCCCATAAGCCCTCTTCCCTCTGCCCCTTCCCCAATCAACCCCCTCCCACTTCTCTGTCTGGTAATCCCCTACAATGCTGCATCAAGCCTTTCCAGGACCAGGGCCCTCTCCTTCCTTCTTCTTGGGAATGATTTGATATGTGAGTTATGTCTTGGGTATTCAGAGCTTCTGGGTTAATATCCACTTATCAGTGACTGCATTGCATGTGTGTTCTTTTACCTCACTTAGGATGATATTTTCTAGTTCCAACCATTTGCCTAAGAATGTCATGAATTCATTGTTTTTAATTGCTGAGTAGTATTCCATTGTGTAAATATACCACATTTTCTGTATCCATTCCTTCATTGTGGGACATCTGGGTTCTTTCCAGATTCTGGTTATTATAAATAAGACTGCTATGAACATAGTGAATCATGTGTCTTTATTGCATGCCGGGGAATCATCTGGGTATTTGCCAGGAGTGGTATAGCAGGGTCCTTTGGAAGTGTCATGCCCAGTTTTCTGAGGAACCGCCAGACTGATTTCCAGAGTGGTTGTACCAACTTGCATTACCACCAGCAGTGGAGGAGTGTTCCTCTTTCCCCACATCCTAGCCAACACCTGCTGTCTCCTGAGTTTTTAATCTTAGCCATTCTGACTGGTGTGAGGTGAAATCTCAGGGTTGTTTTGATTTGCATTCCCCTAATGACTAATGATGTTGAACATTTTTTAAGGTGCTTCTCAGCTATTCGAAGTTCTTCAGGTGTAAATTCTTTGTTTAGCTCTGTACCCCATTTTTAATAAGGTTATTTGGTTCTCTGGGGTCTAACTTCTTCAGTTCTTTGTATATATTTGATATTAGTCCTCTGTCAGATGTAGGTTTGGTGAAGATCTTTTCCCAATTTCTTGGTTCCCAATTTGATAGTGTCCTTTACCTTACAGAAACTTTGTAATTTTATGAGGTCCCATTTGTCAATTCTTGATTTTAGAGCATAAGCTTTTGGTATTCTGTTCAGGAACTTTTCCTCTGTGCCCATGTCCTCAAGGATCTTCAGTTTCTTTCTCTCTCTCTTTCTCTCTCTCTCTCTCTCTCTCTCTCTCTCTCTCTCTCTCTCCCTCCCTCCCTCCCTCCCTTCCTCCTCCCTCCCTCCCTCCCTCCCTTCCTTCCTTCCTTCCTTCCTTCCTTCCTTCCTTTCTTCTCCAGACCCCATTCCTCTCCTGATCGATCCTGTGACCATTCCACATACCACACCTCTTTCCCACCACCTCCTCTCCACAAGGATGCCCCACCCCCATCTCCCCACTCCAGCAGACCTCTATACTCCCTGCGGCCTCCAGGCTCTTGAGGATTAGATGCATCTTCTTTGACTGAACCAAGACCCCACAGTCCTTTTATGTGTGTGTGTTGGGGAGGTCTCATATCAACTGGTGTACGTTTAGTGATTCAGTGTTTGCTGATGGTCCTTCTACAGGGCTGCCTTCATCCCCAGCTTCTTCCAGCTTTTCCCAAATTCAACCACAGGGGTCAGTAGCTTCTGTCTATTGGTTGGGTGCAAATATCTGACTCTTTTAGCTGCTTGCTGGGTGTTTCAAAGGGTAGTCATGATAGGTTCCTTTTTGTGAGTGCTCCATAGCCTCAATAAAAATCTCCTGCCTTGGTACCTCCACTTGAGCTGGATCTCACTTTGGACCTGCTGCTTGACTTCCTTTTCCTCAGGCTCTTCTCCATTTCTATCTCTGCAGTTCTTTCAGAGAGGAACAATAATGTATCAGAGTTGTGACTGTAGGGTGGCAACACAATCCCTCACTTGGTGTCCTGTCTTCCTGCTGGAGGTGGGCTCTATAAGTTCCCTCTTCCCACTGTCAGGCATTTTATCTAAGGTCCCTTCCTTTGAATTCTGAGATTTTCTCACCTCCCAGGTCTCTGGTGAATTCTGGACTGTCCCCCCCCACACAACCTTTTTCCTCCTGAGGTTGAGAGGTTGAGCTTGCCTGTTTCCATTCTATCTGCTGGCTCTCAGGGCTTACCTTTACATGCATACATTACTCCTTTAATGAATCCTTCATATATTAAACCTCTGTTGAGCTTCCAGTCAAACATTGGAGATAAAGAGTAGACAATTTCACAAGTGGGCACAAATGGGCACCATAAACACATCTACCAATAAGAAAGTCTTCCATATGAAATGTAGCTTTATAAAGTATCATTTATAGAAGATGCTATCATACAACAGACATCCTTATCCTTTAGTCCTCAGAAGCTTTCTATCCCCTCTGACTCCATGTTCTCTGCCCCTTAATTTATGTGAAGATTCACTAATTCGCATTTATTATCCCACATTAAAGGTTTTTTACATCTTTGCCCACAGTGGTCTTCATCTAGTACAAGAAGGTTTCTTTGAAGAAGACTAAGGGCACCATTTATAGTGGGTAAGCATAAGCTTTTAGGATGTCATTTGAAGCTATCTTGAATTAGGAAAATGGTAGCCCTCTAAAGTCCATGACCTCATCAGCCAACAATTGCTAAGTTTATAGCACTAGGCATGACTCCTACCTAGGAATGAGTAACTCCAGAATTGGACA
Source organism: Apodemus agrarius (assembly GCA_964023405.1). Classification (NCBI taxonomy): domain Eukaryota; kingdom Metazoa; phylum Chordata; class Mammalia; order Rodentia; family Muridae; genus Apodemus; species Apodemus agrarius. The sequence continues at coordinate 56,363,399 of OZ030022.1, forward strand.
CAACCAAACTTATGTTCAATTATTGTGACATTTGGGCATATCTTGCCACATTTGTAATTATTGCTTTTTGTAGAAGTAACGATGGGTAAGGATATTTATTGCTTTTCTTCCTTGGAAACTTGTATTTCCTAATATTATAAAAGCTATTCCTTAGAGGGGAAATTTTCAGGTTAGTTCCATATACATTCCTCCTAATTATATGGTGTGTTCAGCAGTAGGCTCTTGCATTGATGTTCTGCAAGGGCAACAAGGGCAATGACAATAGCCTATATTGTTGTCTCTACAAGTCCATGGTCAACAACTGGAAGTGAAGTTTTCCATTACTGGCAAAGGGATTTATATTTCAGTCTGTGGCTCTTGAGTAAGCATTATCACCACAAGTGTCAGAGCTAATTTTAATAGTATTTATGTGCACACATGTATACTTTTACTAACTCTAAACATATTTTGAATAAACATAAAACATGTTTTCCTAAGGCCTTTTTGAACATCCTTAGGGCTATTAACCCCCTTTCCTACTTTATCCTCTCTCTTGTCTTCTTCATTACTCTCTGTATTGGCTTCCCTCACACATTTCCACTTGATCTTCAGCCACTATTATTTTCCATTTCTTCCCTCACAACATCTGTGTCCTATTACTTATTATTATGTGCGAAAATATAGTATGCCTTTTCTATATGCTCATAAAAATAACAAATAAAATTCAACTTGTAACTAATATTTTAACTATATGTAAAACATTTAGCAATCAAGGTATGCTTCATAAATTTAAAAGTCCGTTCTGTATGTAAGAAGAAAAAGCAAATAACTGGTCTCATTTTACTAAGACTGTTTTGCAATTTCAGTCATATCAATCCCCATTCTCTTGTAGTGGTAGATAAGGAAAGAAATAAGGGCCTGGGTTACAGTAGATTAGTGCTCTACCATTGTTCAACACAACCATCAGACAGATAACTATGATTTTTTTTTTATCAATTATCTAGTTTGGAAACACTACTGTCAGTCTGGCTTTACTGTCAAGATTAGCCTTGAAATCCTGTACTTGAGTGATGTATCTACTCAAATTTGTACATAGTTCCAACTTAGATTATCATATTTTCTCTTTAGTTTCTTTTCTTGTTACAATAGAATATGTGTTATACCCCCCTTTTCACTGAGATAGTTTCTCTTTTTAAACTTATAATTGTCATTTAAAATAATTGTTTACTTTTACTTCTCTATAGAAGATAATTAAGGCAAAATTTAACAGAATGTGAATAAAACCATAAGACTATTTTCAAATTCAAGTGGTAGTTTTAATAAATCATTTGTAGTTAAGTCTTGTTCACAGGAAGTCTTCAATATGAGATGTAGCTTCATAAAGTATATCTCTAAAGTCACAAAACTGGATACCATAACATATTTGTGTATATGTATGTACACATACACACACACACACACACACACACACACACACACACACAAGTGGCTTCTAGCTTAATGGGATTCCTGAGAATTTGAATGAGTGGGTCTCTGATTTTGTGCTCTCTTGAGTTCTTTTCTTTAGTCAATTTCTCTTATCCAACTTCAATGTGATAATTTTATTTCATTTTACATGTTGTTATAACATGTAACAAATGTTAATAAGTGAATTAGTCAATCAGTCATAAATAGCCACTAGGGTAAAACTAACAACTAACTTTTATTATGCTGAATGGGAGAGGGAAAATCAATAGAGTGAAACTGGGCTTGTATAACATTCCATCAGGTCTTATGTTCAGGAGTAGTAATACCACCAAATAGCTTCCATTTTGTTTTTCATATTTGCTTACAATTTGATTTTTTTTGTTTTTTGTTTGTTTCTTTTTTCATTTTGTTCAGGGGAAGTGGCTTTATTTTATTTTCTAGGTTGTGTGGGATTTGATCTATTTTGTTTTTGTTGGTTTGTTGTTTTTTTTTTTGAGAAAGAATTTAAAGTTGATTTTGTAAGGAGGGGGAGAAGATCTGGAAGAACTTGGGAGAAGGTAGAATATGGTAAGAATATATTTAAATTTAAAAATCCTTATATAACAAAATATAATTAAAAGTATAAATGGAATATATCTTTATATAATTTAGGCAATTTAATATGTATAAATGAAATAGCTATAACTTGACTGTTACTTATATTATTCTCATTAAATAATTTTAGCAATTGGTTTGGATTCTTGTCCTGAGCCACAAACCCCAAGCAGTGGAATTAAAGTTGGAGACAGATACATGGTTGGTGATGTGGTGTCATTCCAATGTGATCAAGGGTATTCTCTTCAGGTAAGTCAGTTTAAACACTAATGTGTTGTCAAGACTCTATCATCTTATTATTCTATAGGATATTTAAATGAAGTAGTAATTACTAATCTACAGCTTTAGACATAATCTTGATTCACAAGTACTCTGGTCTTAAACTAAATAATGTTCAACTCATATTTAATATACATATATTAGAAATTGTTGGAGTGAATGCTTAATTTTGTTTGGAAGTAAAATGTTATCTGAGCTGATGAATTGGATTCAATACTTAATTCACGTTTTAAAATGCATCCAGAATTATGGCAGCTAACTTCCTGAATATTCAGAATTTGTAAATAATTCCATAAAAATTTGAAAAATTAATGAAAATCTCCAAATTTAACATGCTAAACAACTGTAATTACAGTAAGTATTCTGATACTTATTTCTTTAAGTATTTTTTCAGATGGACTCATGTATGTGCTTTCCTCAATATCTCCATAATATTTGATTCATTGTAAAATTAATTTTTAAAACTTAAAGGTGATATTTGATTTTACATTATTCACAATCAAATTTGTTAGAAAAAACGATTTAATAATTACTATTTCTTTTTGTTTTTTATTTCCTATATTCTTTGTTTATATTCTAAATGCTTTCTCCTTTCCCAGTTTCCCCCTCACCATATGTCCCATAAGTCCTCTTCTCTCCGCCCATTCCCCAATCACTCCCTCCCATTTCTCTGTCCTGTTACTCCCCTACAATACTGGATCAAGTCTTTTCAGGACCAGGGCCCTTTCTTTCCTTCCTCTTGGGAATCATATGATTTGCTAATTGAGTCTTGAGTATTCAGAGCTTCTGGGCTAATTAATATCCACTTATCAGTGATTGCATCTCATGTGTATTCTTCTGTGATTGGGTTATTTCTTAATATTCAACTATTTAACTTAACTATTTCTTACTAAGACCACATGAAAATTTTCAGCCACTTAATATCAATATGAATATTATTGATCTTATTTAATACATTTATTATCTTATGTAAGCCATTATTTAATACAAATGTTGGTTAAATGTTAAAACATTGGCGAAAATATTGGTTAAATGTTAAAACATTTTTATGCAATAGGTTTATGACAACTCTTTAATGTGTCTCATTTTGCATATTCAAAGAAAATATTATAAAGTACTACATACTCTGTCATTTCAGCTGTTTTGTTAACTTAATAGATCATCCTTTGATAGAAAAATATTAAAACCACAATTCTATACTTAAACACATGATGCATTTTCATTCTATCAAGACTTCACAGTTTTTATTTCAAATTTTATTCCCAGTATATAAAATTGCCTCTCTTAAGTAATATTAAAGCTCACATATGTAACATGAAATGAAACAGTAGGAGTGTCTATATGTAGTCTCATGTGTACTACATTAAACTGTCAGTATGCTAAGTTCATCCAGTCTTTTCTAAGTGTGTAATGAGCTGCACTACCTTTATGTAGGGTCATTCTCACATCACATGTATGCCTGGACCTGTAAGGAGATGGAATTATCCAATCCCCATTTGTTTAGGTAAGTTCAAAGACAGAAGATTTTATGTTTTCTCAAATCTAAGAGATTCACTTCATAACCCATGTTCTAATGTATTTTTGTGCTTTTATGTATTTTATATAAATGTTACTTTGTATTTACCATTAGCTTTTTGTGATTTTAATTATTTACAACTTTTAACCTAAAAAGCACATCAATGGGTGAGAAACATAAATAAAATATATTTGTTTTTATTCATATGCCATTTCTTACTATGACATAATAGTAAGAAATATTTCAGAATAATAAGTGAATATCCTACTTATAACTATCAACTCAACATACAAAAACAGTAATACTCTAATAAAATTAAGGTAGAAAGTTTATACTTCATTTTATATGTTGATAATGTGTGAAACTACATGGGATACTTATCAGAATTTGATGTCCTACATTAGTATTTTCAAATTTCAGCTCAATATAAAATAGCTTTGTAATGTTTTATTGGTCACCTTCTGTGATGTTTGCTTCAAAGTTTATTTTAATATTGTTGGAGAGAATGTGTTTAAAGAGTTTAGATCTGAATGTGGGCCTCATTACAGACTCAGTGGTGGCTATTGTAGTAAAATACAAGTTAAAGGTTTCCAATTCGTGTATGGGCTGCTTTTAAAATGTTAAGAAACATGATGCTAGGGTATTTCCTGACTATCAGAAATGTATCATATAGAAATATGTATTTATATATATGAAAGTGTAAAAAAATTACAGTATTTTCATATCTTCATCATAACTAAACTAATGGAAAGAAAGAAAAAAAGCATGAAATTTTAAAAAGATCATCTGAAGGTGGAAGATTTTAAAGGTGGTTTTCTTCATTTTTAAATTTTGTTGTATTTTACATACATTACATAACAAAGTGCATTATATATAGCAGAAAATTATTTAAAAATGTTTGAAACAAAGAGGTAACCAGAAGGCATTCTAAATCTGCCTTTACAGCAAGGAATATTTTCTAAGATGAAGATATACTTTAATATATATTAAAAGTTACATCTGATTTACATACAAAATTAAATTAGCAAATTTCCATCTTAGAATGGTCCCTTAGATTGTTGAGAGTAAAGCTATTCTATAGGGATTGCAAAATAAGCATATTTGTTATTGCTGCCTAATTTTTCAAATGCCTGTGTTCTACTATGCTTCTTTATACTTCTGTGGTCCTTTGTCCTGATCTTTTTAGAATAAAATGAAGCCAATAGTTTCTTAAAATTCTTCATTGTGCCTTCTTGCAAACAAGGAGAAAAGGTTGTGAAAATGTGTTCCTCTTCAATGTGACACAGAGAGCTGACACAGTTGGCTTTATTTTAGTCTAAATTACATTACGTTTGAAATAACTAGACACAGTAGTAGATGTACTTAAGAAAGAAAAAAAAAGCCGCATGATTACTAGCCACTGCTTAAAAAGACTTGTCCTTTCCTTAAGTGTATTCATTGGGAGAAAACTGTTACTTGCTAAAAAGAACTTGACTTAAGATGCACTTTGTTTTTTCCTAAGATACTATGCCTTTTGTGCTGCTTTAGAAACATGAATTATGAATCAACTAGCATTTGCTAAAGGAATTGGGCCAATATTTAATTTTCTTGAACCTTAGACACGTTTTGAAGACATAAAGTGATTTCGATGCCTTGTAAACACAAAGATTCTACTTTTCTTGAGAATCCTTATTATTTTACAGCTCAGTGTGGAGGTGCAATGTCAGAATTCAGTGGTGTGATCCTCAGTCCTGGTTTTCCTGGAAACTACCCCAGCAGCTTAGATTGCACATGGACGATAAAGCTACCTATCGGCTTTGGTGTGTATATGAAAGACATTTCAATATTTATTAATGCATTATTAAGATGCAGATAGGTCCAATATGAGTATATGTTTATATGTTTCATTATTAGTACATGAAATTACATATATTGAAGATCATAATTTGAGTAATATTTGCCTTGGTAAAATATATTTTACATGGACTACTTAAAAATTAAAGATATAGGTATGTTTTGTTTGTCTCTTATTTTAAATGATAGATAAATTCTAAATGTGTAATATCATGTTTCACAATATGAGTATATTGTGGAATGGGAAAATTAATCAAACTAATGTGTGTTATATCATATGTAGAAGACATTATTTGACATTTTATAGTGGAAACAGTTAAAATTTTATTTTGTTAGCAATTTTAAGAACATAATATTATTATCTCTAGTCACCATGGTAAAAAAATGTACTTCTTCACCTTTCTTTCTGAAATTTCTGCACTTTACTAATTGTACATCTGAGTTTCCTCTCTTTCCCTGGCTTTTGGGACGCACACTCTACTCTTGGCTGTCTTGAATACACTACTTTGGTATTCTCAATTTCATTGAGATTTGACTTGTATCTTCCCAGGGCATGCCAATTTCACCTAATAAAATGTCCTCCACAGACATTTGTAATGCATATTTCTTTTTTTTTAATTTTTTTTTGTTGTTTTTTTTTTGTTTTTGTTTTTGTTTTTCGAGACATGTAGTCTGGCTGTCCTGGAACTCACCCTGTAGACCAGGCTGGCCTCGAACTCAGAAATCCGCCTGCCTCTGCCTCCCAAGTGCTGGGATTACAGGCGTGCGCCACCATGCCCGGCTTGTAATGCATATTTCTAAAAATGAAAAGAATTCTTTCTTTCTTATAGACAAACAGTAGTGTGTGTGTGTGTGTGTGTGTGTGTGTGTGTGTGTATACACCATGTTTTCTTTAGCGATTCATGATTCACTAAATTTCTAGACTGATTCTACTTCTTGGCTTTTGTGAATAACTCTCAGTGACCCTGGAAGAGCAGATAGCTAGCTGTTTGATATCCCAATATTTATTTGGATTATTCCCAGAGTGAGGTTGCCTATATAAATCTGTGGAATGTGTTTGTGCATCTACTCGGAGTTAGATATATGCATTGTGTGTAAGTCTAACATAAAGTTCATGCGACCTTATTTTTGTAACTGGTGTCTCATTATGATAAGCAAGTGGTACAGAGATGTGCAGTTTTTTTGGTAATTATTGACTTTATTACATTATCTTCATAGGTACATCAGAATTTACATGTACAAATTAGTATTAGATATCGAACATTTGACTTAATGGTTTTTACGTCTAAGAAAATGAGGTTGAGAATGTACCATGTACTCATTGAAGAACTATAGCAAAGCTATGAGCTTTAGATAGACCAAAAACTCGTAGTTCAGATCTGTTGTTTTGTTTCCTTTTTTTTTTATTTTGGAGACAGGGTTTCTCTGTGTAGTCCTGGCTGTCTGTCCTGGAACTCACTCTGTAGACCAGGCTGACCTCGAACTCAGAAATCCGCCTGCCTCTGCCTCCCAAGTGCTGGGATTACAGGTGTGCACCACCACGCCCAGCTCTTGTTTCCTTTTCTTATCTGGAGGTCTCATGTAGCTTCAGCTGGCCTTGTACTCCTAATCCTGTGGCCTCCATCACACAAGTATTACAAGCACATACTGCCATGTACAAATCTTGAGACTGTGTCTTCTGAAATAAATGGAAGGGTATCTGAGTGTACAAATGCAAATCTGTGTATTTTGCTGTTTATACATGTATGCAATGTGGTAAATATCATGCAGTATTGTGTTTGCTCTTTCCTTTTTAGGGGTACATCTCCAGTTTGTAAATTTTTCTACAGAAACCATACATGATTACTTGGAAGTACGGAGTGGATCCTCTGAAATTAGCACTGTTATTGGACGGCTTAGTGGTCTGCAAATACCATCTTCTCTGTTTAGCACAACCCATGAAACCAGCTTATATTTTCACAGTGATTATTCTCAGAACAAACAGGGATTTCATATTGTATATCAAGGTAAGATGAATTATAAAGTATGAAGATATACTCCTTTCAGTTTTCTTAACTAAGGTTAATTTAGGGGCAACAATGTTGAAGAGCATATGCAAGGCCTTGGATATCATCTCAGGAGTTATTTCACTAGCTACAAGATTGCTATCATTGCCTTAGATGATAAAAGAAGCTAAAACCAAGCAAGCCTCATTTAGGAGGATAAATCCAATCATGTAATTTCTTCACACAATTTTTTTCTCCTGAGAATTCAAAATACATATAAACAAAAAATTAAAATTTCAAAATCATAATTAAATTAGGCAAGAGAAAATAATTAAAACATGAATGCTAGACACTGAGAATAGGTTTTTACTTTTAAATGAAGCGGAATGTTAAAATATTATTCATTTACATTGTAAACAAACTTATTTAAAGATAGAATGATATTGTTTTGTTATATTGCCATTAGAATATAAAGCAAACATATAGATGGCAATGTTACATTAGACCTATGTTTAAGCAACACTAAATGATTTTTGAAGAAGGTATTTATCTCCTTTGAGGAAAGGCTATAGGTTAAGTTGAGCTTGGACTTAAATCCCAGGTTTCCATATTCAAGTAAGCATAGTTTATGTCTTCTTTTTCTCTGTAGCATGCATTATTATGAGTAGTATATTCAATGACATGTAATAAAATTATTGTAAAACATACATCATTAATCACTAATGATTACTGAAGTCATTTACTTATTATTTTACATTATTTCTGGTCTTAATAAACTTAAAATGATATTTTACACAATATTGTTGCAATGACTGAAATGAATGCAAATGCTAAAATTCTGTTGATCTCTGCCTAATTATCAAAGGATATTCTGAGTATATGATGTTTTTAGAAGTGTGTCCTGAGGACGGGGGTCTTTGCATTGGCAATTATGTTGTTGTAGATGCTTACAGCAGGAGCAGACTTCACCATCTCCTTAAACTATACAGCTATCTTTAATCTTGAAGAAATGAATTATTTAAAAAGAGATAATTTTTTTCTCTTCTGGGATTCTAGACAACTCAGAGTCATGTGTGTGATATTCTTTGAATACTTCATTTACATGTATGAGTATTTTGCCTAACTACACATATGTGAACCATCCGTTTGTCTAGTGCAGAACATATCTAGAAGTCATACTGAAATCATTGCAGCTTATGGTGCAGTTCATCATATGTGTGCTGGAACTTTAATGATACAGCTTCAAATAGTTTGAGGAATTCATGAAGTTTGTAATTACAAAGCTGATTCAACACTGTTTACAAAGCATGTATAATAGGAAAGGAAATGGGGAAGTATCTGCGATCAATGACAAAGAAATATGCAATATTATCTTGTATAAGATAAAAAAAGAGTGAGAAAAATACATCTTAATCAAAAATCCACAATAATCAAAAATTAAAGTTCAGCAGCGATTTTCAGGTTGTTCATTTAGAGAAAATATTTTAAAATGCAAAAGACTAAGAATTAGGGTTACATGTATGTAGTTATTTTATTTTATGTACAAGTGGCATAACCAAGAAGCAATTACATTCTATTTAGAGAATCAGAATACATTTGATTAAAATTGTGGCTGTAATAAGAGTTTACGTTTTTATTCATGTTCATAATTTAGATAAATTACACCAGCATATAAGGCAGCTGATGCATTTTTATGAATTATCATTTTAAATATGAAAATTATAGATACATAAAGAAATTCTCATTACACTGTCTCTGACAGTCTTTGCCATAGACAGAATTAGTATTTATACTGCTAACCCTGAGCAGTATGCTATTAATTGCTAAGTTACAAATAGCACCTGCTTATGGTCTCTCAAATTTAGAGAAGAAAATGCCCTTCTTTTTCGTTTTCTCTTACAGCATATCAGTTGCAAAGCTGTCCTGATCCTCGCCCATTTCGAAATGGGTTTGTCATTGGAAGTGATTTTACTGTGGGCCAAACCATTTCATTTGAATGTTTCCCAGGATACACATTAATTGGCAACTCAGCTCTCACATGTCTTCATGGAGTTAGTCGGAATTGGAACCATCCACTGCCAAGGTGTGAAGGTATGCTTTTAAACTGAAATTATCTTTAAGATGATGCTATTTGTTAGAAGTTATAAGAATATGATTTTGTTGTCAGCTGAGGATTTTTTAATAACCAAAAAGATAAACAAAATCACATATTGAATGCAGAATAATATATTAGTGGCAGCAACATTAAGCTTCTACTGAGAATATGAGCAAAATTTGTTAACAGTTTAGACTCTTTGAAACTTCTTTTCTGGTTATGTGGCAGTTGGGAGTATCTGTGTGTTTAAGATCAGGATTGTAGACAGAAAATCAATTGTAGACAGTTATTTAACTTGAGTGCCTATTCTATAAAATACTGTTGAAAATTTTAAAATGCAGTATGTATAGGGCATGATACATATATTGATAAATATATACATTATATAAATATGTGTTTATATTTATATAATGAAAGAAAGTTGGGTGTGCATTGATGCACATTATACTAAATGAGTAAAGAGCTTTGTGATCACCAAGGACAACAAATATATAAAAGATCTCATGTGGAAAAATTTTGAAAATGGCTATATTTTGTAATTCTTAACAAAGAAGGTAAAACGAAACAGATGCACTATAACTGCCTTAAAAGTTTGATAGCTTTGCCATTTGTCTAGTATAAGTTCATTATTTTCAAACATGCTCACGTATCTCTTTCCTTAGCTCTTTGTGGTGGGAATATAACTGCAATGAATGGTACCATTTATTCTCCTGGCTACCCCGATGAGTATCCAAACTTCCAAGACTGCTTTTGGCTCGTAAGAGTTCCGCCTGGGAATGGAATCTACATCAATTTCACGGTTCTTCAAACAGAACCCATCTATGACTTCATAACTGTGTGGTAAGTCAGTACTGTCCTTTTCGATTGATTAAACTATGTAGGAGAATAAGGTCAAGATGAAAGGAAATCACAGTTCTCTATTACAGACTACCATATGACATTTGAACTAGCATAACTGAGAGTCCGTATGGTTTTGTTTTGTTTGAAATGAGAGAAATATAATTCCTAAATTTTAGAATGTAGTCCCATTATGTAGCAAAAGTCCATGGGTGAAAATGTGTAAGTCAGGCAACTACCAGAAATGTTTAAGGAAGCCCTCTATTTATAAAAACTGGTGAAATTTAAGACCTCTGTTCAGATCATAATTATATTATATGCTTATTAAGTTCTTGTCATAATAATTTATTATACAGTAAAATAATTATACGATAATTGTATCAATTGAAGTAACATTATTAAAGGCACAAAGAAAATCACTGAATTAGTCAAAAACAAAAACACTGTGTGAGTTGCAGGAGCTCTAATTATTACAGTCTGATTCTCAAGACTGCTGTCAAAAAAAAATAACAGAAGACAGCACAAGCTTTAAAAGATTCTGAGTACCTGCTGTAAACTAAATTGATTACAGCTAATATTGGTTCATTTGTTTAGGTAAAAACATAACCCATTTTTGATGCTTCATATTTTAACATTTTAATATTTGTGTAGGTGCGTTACATACCAATAGCATTTTTGATTCAGATTATTTTACTTTGCTCTTAGCATAATGGCAAGTGATTGTATGTGATACCTTCATGAAAATTCATTTAAAGTTCGGTAAATCATCAGTATCATTCTCTCCTTTCCAAACCCTTGCCTAATAGGGATGGACCTGACCAAAATTCACCCCAAATTGGTCAATTCAGTGGCAATACCGCTTTGGAATCAGTATACAGCACTTCAAATCAAATTCTAATCAAATTCCACAGTGACTTCACAACAAGTGGCTTTTTCGTGCTCAGTTATCATGGTTGGTATTATCTAAGTGTTTTCTATTTCATTTGGTACCATTTAAATCGTCCTGGAAAATTGAATGTAATATATCTTTATCCAATGATTGAGAATGTATTAAAATCTGACACTTTGATCATCGCTGTAACTTACACATTTCGAACACATTTACTTGCAAACCATGACCTCCTCTAAGTACTTAGGGATATTAACGTGTGAGCAAATGGCTATAGGAAATAAATCAGTTGGTAATTACCCAGTGGAAAATAATCATTTTGCATGGAAACCAATAAAAGAGAACCAGCTGTTCATATTTTACTGCATGTAATTTGGAGACAGCAATAGATTCTCTGAACAAAAAAAAATGTTTAATCTAGTCAACCTACTGTGAATATTTCTAAAATTAGCATCTAATATCTTTATGCTCCGGATCCCATTACTCATTCATTTAGACTCTTGTTTCAAACTGTATCTGTGCAAGAATCTTACAGTTTCTGATGATGATTCTAGATCAGTAAGTTCATGGCTTTCATCTCTAAGAAATTACTTTTGGACTTTCAGTTTTATATGATTATACAGAATTGTTTTGGTTCCTACCTTTACAGCATTAACTTTGTGAGAAGATAGTAATTTTTCACAGAAATCTCCCTTTTTTTTATCTGTTTGGTTCAAATTAGTTTCGTTCCTTATAAAGAATGTTTATTTATTTTCATTATTAAACATATTTATTTTTATTTACTTTACATCTGAGCACAGCCACCTTCCCTCCTCTCATCCCAGTCCCACCCTTACAAATCCCTCCCCCTCTCCATTGCCCCTACCCCTTCTTCTCAGAGAAAGGGAGCCTCACCGCTTGTGTACCACCCCTTCACAGATAATCTAGTCACAGCAGATCTAGGCACATCCTCTTCCACTGAGGCCTGACCAATCAGTCCATGTAATGAGGAAGGGAATCTAATGGCAGGTAACAAAGATGGAGACACACCCCATTCGACTTGTGAGGGGAACCACATGAACAACAAGCTACAATTTTGCTACAGATATGTAGGGAATATAATTCCAGCTCCTGAATGCTCCCTGGTTGGTGGCCCAGGCTCTGTGAGCCCATTTTGTCCCAGGTTAGTTAACTCATGAGTATCTTCTTATGGTATCCTTGACCTATCTGACTTGATCAATTATATTTCCCAGGCTCTAACTTATATTTGGCTCTGGGTCTCTGCATCTGCCTCAGTCAGCCGATGGATGAGGCCTCTCCAGAGACAGTTATGCTAGTTTCCTGTCTCCAAGCATAGCAGAGTATCATAGTGTCAGTGGTTGGCTCTCCCACATCGCACAGTTCTCAAGTTGGGGGATCAATGGTTGGCTGTTCCCCCAGTCTCTGCTTCAGCTTTATCCCTGCACATCTTGTGGGAAGACAAGGTTTTGTGGGTGGATTGATGCCCCCTCTCTCCTCTGGAAGTCCTGCTTGGCTAGAGGAGATGTTCATTTTAATCTCCATACCCCCCCTTTGGTAGGAATCTAAGCTGGGTCATCCCTACAGCCTCTCCATACCCTCTCCCATCCCGGGCCTCCAGCAGGTCACCCAAGATGCCCCAACCTCTCTCTCCCCTTGCTGCTGATTTCTGTTCTCAGTCCCCAGCCTCTCTTACCACCCCACACCTAATTAATATAATTACATATTACTATGTGTGATGACTATGATCTTACTAAAGCATCCTGTCTTACATGTCAGAGTGATCTAAAATACGCAGGACCAATTAGTCTACCAAATTAAATTTGTAAATATTTTATAAAAATTGGACAGTGAACAGTACTTTGTCCACTATATTTGTATACTATTAGATGTGTCATAGTTTAATGCATAGTAATGGATTATTAGATCCAGCTTGTGCTATGGGAAATCCAAATTTATCAAATATGATTTCATTTAAAACATTTAAATCACACTGATTGGCAAAATTTCGAATCGACTATATGATACTCGAACTGTTTAACTGAATATTTTATGTCCCAGTTGGATGATGTCTCGTTCGTTTCCCCATATCAACCCTGAACATCAGTTCTGAAAGTACTTTGTAAAATAGCTCCTGAGAAAGTGTTATATTCTCCAGAATGTTTAAGGCTTCTTATTTGTTTGGTTTTCTCCTTTCATTCTATAAAATTCTTGGGACAAAATAAGTTTGGTGTTACCTGCCTTAAACTGCTAAGACAACTCAACAGTCACATTTCATAACTTCATTTAATAAATTAAAAGGTAGATAATTATTTATATTTCATATTTGTTAACTTAATGGAGTTTTAAAAGATGTCTCAGTGGTTAAAGACCACTGAATTATTCTTGCAGAGGACCCATGTTTTGATTCGTATGACCACATGACAGCTTTTAATCATAACCGTAGTTTCAAGGGATTCAACGCCATTTTCTGACCTTTCACAGATACTGAGCACACACATGGTACACAGATATGAAAACGGTAGTCTTATAAATATAAAATAAGTTAAAGAAATCTAAAAAAATTAATACACTTAAATTTATAGCAGTTTACCTTATTACTTCTTTTTATTTAAATTCTGTTGACTATAAAAGTGTTAGGCATTCAATTATTAATTTCACAGGTCAAAGTTTTTAATGTCTTTTCTTAAGGTCACATTGATCATTCATTATTTACATGTTAATATATTTTAGTATCTTAAAAGAATATTTGTGTTCCCCCTCTCTATTCTGCCTGTGATAAGATCTATCCCAACCCTATGTCTTATATAAAACAGCATCATTCTAAGGCTTTTCAGATGAAAAATAACATTAATAAAAAGCTTTACAAATCAAAAGTTAAGTGTAATGAATAGAATACAAGGGTCACTTTTCCTGAGATATTTCATTTGAGGAAATGCTTTTTCCCCCCTCAATTACTGTAACCATAATGCACTACAGTAAGAACTTTCCTTGGTCTAAATGAAGTTGGCAGATGATACAAATTAGAAACATTAGTTATGCGATGACCTCTTGAATATAAACTCATAAAGCCCATTTTAAATGGCAGGTATTAGAAACACTGACTTTGAATAATCGCCATATTACTAACAGCCAGCATTCACTGAAATATAATATGCTTGGACAATAGTAAATATTTTTAATGTATTAGTTATTTCTAGTTTACATGGAAACAATATTAATTCTGTTTTAACAATATAAAATATAATCAAAATTTAAACTATCAGGAGTAAAGCATAAAGCAATAAACATATTGTATATATAGACTCAATAAAAGACATGGATAGAAAAAGGTTTATCTGTATCCAAATAATTATTTATTCAGTTATTTTTATTTTTATTTATTTATGTATTTGTTTACTTATTTATTGTTTTTCAAGACAGGTTTTGTTGTGTAGCCTTGGCTGTCTTCGAACTAGCTATAGATCTGTCTGAACTCAAATTCACAGAGATCCACCTGCTTCTTTCTCTTTAGTGCTGAGATTAAAGGCACATGCCACGTCCTCCACCTCAATGATTTGTTAAAGAAAACAACAAAAAATTCAAATTTATTGAGTTCATCTCATTTTTCATAACATGCTTCACCTAATTAACTTGACCTCTAAATGTCTTAGTGTTTTAGTTATTGAGACACACAAGCTGTGAGTGCTGGCATAGCTTGCTGTGTCCTAATTTTTTTTTTTTTTGAGACAGGGTTTCTCTGTATAGCCCTAGCTCTCCTGGAACTTACTTTGTAGACCAGGCTGGCCTCAAACTCAGAATCTGCCTACCTCTGCTTCTGCCTCCCAAGTGTGGAGATTAAAGGTTTGTGCCACCACTGACCAGCTAGCTTGCTGTGTCTGTTCTGTATGTTTACACAATGTCCTGGGGCCACCATCAAGAATAGCTGTGGAGGCTGACTTACATGGAAGAGTTATGGGAAAGACAACACTGAAATCTTGGCTTGTTGGTTTAAACTTAGCCTATTGTTTTTTTATGATATGTTGTTTTTTTTCCAGGCTTTCATTATTTTCTAATACTTGAGTGTAAAACAATCTTTTGTTTTCTCTCATAAAAGAGTCTTATTGAGCACAGAGTGCTTCCTCCTTATCTGTGGCTGGAATTACACTGTCTCATGTATCCACAGTCTCCTGTACTCAGTAAATAATAAGCAAAAAGTCCTTGAAGTCAATCCATAAAACAAATAAATTTTTAAATACTTTATAATTATTGAATTTCATAACATTATTTACTGTTATTTATTTTATTTCTATTGTACTCAGTGAATAATAACAGAAATTCCAAAAATTAATCCACAAAACATGCACAAATTATGGTACAGTTATAATAATTAAATTGTATAATATTATTCAGTTATCTTTGTTCTTAATTCATAAATTAAATTAAATTATTAAGTTAATTGATTAATTAATTAAATTTTATTCATATGAATTTAATTTATAGCTTAAAATTTAAACATGTGCATAGTAAAAGTCTAACTTATAGGGTATGTGGCAAACTGGGGCTTCAAGTATCAACTGTGATTTAAGTGTTTCCCCAAGTGCTAGAGGAAGTCTAGTAATTCTCATTACATATAGTTTTATATAATAAGAATAGCTTAAAGAAAATACTAAGTTCATTGTGTAGTAGATAATTTATTTATCAGGTCTGTAACATCTTTTAAATTAAAAATATATTTTTTCATATAATATATTCTAAATAAAGTTTCTCCATCTACTCCTATAAGATCCTCTTCACTTCTCACATCCAACTCTCACCCCCTTCTGCTGATAATTAGGAAATAAATGGACTTCCAAAGGATAATGTAATATAATATAATATATTATATATTATATAATAATATAATAAAACAAACAGAAGAAAAAGAGCACGCCCCATAAAAAACATGACACATATATAAATGCATACACTGGTTACATTTTTTTCTTTTAATTCAAGAGACTATGTATACATGAGACAGTGGAATTCCAAGCACAGATAAGGATGGAACACTATGCACTCAGCAAGATGGTCTTTAGTAAAAAGATGAGATTCTATTAGGCTCAGATTTTTGAAAATAAAGATGGCCTTAACCAGAAAGAGAAATGTTCTAAAACCAATAGCTTTAGGTCAACAGTTACACATGATAGAATATCTTAATAACACAAAGCCATAAATCATATTTTATATATATATAAAGGATCTGAAGGGTATAAAAGAAAAACTAAAGTAAAAAATTATATGTGCATATAGCATATATGCACATATTAATATGTGTATACACACAATCATATGCACTCATATTTGTGTATGTAGATATAGATATAGATATAAATATAGATATAGATATACATACACATACACGTATACATACATAAATACATACATACATATATGTATATATGTGTATGTGTATATTTACATATACATATATATGTATATACGTGTATATGTATATGTACATATACATATATACTTTTATTTTAAAGAAAAAGCCATGGAATGGCAGTATGAAATAAAAAAATCTCCGAAGATGTCATTTTTTTCATGATTTTGTATTGTCCAGCTACAGCTGGCTATGCCGCCTACCCTTGAGAGTAGTTTATTTCTTCAGTGAGACTTCATTAGCAAGTAGCAATCAATTGGTTGTAGCTTCTGCATTAAGAATGAGGGCATGTGAACAGTTTTCCTTTCGGCTCCAGACCCCATCTCATGTAGACTCACACATACTCTGTCCATGCTGCCTCAGTCTTTGTGTGTCAATCATCTTTTATTAGAGGGTCTTGTTTCCTTGGTGTTTTCTGTCCATCTGCCTTATTTTTCTTTACTCTGAGAATTTCAATGGAGTTCTCAGAAGTACTCTCATTCTACTGAAGGAGAATGATATTTCTTTTTGCCCTAAGTTCCCATGCTAACTAGTTTCAAGTTCTTGTTCAGAAAAGTAGCATTGGATATGAGGTCTGGCTCATGAAATGGTGCTTAAGACAAATAAGATATTGGTTGATTACTCTTAGATTTGTGATACCATTGCACTAGCATTACTTGTACCACTGTATGCCAAGTGTTTTTTTTTAACCTCTTTGATAGTTTGCAGAATACCTTCAGATACCAAAACACCAACACTTACCAATGAAGGTTCTATGTAGACACTGTGTCTATTTCTCCATATTCTCCATATTATATAAATGTTGTCTTCAGTGAACTGCAGGTTTCAGGGATGCTTTCTGTGATTTCTGTTTGGTCATCTTCTAAAGACACTGTTTCTACACAGTTAATGCTGTGTTTCAGAACAACATTCACCATACAAAGTTTTATATAAAATATTTAGAATTATTCTTATTATTTTAACTGCATGAGCCCCTTACATTATAGACTTATAATGGGTAAAGACAAGACCAATGTTCATATTTCAGTTCAGATGAGAGAGAGAGAGAGAGAGAGAGAGAGAGAGAGAGAGAGAGAGAGAACATCAAACTCAAAAGGCTCAAAAGGTTTCCTATTCAGATATCCAAAATGCCAAGCTAATGAGGGTATTACAATGGTTTGTGTGCACATGCTCATGTGCATACTCACATGTGTGTATGTGTGTGCAAGTGTGTATGTAAAATGAAGTCCTAGCTAAATATATAACTGCAAAGATGTAATTTGAATAAGTGAAACATACTGATATTTATTATTATTTAGATAACTAAATATCAACTCAGAAATTTAATAAATAGGTGTTCCATCAAAGGTATAAGACATTCACAGTTATTTCTTTTATTTTGTTTTGCCATAATGTCTCCTCCAGACAATGATCACCATCAGCCTATGCTTTTATTAAACAGGATGTAGTTTATTGACTTGCTATAGTTAATGAGACAATGCACCACTGACAGGAACTGTGGCATCTCAAAAACTACAGTAGTTGCCTAAATTGAGTTCTACTTTCATAATTCTATAATAGGAATGTCTTGCTTGCATCTTGTTCCAATAATGATGTTCCCCTTCAGTGAAATTGTTTTTATATAATAGAAGACAAGTTCTATCAATTCTAAGTCAGCTCAAAACTGACAGAAGATATACATTTTTTAAAAATTTCAGTTCTGAATATTCACAGTGGGTTAAAGTGATAGCTAATAATTGGTATAGTGTATTACTACAAAAGTTCCAGAAGCTGTGGTGATGAATGAATAGGGACCAGAAATAGAGGCCTGCAAATAAAACACTGTCACTGCTAATGTCTTCTGTTACCTGATAATGGGCAAGGAAACTCAACCAGAAAGAACAGAGGCTTTTGTTCCAGACCTTAATGGACTCAGTACTGTGTCACAATACCTTCAATTACCCATGTGCATAGGAGGATGACTACTCATGCAACAGACACTGGAATTTTCCTCTGATAACCCTGAAAGCTCCCAATTTCTTTCTTCACAGTGTTTTATGTGATGCGTTACTATGAAATTAATTAAACATGTTTACTATTAAACCTCCTCAGGACAGATTTTCTTTTTTTAATCCTTAAAGTCAAGGATTGATATTTGCTCCCATTTCTGACAGCAATATCTTATCTAGACAGAAAGCACTTTTTTATCTCAAATATTCAGAACAGAAATGACAGTTGTAAGTGACAA